>ML675644.1:13665126-14125126 GCA_007922155.1 Mesoclemmys tuberculata | reverse complement strand
CATACAGGGCCAATTCCTTCAGTCTCTCATCAGGCAAAACTCCTGTTGATTTCACCATGAGTTTTGCCTAAGTATTGAAATAGTTGGCCATTAATGAGAACGCGGTCAAAAATCAGCATAGCTATGTTGAATTCAATGGATCTACACCAATTTATACTGACTGAGGATTTGGCCTGGTTAGTTTAACAGTGATTTTCATAGCAATCTTTTGGGCCAAATTCTGCTATCCTCATTCATGTAAGCAATGGGACCATTCAAGGAGGAAGGTGCTATGCAGTGTGAGTAAGAGTGGTGAGATCTAGCTCTTTGTTGGCCTGGAAACTTGTCTATTATTATTATTATTATTGTCTCAATAGAAATTATACACCATGCCTATAAAACAGGGCAAACATAGAAAGCCTCGTTAAAAATTGATAAGAACCATCATTAACAAACCTGACACTTTTTTGCTTTCCCTTTAGACTTTAAAATATATTAGAAAAACTCCTTTAATACACCGGGATATTATGACACAGGTACTATTAACTTGGGGGAATGCAGGACTCCGACAGCTTTGCTAAATGTAGTGCATACAGTTAGACTCACAATACATACAGGATCAAACACTGACTAGTTTTTCCCCCACTATCACTTTTGTCCATACAGAGTGAGAAAGCTTGATTTTTCTGAACTGTTTCACCCATCCACAGCTGGAATTCCTAAGTGGAATGAAAATGGCTTTAAAATCAACACTACATGGGAGCCTGAGAGAACAAGTTTTCCTTTGTTGTGGGGTATAGTATTATTTGCTGTAGGTTTTTGATATACATTCTAAATTAGGCCTGCTTCATCTTTAATTCATCACTCTCAGCTGAAAGAGATTAGCAATGTCTAGCACGCACCCTTCGTATGGTGCTGACCTCATCAAGTATGGCCTGAAATTAATTAGCCTCATTCATTCCAAATGGAAAAGGATAATGGAACTGCATTTTAGAGATGACCATCACAAATTGTTTGTAGCATTTTAAAAGCCCCCTCTATTTTAAAACTATGTAGATTAAAATTCTTTCCAGCACTTGCAATTCAGAGTATTCAAGGCCATAGGAGCAGAAACTGTTCGGTTTTATTTGTGGAACTGGAAGTCACATTGTGTGCGTGCGTGCGTGTTGTGTAGCTTTAAAAGAAACAAGTTTGTCTTAATGGCAGAACATCTGGAATTAATTTGGTATTTCCAGGTGCTCTGGCATAGTTGGGCATCAAACACATGATGCTTAAACATTCTTTTGCTGGATCATTTCAATTAATATGAAAGCAGTGTCCCTTTGTCATTCATACATGCAAAGTGGTAACACAAATTCCAGGTTGGCTTTAGATCACTCATGATCTAATTAGAAATCAAAGGAGACCTGAAACGCCATTCCCTTAAAGCATCATGGGCAGCAGCTAAGAATTCTTTTATTGTTTTACCCTCAGTAGGTTGCATCCTTCAAAAGACTGTGGGCCAGATATTTAGAGGTATTTAGGTGCCTAAAGATGGAGATAGGAACCCATGTGTTTTTGAAAACCCCACTAGGTGCTTACCTGCATATGTAGGTGCCTAAACACCTTTACTAATCTGGCCCTCTGTCCCTTTCCAGACACTCCAATCATTTTTATACTATGGTTGCTAACTCTGTTTAATCACTGAAATACACCATTTTTTCCCCTAAGACTAGTTCCCGTACCACCAATTGGGGATGGATCAAGGCAGGCCAAGGTTCTGAATATTGTATTTGTTCTCTTACCTAGCCAAGTGTTATATGAGGAGACTCAGGGTTCTTAGACTGAGTGTGTAAAACTGTTTTTTAAGTGTAAGGACCCATGATTCTAATCAGGTCCTGTGTACATTTTATAATACCTACCCCTCCCAGTAGCAGTAAGACAAGAATAAATCCCTAACTGCAGAACTGGAAATAGCTAAATACAGGATTTGGTACATCAGGATGGACTATAGGCCCATTCATTTCAATATTCTGGCTGCAACAGTGTCCTGTGTCTGATATACCAGAGGAAAATCTCCATAATGCTTAAGGCCGGTGCTGAACTTGGGGTAAAGACACTTTGTGACATCCGCTATTATCATCTAATGCCCCAAAACCTGAGATTTAATTACCCATCCTTTATCATATAATACAAATGTTTATCTTGATAATGTTACAACTGAAGTCTTAGTGACTTCAGAATTGGGCCCACTAGCATTGCTCATCAATGAGATTGTGTATTGGCCAGTTGTAACCAGAATGAAACCACTCACCTTTTTGAGCTTCCAAGTTAAGGTTAGCTCAGTAAAATAAAAATGAATAGATGTCAGAAGCAGAAGAAGAAAGCAGACTCTATGTAATAAACTGGGGAAACACAGGGTAGATTGAACTGTTATGTTAGCCTGTGTAGTGATTTAGTGTCAGTTTTGTTTGTAGATTTTATCTCAGCTCAGGACTGTTTTCTCCTAAATTAAACAGAATGTTGATGACATGAGAAGTGACTTGACCCAACTGTGTACAAATCTAGATTCGCCTATCGTCTCATCCTTAATCCAGCAGCTGCAAGATCTGATCATTTTTGGAACATTAAATGTTCATATCCTATGTTTCAACTTTCCAAAGTTCATATCACATCCCCTGAGCTGGACACTTGGCATTTACTTTCCTCTTTGGTTTCTCAGTTAAGGATCAAGAGCCTTCTGATTCTGCAATGAGGTCAGTGTGAGTGGATCCAAGCGTTCAAATGGAATCCCATAGTCTGGACAGATTTGATCTTAAATTTTAGCAGACAGAATCCCTGCCCTCAATCAGTACCCTCTCTCTCACTGGTGTTGTGTTTAGTTTTTATCATTTACAGACATTTCATGGCATCCAGGTATATGATATGGCCCATGTGGGACAAGATACCCAATTTAAAAATGATTTAGATACACGTTTTTAGGAATAAGTAAATTTCCAATAAACACAGCTTTTTAATGCAGCCTTTACTATATTAGTACTGTAAATTACTATACCCTCTACTCAGAGATTCAGATGAGTTTGAATTGTCATAATTAAATATTGTCTTATTTCTTGCATAATAATTAAACAAAAAGGCCTACTTATGACACAAAACTATTCTCAAATAGGGGCAACCTACTAGTCTTTGGTCCCAATGATTCAAGAAACTGGCCCGTGACTTAAAAAAAACTAAAGTAACTCAAGATGGTTATTTCTATGGATGGCCCAATTCATCTCTGGTGTAAAGCCACTGATGACAATGGAGGTGCACTAGAGATAAATGTCACTTGGTCTTTTCAATATAGACATCTTGTAATAATAAAATTACTTTTAAATAATATGATTGGATTATCCACCTGGATTCAAAAAACAATTTTGCATGTACACAGATTACTTGATCCACAAATACAGTAAAACTCAACAACTGTTTTACAGTGGGTGGCAACACTAGACATCAATTGAGAACAGTAAGAAAGAAAGGAACTCTTTCCTCCCCCATATTCTGCAGTTAGGCAGAATGTAATTACCAGCATTGGAATTTGGCCACAGTACTATGAGTACACCAAGCAAATCTTTGCCCAATGAAGCAACAATTTACTCACTCTCAATAACAGCATTCATGAGGCATTGCAACAGATGGCTTACAGTGGGGAACCCTATGTACTCATGCCGGCTGTGTTACCCTAGGCACAATGTTGTGAGTTCAAGATGGAGGCTCATCCTTAATTCTGAATGCTCTTTTGTGGGCCTAGGCTAGGATTTTTGTTGTTTTACTTTCTGAGGGGAGGGGAAAATTTTGTTAATGAATATGAATAGGAAAAAATCTTTATACTGTAGCAGGGTCAAAGAGTTATTTGGGACCATTTCTACAAGTCCCTGAAGCAAAGATTGTGGGTGACATTTTTAAAGGTACAAAGAACAGTTCAGCATCCAAGCCCCAATGAAAGTCTGTGAGAGTCTGGTGCCTAATGACCATGCGTTTGGAAATCTCCCTCTACAGTGATGTAGTGCTACTATGGCCTTTTTTGGCTTTGACTCATGCCCTGTTTGTTCTCAGCACTTGAATCATGGACATGCTGTGGTTTCCCCTTAGTCACCTGTGGCATTACTGCGCCACCCATTCCTAGCAAGTGTGCATATTGACACAGAAAATATGTTGATCAAGAGTAGCCATTGTGTGAAGTAGTCCTTTATCACAGTTAATTTACCTGGCTATCTTCTTTTCCTTTCTTTTAGTAATAACACAAACTATTACTCTTTTGGAGTAATTACCAACATTTCTGTTAATGGAAGTGCTAGAAGAACACAGTCAGTAGTTTCTAGCTCCTCTGGCTCTTTTCTAGCCTGAAATTAGGCAAACTATTTTAAAATGCCTCTCAGTCAAAAGATTTGGGCTTGAAGGCCAACTTTATACATGGTGTAGATCGATGGGGCCTCTCTTGCCATTTAGAGCCCTGCTTACACGGAGTTCAGGGAATTGAAATTGGAGGTGGTGTTCGAATTTACAGTGAGGAGGTTGGAAAAAGATTGGCAACAAAATTAGTCAAACACTGGGGGAGGAGAGAATGGGGAAGTTCAGAAGGACTTTAGGGAAATCCCTGGCCCAGGTGACAGTTGCAGTGCCATAGGCCTAGTTATACATTGGGCCTTATGTTTTACTTCATATTGGGCTCTAAGACATAGGACCTAAATCCTTAACTAACACAGCACTAGCGAGCTCTTGTGTATTAAAATAGGGCTGGAATTCTGCCCATGCAATCCCTTTGAAGTCAGTGAGACAGATCCTTGGCCTACACAAAGTTCCTCTTTGCACTGTTCCAGCATAAGTCCAAGGTCAAGCTGCACCAATTGGGCGTTCCCTTGATGTAGGAGAATTCCCCTGCATTATGAAGATGATATAGTCTTTACACCAGCTTTTCCCCTACTGTAGGATGAGAATGTTCAGGGTTGGGCTGGAGATAAGAAGGGACTGTGACAGGGCCTGAAGGGTGTGGGCCAGGGCATTCAAGGCCAAAAGAACCATCATTCTGGCTACTGCTATAACTTGTGCCAGGTCATGATTCAGCTCCCAGCTAACAGAAAAGATCAGGGATGGCAGAAATGTGCCTTAAAACTATTTTTGCTTCCTCCCCTTCTCTGCCCTTATTGTGATCCCAGTAAAGCTGTGGTAGAATTTAGTCCATTGACTGATATATGTTGGGTCTTAGTAAGGTACAGTATGAACCAAATAGGTCCTGCAAAGATTAGTGCACTGCGCAAGCTACATCGAACAAACAGGTTTAATATTAGAGATGAGCAACAAGACATTTCAGATAAAATAAGACTCCACCTGAACCTTCACCTATTTCTTGACCCAAACACAATCTGTTCTTTTTTATTCATTTTCTGGATGAAGAAAGCAATGTCGTAGTGTTGCACCAGGCCTTTGAATCCTGCTTGAAAACGGAAAAGTGCAATGGGCGCATACTTAATAAACTGAGAATTAAACTACCACTGGTAAATGGAAAGCAAGTGGGCCATATTTTACATTGAGTGTTAACGGATATGCATGTGCATGGTAGACTACTGTGGTCAGAGACTGCTGGAATAAAACTGAAATAAGTCATCAGATAAAATATAATGTTCTCAGCGACAAGCTTAAGGGAACATGTTACTACCCAAAAATAACACTGGAATTACACACAGTAACACTCCCTGGGCTCTGGCAAGCACTTCTAAGTGGGCTGAGCAGTCTGCTCTGTTCTTCTAGTAACTGTACATGTTAAGTAAACACACAGCAGTCACTGACTGTCAGCACAAACAATGGACTGATTAACAGCACAAAATTATTTGGAATAATCTATTTTTTTATATACATATATTGTATTATATGTATATATATAGCAACGGGCTTCCCCTCCCCGACAAGCAGAGCTTTATGTGGGCATGGTTTGAAAGAGAGGCTGAGAGAATGAGAATTGAAACAAATTGTTCTTTTGGGAGCAAGGCCACCTGTGGCTCGCCCTAGTCTAGAGGATACGGGGATTGCTGTGTGATAGCTCTAGGCGCATTAAAATTTGTTGGGTTTTCTGCCAATGTGGTGTCATCTCATTCCTTCAGCTCTCCACGATGCTAGAGTATATATACATGTACAGCGCAGTCTGAAAGTTTAAATATGTAAAGAGAAGTCTAAGAATAAAAGCTCCTGGTTAATTAGTGTTGGTGAAGGCCAGGACCTTAGCAGCTGTAAATTGATGCAGCTCCAATGGAATCCAATGGAGCTATGCTGTCTTACACCTATTAAGGATCTGATCCTGCTTTTGCTTCTTTTACACTGTCAGAGCACTGCACTGAAATTGGTGGAATGAGAACGGTAGGATAGGGCTATGAATGAGTGGCTGAGTTAGAAAGCAAATGAATTCCTGCCAAAAAGTTCAGCAAAGTTCAGAAGTATGTAAAGCGTCTGCTTTGAAAAGCATCAAGTAGCATTTGGGACCAAGTACCCAAGATGAAGAGGGGCAGAGTTATATTTACATGTATGAATCTGCAGACAAAGTTGGAAAATTACAATTCATGAACTTGTATCCATTTTTTTTCCAGTCCTGGCACTTACCCGTGCGCGCACGTGCACACACACACGCGCACACGCACACAAAGAAGAAGAGTAAAGGAAACTGCCATCTAGCAGCATAATAATTAAATACACCACAATACTAGAAAGATCATGGATCATTGCATGAGTAAAATAGCTTTATCAGCTGGGTTGAAAGATTATGCATAATGTGTCTGGATTTGTTATTTTTTTCCCCAGCTGTGAAGCCTTGGGAAATAATCTACAGAAAAGAATTTTGGAAATGAAAGCTGTCTCTGCCATCTTCTGTTTAATTAACACAGGTATACCAATTTAACCTCATTTCCCAAGATATTAAAGATTAAACAGTAAATAAACAGATGAGAGTGTTACCATTAGGGCTGCAAAGGATGGTAAGAAATTGATCATGGTGACTTTTGGACTCAGACGTTTCAATGAGCTTGTGATTCAAATTTAGGTGTGGTTTATTTTTCAATTGATACAGTTTTATTGGGCTTCTCCCCCCCAAGTTAACCCCAAGAATTGCAACAGCTTTAAAAGCTATTCATCTTTCTTTCTAACAGGTTCCTGATGTTAAGGGCCTGACCTTAAAAAGTGTGGTGCACAGGTCAGGCTACAAAGGAGGATATGGGAGTAAGCTACCCCTGACCTGCAACCCTACCAAAAGCAGCTTTTTTAATAGCCTGTGCAGTGTTTTCCTGATCAGCACCTGAAGAGATGCCTTCCAGCTAATTCCCAACATATTAACTCTATAAGCGCTGAATGATATGCTGTATCAGTGTGTACATTTAATTTCCAGCATGACTGGAAATACTTCATATCATAAGGCCTAAAGTCGTCTTTCTAAACAACCAAATAAAAGTGCTCCGTCCTTTCAGCTCCCACTACCTTCATTGACACTTATGGGTGCTTTGCACATATGAAAACCAGGCCGCTTACATCCAGGTATTTAAATATAGATTTAGGAGTCTAATATCAGCCAGCCAGGTTTGAAAACTTCTGATTTTAAATTCTTTATTAAGAGAACAGGAGCAGCATGGCTGGCAGGAACTCAAGCTTCCTCGTCAATGTGTCTCAAATCTTGACCTAATGAGACTCGGCACCGTGGATGAGTGGTGGCTGAGTCTTCAGGGCTCATCTATGTCCTTAACCTCTCTCCTAAGAATGTCAAAAAGGGGTGATAATTAGTACCAACAGTGTCATTTTTTTATGGTGAAGTTGGCACTTGTCTATTAGTCAACAGACAGAGGTGGCCTAACTCATTTCACACAGGTCACCAAACAGCCTCTGTATAGTAATGGCGCTTTCCAGCTATTCTGGATTTGAACTCATGAGCTAGAGAGGAAAGGCACTAGAATGCATTACAAATCCTTGGGGCATCTAGTCCTATGAACAGACACTTCATTAAGGCTGTCTGCACTACATCTTATGTTGGCAGAAACTTATGTGGCTCAGGGGTGTAAATAACCCCTCCCCCCCGGAGTGATGTAAGTTACACCGTCCTAGGTGCTGGTGTGGACAGCGTTATGTCGGTGGGAGAGCTTCTCTTGCCAGCACAGCTTCCACCACTTGTGGAGATGGTTTTATTATGCTGACGGGCGAGCTCTCTCCCTTCGGCATAGAGTGTCTTCACCAGATGTGCTGCAGCGGTACCTGAAGACATGCCTTAAGATAAATAAACAAATGCTTTCAGCCAACGGTAAGCAAGGAGTTAAAAAAGAGGAAACATCTGCAATAGTTAATGCTTATTGGTGACAGCTGTCTTAAAAGAACACTGGAGCTGGATGCAGCAATGTTGCAAATGGCTGCTTTAGAACACTTACAAGCCAGCATGACTTTCTGACAATTAAAAAACACCAGCAGCATCCATTGCATTCCCTTTGGCATTCCCTTCTTGGCACCATTCTGTTCCCTCACATCTGCTCAAGGAGGCATATCTGTAAACCATGGAAAACTTAAGAATGTAGCTATAAGTAGCTAGGTGTTCTAACAGCTTCAAAGGGGCCCTGCATGGTGTGCCAGACCCATTTTCCAGGCTAAGACAAGCAATGTGCTGTTGCATTACAACCCACTGCCTCAGGTCTGAAAAATAGTGCTCCACCTTCCAAACAAGCTCAATGTTTTATAGGGGGGAGAGGAAAGACTACGTAAGATGTTCTCAAAACAGTATCCATTATTTTTCTACCAATGTCACATACCAAGTGATCCAGAGGTGGTGGTGAGGGAGATAATCATCTGACTTGGAATTTCCCCTTTCGCTTGTGAAAAATTGCATTCTTAGGATTATAGAAGATGGGGCAGTGCTTTGGGTGTGATGAAGCTGTGCTTAGGGCATGATTTGAGTGATGGGTGCAAGGAGAGGAAGATGGATCGAAGTCATTTTTACCTTCCCTGATCCTGAGGGCATATCAAGGTCAGTACAGCCTGTGGGATAACTTGGAGCAGCCCCAGAGATACTCTAAAGTACTCCAGAAACCATATCTTTCTAGGGGTCATTCTGCTGGCAGGATTACTGATGCACCCTGTGCTCGGAATATGCTTCCTCACAGTCCCCACCGTGTACATGACACCAATGTACATGACACATGTCGACTGAGAAGTAATTGGCTTAATCTGCAGCAAGGGAGATTTAGGTTAGTTATTAGAAAAAATGTTTATCAGGATAGTTAAGTACTAGAAAGAGTTACCAAGGGAGATTGTGGAATCCCCATCATTAGAGGTATTTAAGAATAGGTCAGACAAACATCTGTCAGGGATGATCTAAGTATAGTTGGTCCTGCCTCAGCAAGAGGGGATGACCTCTCTAGGTCACTTCCAGCCTTAGATTTCTATGTTTCTCTGACATGTACATTGTGAGGAGAGGGCTTTGCCAGCAATATGACACCCAAGGATCCCCCCCATACAAAAAGAATCCCCCGAGGTTCACTTCCTGTGCCGCACAATGTGCTTGTGGGTGATGAGGGAGGCTGACAATTTCTTTCAGATACCATTTTGGTTTTGTTGTCCAACCTGTAGGAAAAGAAAACCACCACAAATTTCCAGGGTGCAATTTGTACGTTCTGTGTTTCATGCAATACAGGATGGAAGGCCACCTAGTAGCAATTGTCGGGGAGGAGGAGCAATCTTGCATCCTCCTTTCTACTGAAAAGGAGAGAAGTGGAGATACAATGGAAATATGTACATGTTGTTTACACCCCTGCCTATGTCTGAAACATTTAACAGAAGACTTGTAGTAAAATGTACCTTGAAATGCTGATAGCATTCCTGTCTAGATGTTCACAATCAGGATTGTCACAAATGGATAACATAACAAAAATCCAGACAAGGTATCCATACAAATGGAAGATGCTGGGTAGAAAATAAAGGGCATTCAAAGTTCCTTTACTTTCCTGAGGAAGAGGGTGGGGGATAAGACAACAGCAACATAAATGCCTTGTAGTATATTATGGAGGCAATGAGACACCCATGCCATGTTTTTATTGTTATACTGAAGAGAATCCTCCTCTGTTGCTTGAATGAACTGAGAACTGGAAAAACATGGGCCCAACCAGGACACATCCTATAATTTTCCTACAGTCTCAGAAGCCAGCACCGATCCAAATTAATTTGAATTGGTCTGGCTTGAATGAACCAGTATTCTTAGACTCAGCTAGAAAGGCTCCCCAATACTTTTTCTCTTTGTTATTTCTTACTGAGGGATGAGAGACTCTCTTTGAAGTTTGTATTTGCTCTTTCCATGATACTTTTGTAACACAGTGATAGCAACAGGTTTTGAATCACAAACTTGCTTTCCATTTTCAGCCAATATGGTGCAAGTTCCTGTTGCCCGATCCCCAGCTTCAGCCCGGGAACAGGTACGAGGAAGCCATTCAAAGGAGAAAATTAAAGACTAGAAGGTAAGCAAGAACTGAGGTAAAACAGGCATATTTATGTGGCAGGAACTGATTCATTTCGATACCAAAAGAAGATTTCAGATGAGAGTTCTCACCTTCTTGGAATTATCACAATGGCTGAGGCTTGATTCACTGAAAAGACAAATACATAATTTATTCACTGTTTGGTACTATTATTATTTCACTCTGGGATCAAACAGAAAAAAGAAAAGTTGGGTTTTAAAGGAGAAAGCCCCAATTTTAGACACAACTAAAGCAAGAGTAAAATATTAGGCAAGTGGATTCATGTTCAAGTTGGATTTTCCCCAGTGCCAAAGTCGATCTTTAATCCCCAGTCTATTCCTAAAGCTTTATTTGACCATTTCTTGTTCTATTCAATAAAGCATAGATTGTTACCATAGCAACAGCTGCATCATTTATACATCAAATTATTTTATCAGTTCAGCCTCTTGAGATTTAGCATTTTACTCGTAAAGGATCCTATAATGCACATTAATTATGCTACCTCTACCTTCTGATGTGTTGAGTAATTTTTTTTATGCTGTTTGTATTTTACAGTGCATTTACACATTTCCCTGCATTTTGTTTGAATATTTTAGGATGTTGCAAAGAAATAATAGAAAGATGCAAAAATAACTCTTAGCATATAATATAGACAGAATTGAGATGCATTACAATCTTTTCTTTGGCAACTGTCATTCCAGGTTAGATTGAGAAACTCTCACTCATTTTGGTCTCATTTCTTTGCTGTCCCGTCAAAATCAAGAAGAAAGAAGTGGCATAACTAATGTGTGTTATAGGACCTCTTACATGTGAATCAAAGGAAGTGCTTGGAACCACAGTTCTACCCAGTGTGAGTTAAGGTTGCACAATATGGACCATTAGTAAACGTTCCTACTATTGCTACTTTTAACAAACTTTATGAAGTAATTTTGACTTATTTAAATATTGAAATGAATTCTTTGAAACTGCAACACTACTAATGATATAATGCATTCTTTCTTTGACTCTGATTTTTCCCATCCTGGGGAACATGAAGACTTGCTCTTGTCCCAGCTATCATTCATTCAGCTATCCACCTAAATCTTTCAACTGAGAGCATCAAATTTCACTTTATGTATTTCTCCAGGTAAGGCACGGAGGGCTGCCCAGATAATGACAAGGCTGTATTTAGGTAGAGATAGCAACAAAATAAGATCAGTGCAGCAAGACTCAAAGCCTTTCTAACTTCTGGATGGTTTGATGCATTCATCGAAGTCTGGCCAATGTGACCTGAGGGTATTTGCATTGTTGAGAAGTTTCTAAACTTTCTGCCTCCCTTGCTTCCTCTCTTTGTCCCCAACAAGTCCTGGAACTCTCTCTGAAGACATTTAAGGTAAGAAAGGCATCATTAATGTTTGTTGTGGACAAAAGGGGACAAGAGGTTAATCCATGTAGTTATATCTAGGAAGTAGTCTTTAGTGTTGTAACACCTGAGCACAAAACACAGTCATTTTGCATTGAGATGTCTATAAGAACTCTGCCTCTTCTTTCAGCAGCTTTGCCCCATCTCTTTATCTTTCATTTTTGCTGTTCTCATTTCTTGTCTTTTGTTCCTGCAGAAAAGCTTTTGTAAAAACTGAGTATGGAGAATGTTTTGCTTGGATTCAGTCTCCTCCGTTCTAGTAGTTTTGTTCCACAGTTGAGGACACAGAAACCAAGAACACCTTAGTTCTGCTCCCATGAGTTTTGTCAAGCCATGTGTAGGTGCATCATCCCAGAGAAACACTTGTTGCCACAGGACTCTCTGATGTAGTCAGGCCTGAACCCATTTGAGTGTCACATGATATTTTCTCTCTGTCTTCTCATGCTCAGGAGGAGACCTGTTGCATTCTGCATAGGAGTGAGTTAAGTAGCCTTCATGTTCAGCCCCAGATACTGTGAGCTACTAAAGCCCAGTCTAGAAAGGGTGAACACATAGATCATCGGAGCCAGATCCTCATCTAAGAGTAAGTAGTGTAGTTTTCTGGCAAACTATAGGGGGAGGAAATAATTTCTTGTGACTGTTGCTGCCTTGCATCTAGGATCAGTAATGAATCCAACAAGACCCCAAGGCTTTGTGACTGATATTCAAGTTCAGTGAGAAACAAATGAAGGGTGTACTTAATAAATGCCTTCACAGACTAAGACTTGCAGGGTTTGTACTGCCTAAAATCACACAAAACTCACCTGTCTTCATCACGAACACAAAACTCAGTGCTGGTTTATTGAAACATTCACTGAAGTTCATAACTCTTTCAAACGAATGTAAAATGAACCATCACCCATGATAGTTTCTTATGGTTTTGACATAAGATCAGGCAAAAATACAAAGCAGGATTTAGAATGGGTTAGACATTGAGATATTGAGTCCATTCTAAACATGAAAAGCAAAGTGAAATGTGGGGAGGGCGATCCCTAGGGATTGAAACCAAAGATGATATGTTTCATAAATCTGAAGGCCAGAAGACCCCAGTATGATCATCTAATCTGAGCGCCTGCATATTTTGGAACACACAAATAAACCCAGTAATTTCTGCATCCAGCTCTGGTGGAGCTGTTAGTGCATATCTTTTGAGCGACTTTTAGTCTCGAGTCATAATTCCCTGTGAAATCAAGCTTCACATTTTTCTAGGTTCAAGTCATTGTTTGGGGAATAATTTTAGAGATTTAAATGTCTTTAATATCCATCTGGCAAATCTGCCCTTGCATATGGCCGCTGAAGGTGTGGAATTAAGGAGAAAGCCAACAGTAGACTGAGACAGAGAAAATCTTACAGCACCCTCAGCAAAAAGGCTCCTCTTTGTGTCTGGAGCTTTCCTGGGGATCCTTTTTACTGTTGTTCTTTTGGTGCTTTTTGAGCCACTGTTTGATTTATCTGTAGGTTCAGTTAACTAGTGCAGATTCCAGTGGGAAACTCTTTAGGGACAGATCCTTCCCTGGGGATGAGTAGGCTGGTGGGCACCTGCGACTTCTGAGACCACTGTTGCAGCTAATTTGTGCACACACACTTGTCCCATGGAAGTAAATGTTACTTGTGCTCTGAAGTCATTCAGGTGTTTATGAAAATCATACTGTTAGAAGCCCAAATATGGACTTAGGAGAGAGTAAGCTTAGGCTCCAGTTTTTGACAATTTTAGGCTGTGAGTTTTCTGAGGCAGGGACTGTCTTATTTGTTGGTGCAGTGCCTAGTCCAGTGGGCCCTGATCCCTGACTGGGGTCTTTAGACACTACCGTAATAGAAACAGTAAATAATAATGCAGCTAATTGGCAGAGCTCTATTAACTTTGGATGCCAGTTCAAACCAGGTGAGATTTTGGCCCAGGGTCTTTATTTGTCATCTGGCATAACGGTCTAACTAAAACTAGTGGATGTGAAGTACAGGAATGAAATGTGACTTGGAGATAGCGTTGACTAGTGGAACAAGCACTGGAATGGTATTCAGAAGAACAGAGGTCTATTCCTGGCTTTGCCATTTGTTTGCCAGTTGGTCTTAGACAAGTCACTTTAATCTCTCTGTGCCTCAGTTTCCACTTCTGTAAAATGGGGATAAATTATACTTACCTCTTTTGTAAAGGGTTTTGGGATTTGCTGATGAAAAGTGCTATATAAGAGCTAGATATTATTATTGCAGTCCTTAGACCACAAAGAGGATGGGCTTCTGATAGAGATGATGCATTTAAATAATGGGGCTATACATGCATGTGTGAGCACAGACATGGATCTCTCTGCTATTGTTTCCAGAGGCTGAAGTCCAGGTACTGCTGTCGTGGAGACCAGAGAAGAAGTAGCCAAAAGAAAGGAAAAGAAACACTGGAGAATAAAAGTACATTTGAAATGGAAGAAATCTACATTTCAATGAAAGTACTTTTAAGTCATTTCAAATATGAGTCTGAGAGAAATAATTACAAAGTTTGGAAATAGAGAACGTTAGCTTTGATATCTTTTTCTTCTGTGAAGCAATTAAAATAAGCAATTTTTCTAATACTAAGCAGAAAATTACTAATGGCTGAACCCAAAAGCTTTCATTTCATTCTTGGGGCCTTTATTCTTCTAAAAAAAGACCAAAAAATATTAAGGTGGTTTTCTAGATAGATTAATGCATAAAGCAGTTGCTATTTGGATGTCATAAAAACTACAGCAGCATAGAATAGCTGAGATTAAGAACCAGATTTAAATCATGCAACTGTCCAGTTAATATCAATGTCTAATTAAGAAAAGCATAAGAAGTCTGTAATGTTGGTTTGATGGAGAAAATCTCTAATAGACTTTCTTTTGGAATTTTCCATTTCAATCACAGTTGTAGACTTTTAATGGATATCCAACCTTCTTTTGGGCATTAGCGAGAATCATCCTCAAGTTAAAATCAAGCCCTAAAATGGAACACTGATAGACAAATTAGCATGTCTGGACAGGGTCTTTATAGAATGACAACGTGAACTCATGCTGAAATTTTAGTACAAATATCTCAAATCTGGTGTGAAAATCCTATTTGCCATATAATCTTAAACAATTTCCTCATCTTTCTAATCCTCCTGAAATTCCTAACAATTTATAAATACTAAATTATAGACTAGTTATTAAACATAACTAGTTAGTCTATTTAAATGGCAAGGTTTTCTATAGTCATGTGTATCCCGTGTTTGCTCGGAAGGATGCTCTGCGCCCCCTCCAGTAGTGGATAGGCCCCCTAGAGATTGATGATCCTGTTACAGCCTGGGCTAACAGAGAGGTGTCTTGAAGCTCATGTATTTAGCTCCCAAGGTCCCAGGTTTGATCCTTGCTACCGTCACCCCTGCATGGGTGGGCATTACACATGTGTATTAGTAGTACATTGAGGTGGCTTCTTCCATTGCTGGTGGACAGATTTAGAACATGTGGCTCCCCATTCATATCACTGAGTTTCATGAATCTCTCACTCATCACAGGATAACTAGATCCCTTGAATGAAACTAAAGGGGTGGCACCTGCCATACCATACAAATCAGCAAGGAAGTTTGATCAAATACACCTATAGGAAAGTGGCTTTTCTTAGGTTGTGCCTTGAATGTCAAGGGTGAAGTTGTAAAACTAAAGACAATGTGTAGCTATCTTGGCATGTACACAGCCACCTATCAAAGAGGTGAGAAGGACTGGCACTAGATTAAAGCAGCAGTGTATTTCTTGCCACCACTTTGTTGTTAACCCCATGAAAGCCTACGGAGTTATCTCAAGAACACAGAAAGACCACAAACTCTAAATAACCCTGATGACCTCTGAAACGGCACACCAGGGAGTCATTTTATACTTCATTGGAACATATTAGAATACAATACAATGACCGGAGTAAAACAAGCTACATTATTCCATCTGTCTATATATTCCTTTCCAATACTAAGTCTGTCTGGAGATCTTTCAGAATTATATTATAAAACCCTGCCCCTTTGTTTAGCAAATAAAAAGATGAAGAGAATGGAGGAAATACCAGAGTAACATACAAACGGTCAAAGTTCTACAGATTGATTCCCCATTACTGCTTGAGACATCATGGTCCAAATTCACTCAGGTGTAATTCCATTGATAAAACAGGGAGGAATATGGTCCTATTACTTTAAAGTGCGGTACTTGTGACCATTGTGATAAGCTGAGGTTATTTTAGTTAGCAGCCCTTTGGCTGAAATGGGAGGGAGCTACTGGCAGGGCATTCTGGGTGAGGTATTCTCAACAATGAATCACATTTTTCTCTACTTTGGGCAACCAGGGCCCCAGGTCATGCTGAAAATCTGATCTTTTCTTGTAGGCTGTCATGAGTGAAGATCCTTTTAAATGGTCAAGACAGAGCTTTGTTCATTGTGAGAACAGCTTTCAATGTATTTATGCAATTTTTGAAACAAAGTCAGTTACCTGAGCCCTTTCTAGTAACTGTTCATAACAGAGGTAAGCAATACTGATAAAACACAAAAAAGGGCTTCCAAACTTGTCTAACACGCACAGCAGATAGACCCCATTCAGAACTCCCAAATGGGTGAGGAATCATCAACTGAGATGATTAAACTAAACCAATACATCAGTTACCTAGTTACAAAAAGTCTAACATATATGCAGAAAAATAGCATTCCCCTTAATAAAGTCCAACTGAAATTGCTCAAAGATGAGTAGGTGGACCAGGGGATAGATAATGGGATACAGATTTCTCATTTCCATGTCTCTAATCAAGTGCAGCTAGACAATGACCCAAAAAGAAATTATCTATCTGATGAAAGGGAGTGGTAACACCCTCGGACATATGGGGTATATGCCTTTGGATGTGAAATCTGAGAGTTAAATGGAAATATCTAGTTTGTACAATCAGTCAAGAGACCTGCAAGGACTAGTTTGGGTATGAGGGAAAAAAAAGATTCTAACATTAGGTAAAGTTAGCACTATGAAAGTTCTTAGGACAATGGAGTGAAGTTCTCTGTCTTGTGATAAAGCATTCAGATCTGTCCTATCTGACTCTGCCTCCTGTTGCCTCCCATTATCCTTCCCCTTTGTTTCCTCCCCTCCTCTTTCCTTTCTCTATATTGTCCTTTCCTCTTCTGCTCCTTCTATTCATGCCTCTTTATGCCTCCAACTTCTTTTAGCATCATATACCCTCCCACAACCAAGTTTATACAGTTTTTTGCAACACAAGTCTCTGTTTCCATCTTTGTATGCACATATATATAATGACGACAAAAGGCAGAATCAGACCCTATATATATCTATGCATCTGTCTCTTGTTCCATATATATATACATGTAGTTTAATCATCAAGATGAGTGTAACAACAACTAAATATTCAAGGTCATCCTATTCCCACCTCATCATTTGTTTCTGCCTGTAATGGCACCATTTGTCTATATTTCAGATTCCTCAGGGCAAGGACTGTCTCTTACAATGTGTTTGTATGGCACTTAGCACAATGGGTCCTGATCAATGAATGGGGCTCCGATCCTGTGAGTGTCCTCACAATAGAAATAAAGAATATGGTTGGTAGAGGATCTCTCGATTTTCTTTGGTGGGAGAATCTATAAACTAGTGTTTGAGTAATGGGAAATTTGAATACAAATATCAATACGCTGTTCATTTTTCAAAATGACATGTTGAAATTTTGGGATACACCTACTAAATTGAGAAAGAAAATAAATAAAAACCAAATAACTACAGAACAAGATCAGCAAATTAATTTTCCCACTTCAACCCACCAGTATACCTCAACACTGTCCTGGAGTAACCAATTCAAGGCATGAAGAAAAAATTTAATTTCCATGTCCAGGGATAACTTAACATCTCTGTCAAGAGAACTATCAAGGTTGTCAATTTTGATGATGGGGATAGGATTAATTCCATCACTTTACCTTTCAAAATAGGATAGAGAAGCCCTACCAGTTCCCGCTTCCATCCGGGAATACTTCTATGCAACTTCTACTTCATAGTCCCAGGCAGGTTAGAGTGATTTCCGTCACATGATCACCGTACAGTTGGCAGGAAGAGATGTAACTGCTCATTTCCATCTGTGACATTTCTCAGCCAGGAAGAAACTACAAGGCATCAAACTGTAGGCTGAGAGGCATCAGAGCGGCCACCTGTTAGAGATACTGATAAAGAAAACTTGGTAAAATGTAGAGCTGTGAAGAACTGCTGGGAATAAAATAAACTGATAAAGAGGAGGTGATGGTGCCTTCTTACCACCAACCACCTTTTACAGCTCCCATCTGAGGTCAGAACCCAGGAGGACACAAACAAGTACCAGCCTATTTGTGAAACAGCTCACAAGAGACATATTGGAGGTGTGGATAGCACAGATCAGCTGCTAGAGTCATAGGATACCTTATATTGCACTGTTAAAGATGATTGGGGAAAATGGAAGTCCATATGGCCCAATTAGCAATGCACAGTGCTTTTTTTGCTATAAACCAGAAAATAGCACCTGAAAGACTGTTGTCATTTCTGGACTTGCAAACATATGTCATTTGCAGCCTTATATCTGTAAGTGCAGACCTCCCTGACTTGGAGGGGGAAAGTCACAGAAGATTGAGTCTGCTACAAGGAAATCACATTTCCCTACACATGATGTTGAAAATAGCAAGAGTCTGTCAAACCAGATTCAAAGAGAAGGGGGGAAGATTCTCAGTTGATATAAATCATCCTAGCTCTATTGACTATGGGGAGGGGCGGGGACTACTTCCAGTGCTGAGGATCTGCCCTTAGAACTCAGACTAGCGTTCCATGGTGCTCCATGAACTGAATCAAATATTTGCCAACATGGATTAAATTTGAATAGGTGCCCAGTTTTTCCCTGAGCAACATATTTGCCAGAGAAAAAGGGAATCTAGGAGGTAAGTTCCTCTTTTAATGTAACTAACAAGAACGGGAACTGTATCAAGAGGAGAATCTATTTCTTGGGTGTTTAAGTAATTTTTTCTTCCAGATTAAAGCAGAATTATAGCTAATAAATTGTTGAGGTGTGAAGTGGCTTTGCACCTCTCACAAGATGTAGCTGGTCCAAATGCCAGGGTATCACTTTTACTTTTAATGTTCAATAACATTTTCATGGGCTTGGCGTTAGCTAGAGGTACAAAATGCAAATTTGTTTCACAGTTCTCTTGCTTCCTGCATGAAAGTTAGATAAACTATAAAGGGCCTGATTTTCAGGACTGATGTTATTGCATGTGTGTGTGTGTCCACCTACTTTGCCCACACAGAACTGCATCTATATATGTGTAAATCCTTAATGTGTGCACACATGAGGCTAGATGACGGTCATCTAGCCATGTGTCTATGACACTGTGGACTCGTGCTCATGCACAGATATGCACCAATGGCATGTCCGACCTCAGATGAGAGCACTCAGAATCTTGACACTTTCAGAAGAAATGGATGGTTCAAACAATTTTCAGGTCAATCTATGGTCTGGATAGAGCTTTGCTGATTCTCACAAATCATGATACATTTGAGAGACAGCCTTATTAGTGCCCAGGGCACAAGACTGGGACTTGAGATACATGGGACTGTTCCCTGCTCTGCTATTGTCCTGCTGTACAACCCAGGATAAGAACACTTCTTCTCTCTGTGCCACTGATTCTCTTCCTACCCTTCGCCTGTCTTATCTATTTAGAGTGGGATTTTCAAAAACACCTGAGTGAGTTAGGAACACACATCCCACTGAAAGTCAGCGAGGGTTGTTGTCCTAATTCATCCAGGCACTTTTATCTCACTGTTTGTGTATTTTATCTATTTAGATGACAGGTTCCTTCGGGCAATGACAGTCTCTTACTATGTCTAGCACAATGACCATTTTGAGATGGGGCCTACAGGTGTGAGTGTAAGACAAAAAGTAAATATATTACTTTAAAAAAGGTTATATTTGGGTAGTATTTGATGACATATGAACCTCTACCATAATGACAGCTAATGACTCTAATTCTTCATGCACCAGTTCTTTATTATTCCATAACATGTACTGTTTTGCCAGCATTTATTCTGGTGGTGTGCGTACACTATAATTTAAAAAAGGGTGAAGATGTCTAATATTATAGCATAATAGAAGAGTTATAAATTCCAATTATTTATAGTCTAAAAACATGCAGTAGGAAGGGCTACACCTGAAAAAGTCACTGCTTGATTTAATTTGTTAACCTGACTCTGGAAGTTATCAGTAATGAGGCACAAATATTGACAACATCTAGATTAATAGATTTTAAGATCTGAAGAGGCTATCAGATAATATAAGATGACCTGTATAACACAGGCTAGAGAATTTCATCATGACTAGAGCAGATCCTTCCAGCAAAGCCTCCAGTTTTGACGTGAAGACTTCATGAGATGGAGAATCCACCACTTTCCTTGGTAATTTGTTCCCTCACTTGTAAACATTTTTGCCTTATTTCTAATATGAATTTGTCTGGGTTTAACTTCTAGCTGTTGTTTCTTGTTATGACTTCCTCCACTAGATTAAAGATCCCATAATACCCAGTATTTTCTCCCCAGGAAGGTACTTATACCTTACACACTGCATAATATAATAGGACATATTATACAATACTATTTATTCAGGGAACACATTCAGTGCTAACCCAGTCCTGGAAAAATTTAGGCTCCAAATGATGGGATTTGATATCCATGTAATTTTTTAATCTAAACAGTGAAATACTACTCACATAAATGCCGAATCATTTCTTGAGCGCTGCTAAACCACTATTCTCTTCAATAATCTCCCTCAGCAGTTAATTCCATAGGTTGTTTGTATGCTGATATAGCTTTTAAAGCTATTCTTGTTTATCTATTTTAAATATTTGCCCTTATAATTTCATCAAGTTTCCAGCTGTTCTGAAATTGTAGGACATTTGAAGCGATGCATCCAATCAGCCTTCACCACACTATCATGTTGCATAGCTCTATTATATCTTGTCATCATTCAGATTAGGCTTCTTAATTTCTATGCACATAGAATGACAATGCTCAGCCACAAAGCCTTCAGTCATTTTAAGCCTTAAGTCAGTTGTTCATCTGTGCCTCTTTCCTACACCTCATATGTTGTTGTTTAAGGGGTGCAAGGCTAAAATGATCAAAACCGAACATAGTCTTTGAAGTGCAAATTCACTATCAAAATTTATGGGCCAAGTCCTCAAATGATATAGTTTAGCATAACTCTACTCAAGTCAATGGAACTATGCTATTTACTCCCACTGAGGATCAGGTCCCATAACGTCATCAACGTTTTTGCTACTGTTCAAATACTGTATCCCAAAGCAGCATCCTTCCCACCCTTTTTAACTGATACTTTACTGCCCAAGGGTTATACTATATGTTGTTTTTCAAGACTAAATGGGAATGCCCATCCAATATGCTTACGGTTAATTCAAGTGGTTTTAATTCAATTATTTGAGTATAAATATTCTGATATATCCCAAAGTCTTCAGCCCGAGAACCTGCAGATTTGTTTGAATGTAATTCAGGCAAAGCATCTTATGTGATGAGTTTATGCCAGACAAATGTTAAAAAAATCCATTGTGTGAGAACCTTAGGCTTGCACAGTGGGAAAAGTCACTGGCAGAATGCATACTTTGGAGATTTTTTCCATTATCACATGGGATCCCCAGCAATGAGATTGTTCTGCTTGAAACATGTTTCTCCTTGGGGAATATGTTAAAGATATGACGTAAGGTGCCAGAAGATCAGATTTCTAGTACTCTTCAGAATTATTTTCACAAGGGTAGAAAGAAATATACTTCCCATTTTGGGAAGTAGAAGCAGCCATTCTCAACAGAAAGAAAAGTTTAAGACTGCAAAAGAAACATCAAGTTGGAATGTTATGGGAGTTATATCTCTGTGGCAATCAACGTGGTTTATACAAGATTTCAGTGTAAGTGGCTATTGAATTAAGAAGTGTCTTTCCCCTGTAATTTACATTACAAATTCAGTGTAAAAATTTCTGATGTTTCATCAGACTAATTCCATTACCTTATTGAGTGATAGAAATTACATTTATTTTCTTAGGCTGTGAAATATAGACATAATAAACCAATAAAAAGAAAAGAAAAAGAGAGCGATACTGATTTTTTAAGGACAAGAGAACCTGGAATATTTGGGTTAGGAAATCATCTGAATGTGTGTTCTGGAATTTTGAAGAAAGCCAAACTTTTTGAAGTCTGTTCTGGTTAGACTTCTGTTTGCACTTCTGGCTTGTATAATTAAAAGAAACATACAGAGAATTCACATAAATTTTAGCTTCTGCTGAAAGGTGCATTGTCCAAGATGGTTCTAGTTATTTTTGCTTTAACCCTTAAGATATTTAAATTTTCCAGACTGCCAGCCAAACTAATGCTGAGGAAAGGTATGTGTTTTTGGGTGTACATACATGCATTGTGTCTACCAGATCTATCCCTGGTGAAACAATATCAATAGTTGCTCAGATCTGGTCATTCTTTGAAGCCATGCGTTAAAATCATCACACTTGTGTAGCACTCAGCTTACTAAAGCATTGATAGAGAGTAGATTTTTCTATGAAATTGCTGTTTAATATCTATCTGATGTTGAAGCATTTGTATCGTTCAGTGAAAACTATTATTTCTCCCAAATAAATTGTTTTCACTGGTATCTAATTATTCTTCATTTACATTTAAGTCACTGTCCTTTGCCCATACTAAGAGTGGATTTTCATGTTCGAATACAAGTGCAAGGTTGATCATCCACTAAAGAAAATGAAGCATATGTCTCTGTCTCTCTCTCTCTTTTTTTTTTCCTGGTTGTGGTGCTTTGGGTTTCAACCTGGACAAGCATGGGGCTGTGTCACTTCCTTCCTTGTAATTCTGGGTACCTTAAATGCTATGCTGCAGTAGCTCATGGCCCTGACACCAACAGCAAGCATACGGGCATGCAGATCTTCCCCGGCTTACTTTTTTTTGCAGCGTGACCCCAATATCTTCCCCATCCTGAATTTCCCCAAAATTGTCTGCCAATGTGGCAATCTGCTGAGGTTCCCAGAATTGTAAGTGACCGTGTTACCTCACTCTGTCTCAGCAAGGGAAAGCAATGTTACTGCTAAACTGTGTGGCGAATTCCTGAAACGTCAGCTTGCCTGCATTGCCAGCAAACTCTCCAGCACTCTGCCAAGTCCACACCTTATCTTGCAGGTAACAAACAGTGAACCCCAACTCCTGGTTTTCCCAAAGGCATTTTCCTGCAGTGTTGAGCCCTCTTGTGGAACACCGACAGAAGTTATGAAGTTTGTTTCGCCTTTAAAGAGACCATATACTGCAGCTCATTAATTTAACTGAGGTTTGACAAACACTCTTATTTCAATCACATCACTTAATTGTTTTATAGTAAAAGTAAAACAAGTGTATTTAACAAAATGACATAGATTAAGTATTCCCAGAATAAGCAATAAAGATTGAAAGGGCTACCAGTAAATAAAAGTAAGAACACGCTTCTAAGACCAAAACTTAATTTCAGCAAGTTACAGTCTTTGCCTCACCTGAACTCAATTTCCAGAGACTTTCAACCCCCTTGGCTGAAGGGTCCAATATTCTGTGATTTCAAGAGCTCTGAGCACTTTAATCAGCCAAGCGATGGACAACTCAAATGTTTTACCCCCATCCCTTTATCACCCCAAAGTTCATTGTCTCTTTTTCAAGAGCCAGGAAGGCTTGTTGCTGCGCATCACTTCTTGTGACCTTGCCATCCCTCTGATGCTTTGTATATAAATGAGGATTCCATTGTTTTGATTCTATAATGCATAATTTACACTGAAGACTGGTAGATAGCTGCTTTACCTGCCTGGAATAAAATCTGTTTCTCCCTGTGTTTGGTCACAGCCTTTAATGCTTAACATGAGTCAGTATCCACAGTTCCTCACATAGTGTTAATACATTCATTTCACAATGATATTAATCACCAGTGCATCACAGGCTTTCATAAAAGACCGTACTTGATTCACTTTTATACTACAGTAATATTGTATACAATCCGGTGATTCCGTTTCTTATCATCTGAGGGTCAGAAACCCCTGTCGATATATCCTAGTAAAACTTTGAAATTTATTTTTTGGGAAGTAAGCCCAGAAGTAAGATTCTTTCTCCAACTGGGGTGGAGATGTCATGCTGCCTTCTCCCCGGCTTATTAGCTTGATAGCTTTGTTTACCTTGCATGTAGCTGTACCTTTGCTGTCCCTTCCTGAGGACGAGGCTGCTCAGACAAGCAAATATACAATCCTTTGTCTAAGGCAGATTATAATTATGCATTGCTTGCCAAACACTTTTAAAAACATATTATAACTCTTTGTGCACATCCCATATGTACATTACGCAAGAATATTAATGATTAGTCAGTTATTAGTTTTCTAATGATATATTACATGACACCTTTTGGGTATATATCAGGAAAACAATGAGTTAGGTGTAAGGAGTATGACAGGCTGGACAAGTGTGCTGACACAGAGTAATGAACCACCCATAGGCCTCTGAGGCACACTGGTCATTATCTCTTAATTACTAGCAAAAATAATTTAGTGAAATTGTGTACATTTTCACAGCACCATGTCATGCTTATTACCACCTGAGGACCTGGCCCTTGAGCATTAAAACAAGAAAAAGGGTCACGTAAATGCAAGATATTTTGTGTTCTTTGGCTATGGAATATTTTGGCGTCTCTCATAGACATCCTTTTGACACATATTTCTTCTGCATAATATTGAGTTGTTGAACATGGAAAGACATCAGGTCTAATATTCTGAATTATCCTGAAAATTTAAGGCACAATCCAGTGCCCACTGAAATCAGTGGTAGTCCTTCCATCAATTTCAGTAACAGTTGGGTTAATAGTTCTGATGTATATACAGGAATTTTAATGCATATGAAACTAAAAATATCCCAGTAAAATAACAATGTTTGTTTCAATGGATCCATTGCTTGCTTGTTAAAATCCATTTTCAATGGTGTTTTATCCAAAGTCCTTTGAAGTCAAGAGGAGTTTGTCTATTGATTCCAGTAGATTTTGGATCTACTTTTGTGATGTATTATGTTGTGTTCTTCCCTTAGAAGAACAATTTATGTCTTTGTATTTGAGTAAAGATCTTCCTGGATCATCTTGCTTAAGAGGACCAGCCACTGAGACTTTGTTTTAAGGCATTTTTTATAGAAATAGCAATGGGGGTTAATGCCCAACTGAAAAGAAGTCAGGTAAAGAGCTAAAATATTCAGCCTATGTTTTATGAGTCACATTGACCCAGAAATGAGAAATGCATTATGGAATGTTTGCTAATGAGTCATTAATTTCTTTATAATTGTTTCCACATTTGTGAGAGCTCTCTTTCTAAAACATTCAGAGAACCATTGTGATCAGTAGGAGTTTTGCCACTGATCTCAATGACAGTAGTATCAGGACCATAACATCTGATACATCCTATGACAACTCCATACAGGATAAAGGTTATAAAGGATTTTGTTTATTGAGTTACTTTTATCAGCTTATTTCATTTAATTCTTCCCCCCCAAGCAATACTGTCCCTCCTTCTCCTCCTCCTCCTCCCCTTTTTAAGGTAAAATACTTAAGAAAAGATCAAGGAATCTCTATCCATATCAGACCAGAAATCAAACCAACCAATGTAGTCAGAAAGGTTAAGTAAGGTCTATTTTAGATTCTGACTTAGGTCTCAGAGAATTGCAAACACTATTAAACTGTATATCTGTGTAGCCATATAGCTTTCATGGAGTCAGCTGTCCATAACATATTCAGTGTCATGTAAATGCAAATGAAATAATTTTTTTTTAAATTGCTCCCATTAAAGTGATCTATTAATGTTTTAAGCCTCCAACGCTTATGGGGCATGACTCTAATTGCATTATTCTGCCACTGGCAGATCTTAAAGAGCAGCTTGATCTTCAGGATATTTACACCTTTGGGATTATTTGCTTGTAAGGAATTAACTTTTGACAAAGTTTTTTTCTACTACTAGAAGAGTTGGCAGCAATGGTTGGGTTTCGGCTGTTTATTTTTTAACATTCTAGTAAAACTAGAACAAAACAAATCACATTTTTTAATCTGACCTGCAGACCAAAAAGTAAAATATATGCCTATTTGGGAAACTCTATGCAAAACCTTAGTGTAATGTAAACGTTCTGAAAGATAGTATGAAGGAAACAAGAGAAAGAAGCTATCTATGACAGTGGGTTTTAACCTTTTTTCATTTGTGGACCCATAAAATATTTTGAGGTGTGGGCCCTTTTGGAAATCTCAGACAGTCTGTGGACTTCCAAGGGTCCATGGACCACAGGATGAAAACTAGTGACTATGATGTTCTTCCTGGGGTGGCATTTCCATGTGGTCCAAGTTTCCTTCCAAGTGTTGACCCACAGATACTGCATAGTGTCAGTGGTATGTGGAATGGGCCACTAATTTTTTTTTTTGCACATGCTTCGTGCATTACTTTTGTCCATGTTAACAAATAAGAACCCCAGTAAAGCAGGTACCAGGCTTTGTGTCGGTTTGCATTAAAAGCAAAAAGGAGTAAGGGTGGGTATAATGGAATTTAGACCAGGCAGGCAAGTCAAAGAGATCTGCAATAACAGTATGATTAAAACAATAGGCAGTTTGTATAAGGGAATGTTTATATCCAACTGCACAGAGGGAAAAAATGCCTGCCCCATTGCACACACAGAACCAGCCATTGCAGTCATGTTAGAACCCCAAGACCATCCCCTGGCACAATACAACTGGAATGAATGTCAGAATGAGCTGGGAACAGCTTGCAGATGACCACATCTCCCTGCTCCCTTATTGACTGTTGTCAGCGATGATGACAGAACAGCAGAAAGCAAAAAAAAAAAAAAGAGTAACAGTGGCAGCAAAGGCAGTTTTGCTCCTTGTGCCTTGTGGGTAATGGAGGCATTTGTCTTGGCAGTGCATGAGAGAAAGTGAGTTTCATCTCAGTTGCAGCCTTCCAGCCAATGATATGTTCCCATTTCTCATTGGAACCTTCCTGCTTCCTTTTTAACATCTATCCTGGACTCTAGGTTCATCTAACTCAAAACAACCTTGACAAATTGGAGAATTGGATCTGAAGTCAATAAGATGGAAGTCAAGAAAGACAAGTGCAGAGTACTTCATTTGGAAAGGAAAATGAAATGTATAACTACACAGTGGGGAATAACAGGCTAGGTGACAGTACTGCTGAAAAAGGTCTGGGGGTAATAATGGATCACAAGTTGAATAGGAGTCAACAATGTGATGCAGTTGTGGAAAAGGCAAATAACGTTCTCAGGTATGTTAACAGAAGCGTCATCTGTAAGACATGGGAGTTAACTATCTCGCTCTATTCAGCAGAGGTGAGGTCTCAGCTGGAGTACTGTGACCAGTTCTGGGTGCCACAATCTAGGAAAGATGTGGATAAATTGGAGCAAGCTCAAAAGAAAGCAATAAAGATGATAAAAGATTTAGAAAATTTGACTGATGAGGAAATGTTAAAAAACTTTAGAGAAAAGATGACTGAGGGAGGATCTGATAAGTCTTCAACTATGTTAAGGGCTGTTATAAAGAGGATAGTCATCAATTCTTCTTCATGTCCACTGGAATGAGGACAAGTAGTAATAGACTTAATCTGCATCAAAGGAGATTTAGGTTAGTTAATAGGGAAAACTCTCCAACTACAAGGGCAGTTAAATTCTGGAATAGGTTTCCAAGGCACACTGGGATACCCATCACTGGAGGTTTTTAAGAAGAGGTTGGACAAACACCTGTCAGGGATGGTCTACATTCAGATGGTCCTGCCTCAGTGGAGGGGGGATGGACTTGATGGTCCCTTGAGGACACTTCTAGCCTTACATTTCTCTGATTCTATGATTTCCAGATGAAGTTACGCATCAAAGGAATTCTCCCCTCCAAATTCAGCATCTTCCTCTGTACTTAATCTACCCTATACTTTGTTTCTGACAAATGCCTACATGACTGTCTTGTTCAAATGATAAATTAGCCTTATGTGTATGGGCAGCAGTTCTCTGAAGTATGAAGGTAGAACTGTCTATCTGTGAGATGCTCAGTACTGAACAAATTATACTTTGGCTGTGCCTCCTGACTCTTCACTGCCATGTCTGATTATTGACCTTGATAATTGGTGCTTCTTCTAGAGAAATAATATTGTTTTCTTTGCTGAATGTAGATCCACCTCTCCTAGGTTGTGCTAGTTTCTTTCTTTCTTTTGTGATGAATGTCTTTGATGCTAAGACAAAACAGAAGAAAATCCTCTGGGAAAGATCAGAGATGTGTTCTCCTTATAACATGGCATACTATTAATAAATGTGAAGCTTATTAAAAATTTCACACTCTGGAAAAAAACCCAACAGTTCTCAGGCTGTGCAAGGCCTGATGCAAAAGCTGTTTGGGGTCAATGAAAAGATGTTCACTTCAATGGGCTTTAGATCATCCCTCTGAGTACTGGCCTCATAAGTACTCCGCTTATATGAGTGCAGACCTCCAAGAACATAAGATACTGGAGCCATAACACAACACAACAGATGTTCAGAAGTTCAGGAGGCAAACAGAAAGGATATAATAATAATAAATGTGAAGTTTAGTTAGTGTCATATACTGGGGGAAAAAAATCTGTCCCCAGGTTGGATAATTATAGAAGTATTTTAAATTAAACAATGGCTAGGAGACACTGGAATTTGTCTGATTGGCTCAAACAGAGCGTGTTTTCAACTAAGAAAGAGTCATATGGACGAGGCTCAATCCATCATAGAATTACGAAGAAAAATATAACTTCAACCCTGTGACAAATCTCAGCTAATCCATCTTAAACAATGTGAAACATTGCATTTTGATCATTAATGATGTGCATGATAGAGAAGGGAAAACTAGTGTAAAATATAATGGCATTTTCAGTAATGAAAATATTGGGAAAAAATGGCATTTTCATGGAAACATCACAAACCTGAAAAAAGAGACATATTTTGAGTGTCTGCTATTGAATCGCATTGAATGTGTTGTATACATCTAGTGACAAGGTTTCTTCACATAAAGTCTGTTAGTAATATCACTGGAGGGATTGAGAAGGTAATTTTACAGGAGAAAAATGTGCCAGTGTTTGCTGGTGATAATGGTGAAAATTTGGCCTGCTTCACCAATCATCACAGAAAAATGTCACAAAGAACAAACAGAGAATTTCACACAGCTCTAGTCATGAAATGGTGTGTTTAAAATGGATAATATTTACCTCCCCAAATAATTAAGTGACTAATCTGTGGAATTTCTCTTCTATTCTGTTACCTCCCGCTTCATCCAGAATAGACACACTCTTTGCGTCTATGCACGAAGAATTAACACTCTATTTAGCCCCTCAACTGAACCATGCTAGTAACACATTCATTTCCTTCAAAGATTCTCATCTGTTTTATGTCCCTATCATGGGGTTGCTGGCCCCTTTAAGGGGAGTCCAGATCCAGGCTACTCATGACAAGTTAATTTAAAGGGAGAGCGTCTATCTAGGCAGCTAACTGAATAAGGAGTATCCGGGCTTGATAAAAGGCCATCAAAGCTCAGTTATAGAGGTTCTGAGAAAGAGACCATCTCTCCTAAGAGAGAGGAACTCCAGTGACAACAGGCCCCAAGAAGAAGAGCTGTGCCACATCTAAGCCCAAGGGGAGAGCCTTTATTTCACATTTATTTTAGGATATAATTAAGTAGAACCCCAGCAGGAGAATTAAGTTATATATTTTCCTGGACTGTGTGAAGTTCTTGAAGGGCTCTGAGAAGAGAGAAACAGAGACAGGGAGTGCCTGCAGTAAGTATCATGGTAAGTCAGCATGGGATACTACAGCATAGGGACATCCTTTCTTAACTTTTAACATGCAGTTTAAACAAAAAATTAAGTGTGTGTGTGAGCATAAATTTTTACTTCGACCTGTAAAAAAGTAGCTGTTGCATTGGGCAGAGTCAAATAAAGCAATGCAAACTACATTGCAAGTTTTCCCTCCCTTCCCCACTACACCAGAACCAATGTCTATCAATCCTTATTTGCAACATCACCTGCTGCTCCGATACTCGGCTTCTCCTGAACAGAAACTGAAGCAAAGAATGGGAAAAAAGTGTTTGTCATTGAACTGAACTGAGAAGAAGGAAGAGTACAATGATAAGATCATAGCCTGCAGCACTTTGTTTATGAGAACATCCTTCCAGTGATATACGGCTGCACCAGGTGAAAGGATTGTGTAACCCCTAACATATTTTAAATGCCAGGGCTGTCATGCAAGAAGACAATGATTAACAAGTTTAAACAAAATATGGTGTCCGTGTACAGACAGTGTTAGATTTTTAAAGGTTTGCACTTGGTAGTATTGTGTGATAAAATGGTTCCTAAGTGTGTTGTGGTCTTCTCTGATGGAACCGCTTCTCATACTACCTTAGGCTTAATAACCTAATCTGGACGGTAGGAGACTCAATAGGGTTACACATATGCCCATGCATATCTGTCTCTGTATCTTGTATGGTCCCAATTACCATAATACCTGAGTTTCTCACAATCTTGAATGCATTTATCCTCACGATACCCCTTTGAACTTGGGCAGTGCTATTTTCCCTATTTTACAAATGGGCAAGAGATTAAGTGACTTGCCCAAGGTCACACAGGAAGTCTGCGATAGTGCTGCGAATTGAACCCCCGTCTCCAGCTATCAGCAACTGAACCATCCTTCCTCTCCCTTGTCTATATCACCTTCCGAGATAGCACCTCCATTGCTATTTTACAGAAAGGAATGAAGACTGTCCCATTGGTATTAAATCTTCTACAACGCAAAGCCAGTATTTGATTCAAAGGCATTATGGCATTTACTTTAAATCACTACCATATTCTTTTTCTGTTTCTTTCTTCACTAATGACTGCAGAGATTACTTGGATTAGAGAATTAAACCGGCATCTGTGGAACCACCTTCTGGATAGTCTTTAATTTTCTGCTAATTTTCAAACCAATGTGATATTTTACAGTTACTACAGCTGTTTGCGTCCATTGACAGTGGGCCATTGACGCTTTTCCATTGTATCAGTGGCTTTCCTGAAAATAGGCAAAAAAAGACCAAAAAAAAAAAAAGACATAACTGAATTTTGCTTCGTTCTGAGCATTCATAATTTGTTCATGGTTTATGGGAGGTACAGGTAGCCTGAGAATGTACATGTTTTTATGTAAACTGGAAATAGAGCCACAAACTGCCTTGGCTGAAGAGATTTTACTCCTCCGGTAACTGAAGCTATGACTCACCAGTTTCAAATGTGGTACAGGGCTGCCGCTGGACATGCCTTTCCTGTCACAAACAATGCATGCTGTTCCCTAGCTATTAGCATTGCACCTAAGAGTGACACTGACCAGAGCCACTGGCACCATCAAAGCGATACTAGTGATGACATTATAAGTCAGGGAAAAGGCATGTTTGGATGGTCTGAGCATAGGATTACGGGGCAGGAGTTCCCGAGTCCTAATGCCTGTTCTGCTATTGACATCCTGTGTGGCCTTGGGTAGAGCTTTGAATTACTCTGCGTCAGTTTCCCATCTGTAAAATGGAGATAATCCCCCCCACCCTTACCTACCTTACAGGAACATTATTTAAGGAGGGTTATTTAATTAATGGCTGTAAAGTTCGTTGCAAATGGAAACACCATGTGAGCATGAAGCATTATTTAATCATGTGACCAAAAATGTTCTCTAGTCTTTTGAAACAGAACATTAATTTTTGTAGGGGGCTCAGTCAGACACACACGCTACTGCTTATCTCAGTTTAAGTCATCAGGAAACATACACTGCCTCTTTAAGAAATAGTTTACTTCTGGATCAGTAAATGTACTAGACAAAGCAGCCATTATTTATACATTCCTGCATATATGGCAAGGTGAAAATAATAGAATAAACATCATATACTTCATTATGATATCGGTTTACACTTCCAGGGTACACAAAAAGAGGCCATTTCATCAAGCTAATTGCCTGAAAGTAAAAGAGAGAGAACTTTAGCTATTAGTCTATTATGGGGCTTTTTTCTTAATCACAAATAGGGGCCATGTGTCCCTAGGGGGATGTGTATTTTAATTTACAATTGAACTACAGATCAGAGCAATCAATCTTGTGCAGCACTTTTACAGTGTAATTGCTGCAACATAACAAATAAAAAAAAGCAGCCTAAGATGCGTTTCAGCTTGAGGTGGAGATATTTACCCGGCATTGGTTCATGGTAGGAGGGAGGGAGAGAGAGAAAGAGAGAGATGCCACAGCCATGAATATGCAATGAGGGCTCATTAGTGCCCAGTGTTGCCATGACGAATGGCATTATCCCCAGACTGGTGCAGCCTAAACATGAATTTTATAATGACCCATTTATCATGACTTGTCATGGTGTTTTTTACTGTACTTTCCATCGGCTTGCACACCTTTCACTATTATTACTTTGGAATCCTTTTCTTTTGTTATTATTTTATTTGGTATCAATTCCCATCTCCTAAAGAGAAAGTATTTATAAACATGATCAGGCCTGTTTAAGATTAACTAGTAGCTTCCAAAGTAGAAGATCCAGTACAAAATACATAGGTGGTCTCTGTCCACTTGCTAGTGGACAAGTGTCCTCATTGACTTAAGCCATTCTTTTGAGGTGACAAATCTGAGGAACCATCCCAGATTGAGGTGTCATTAGAGGATGTTTTGGAACTAAATTAAGCAGTAATAAGTCACCAGGACCAGATGGTTTCCATCCAAGAGTTCTGAAGGAACTCAAATGTGAAATTGCAGTGTAAGTATGTACATACTCTGTGGTATGTAACCTATCATTTAAATCAGCTTCTGTACCAGATGACTGGAGGATAGCTAATGTGATGCCAATTTTTTAAAAAGGCTCCAGAGGTGATCTTGGGAATTACAGGCTTGTAAGCCTAACTTCTGTACAAGGTAAATTGGTTGAAACTATGGCCTGGTCTGTACTTACCTCCGAGATTTGGCAGCAGTCGACGGGAGATACACAAGCAACGTAAAAAACTTGTGTAACTCAAGTCGACTTCGCTGGTTCCATTCTGCGTGCCGTCCACATGCACTGCACTGATGGGAACAGCGTTCCCCTCGACAAAGCGCTATGCCAGTTTCAGACGTGGTTTTCCTAGGTTGATTTCTGGATTGACTGAGTGGGTCTTCACAGACCGCTCTGTCGATTCAGAGAAATTGATCTGACGGCAGCGAATTTGCCGCCGTCAGTATAGACGTAGCCTATAGTAAAGAACAGAATTATCAGACGCATAGATAAATATAATTTGTTGGGGAAGAGTCAACATGGTTTTTGTAAAGGGAAATTATGCCTTGCCAATCTACTAAAATTCTTTGAGGGGGTCAGCAAGCATGTGGACAAAAGCAATCCAGTGGATACAGTGCACTTAGATTTTTAGAAAGCTTTGACAAGGTCCGTCACCAAAAGCTCTTAAGCAAAATAAGCTGTTATGGGATAAGAGGGAAGGTCCTCTCCTGGATTAGTAACCAATTAAAAGATAGGAAACAAAGGAATAAATGGTCAGTTTTCAGAATGAAGAGAGGTAAATAGTGGTGTCCTCCAGAGGTCTGTACTGGGACCAGTACTGTTCAACTTATTCATAAATGATGTGGAAAAAGGAGTAACCAGTGAGGTGGCAAAATTTGCAGATGATACAAAACTATTCAAGCTAGAAAAGGCCAAACAGATTGTGAAGAGTTACAAAGGGATCTCACAAAACAGGGTGACTGGACAGCAAAATGGCAGATGAAATTCAATGTTGATAAATGCAAAGTAATGCACATTGGATAACATAATCCCAATTATACATATAAAATGATGGGGTCTACATTAACTGTTACCACTCAAGAAAAAGGATATTGGAGTCACTGTGGATAGTTCTCTGAAAACATCCACTCAATGTGCAGTGGCTGTCAAAAAGCTAGAATGTTGGGAATCATTAGGAAAGGAATAGATAATAAGACAGAAAATATGGCATTACCTCTTTATAAATCCATGGTATGCTTACATCTTGAATACTGCATGCAGATATGGTTGCCCTATCTCAAAAAAGATATATTGGAATTGGAAAAGGGCAACAAAAATGATTAAGGGTTTAAAAAACTTCTATATGTGGTGAGATTAATAAGACTGGGACTTGTCAGTTTGTAAAACATGACTAAGGGAGGATATGATAGAGGTCTATAAAATCATGACTGGTGTGGAGAAAGTAAATAAGGAATTGTTCTTTACTCCTCATCATAACACAAAAACTAGGGGTCACCAAATCACAACAGGTTTAAAACAGACAAAAGGAAGGAATTCTTCACACAATGCGCAGTCAAGAAACTCCTTGCCAGAGGATGTTGTGAAGGCCAAGTCTACAATGCGGTTAAAAAAAGAACTGGATAAATTCATGGAGGATAGGTCTGTCAATGGCTATTACCCAGGATAAGCAAGGATTGCTGTTTGCCAGAGGCTAGGAATGGCCAACAGGACGGATCACTTGATGATTATCTGTTCTATTCATTCCCTCGGAAACACCTGGCATTGGCCATTGTTGGATGATAGGATACTGAGCTAGATGTGACCCAGTATGTCTGTTCTTATGTCACAAATATTAGTGCTAGTTAGCAATGTCAGCAGAGCAGTCTGGTATTGCATGAGCAGGGAGACAAATATCTTCTCATTCTGTCTGATGTGATGGATTAATATGTTTGGTTGCCCTGGGCATAAACTATAAATATTCCTTCTCACCCCATTCCGCCTGTGTGCATGTTATACAAATCTTGACCTCATCTGTAGGATGACTAAGGCACTAAATCTGGCAAAGAGAGAAAACTTTTGGTATACGCAAGCACGCACTGGTCACAGTGTCCAAGTAATGACAATTAGCATCCAGTGACCTACAGCAAGGCACATGAGTAAAGTCTAAGGCTGGGTCTACACCAGGGGTCGGCAACTCGCGGCTCCGGAGCCGCATGCGGCTCTTCAGCCGCGGTAAGCTATGTTTTGTGGCTCCAGACTATTTTTCTTTAGTCAGTGGAAGAGGGGGCAAAATGGTTCTTTTGATAGTAAAGGTTGCCGACCCCTGGTCTACACCGACGGCAGCAAATTCACTGCCGTCAGATCGATTGCTCTGGATCGACTGAGCGGCCTGTGCAGACCCGCTCAGTCGATCCAGCAAGCGATGCAGGAAAACCACCCCGGTAAGTGGCGTAGTGCCGCGTCCCTTCGACGCAGTGCAGTGTAGACAGCGCCAGGAGGAGACGTCACTTGAGTATCTCCCGTCGACTGCCGCCGAATCCCAAAGGTAAGTGTAGACCGGGCCTAAGAGAAAAGGAATTTTAAACATTAAAATCAACCTGTGTATCTCCCTCCATTGCTCCTTTTCTCTCTTTTGACTGTTGCCCACATTTTATATTGTTGTCTCACACTTTGGCCCATCTATCCTATAGGTAATACATCACTGCCTGAAAAAAGATCTTTGTAACTCAAAGGCTGCTCTGCTACTGCCTGGACTGCATATGTTCTGTGGTACATAAAAGTCTTCATTCTCCAGAGATCTGAATCTGGCACTTTCATGGGCATTAAAATTCACACTTTTTTTTTAAATTGAGAGGTGTATGATTATTATTATCCCCAAGTGTTCAAATTGAATGCATTTTTCATTGGATGCTAGGATACTTTTTTTTCTCTCTAAAGTTTCTCTGAACTTTCCCATGAGGTCTCTGGGATATCTATCAGCATCGACTCTATCTTCGTTGGGTTTTATACTTGTGCTATTTTACAAGGGTCACAATAAAAAAACGTATGTATTTCACCAATTTCTGGGCTAAAACTTCATTGTTTCAAACAAGTTGTGGTTTTCCAAACAACTCTCTTGAAATGTTATGTTGGGATAGTCCTAGGGACACAGGTTCTTTTGTAACATCTCTACTAGGATATTTGAAAATGTTAAAAGTCATCTAATATCCCAGTCCAGCAATTTTTAGATTCAGATTGGAGCCCTAGCTTTCAAAGTCCCTATCTTTTGAAAAATCCTCATTTTGCTATTAGAGTTGCCATGGCACCCATGTGCTTCACTAAAACTTTAGTTTGTCATAGTGACAGTCCATTATCCAAGGATTCATCACAGGTTTCCAATCTAACATTCAATAAACCAGGACTTGGATGTGAGAAAGCGACAGGAATGAAAAGCTTACCTTTGAAAAGGTATGTTAGATATGTGGCACTCCCTGATGTTAGACACGTCTCACGGTTACCTTGTGCTTCCCTGCTCTGTTTCTTGTATCCATCAAAGAGAGATTCACTGTAAGCTCTTTAAGGCAGGGACTGTATTTTTGCTATGTGTGTACTGAACCTAAAACAATGGGACCCCGGTTCTTGACTGAGAGTCCTAGGTTCCACTGTAATGCAAATGATGGTGGTAATGACTGCATTAGCTTAATTTAAAGATACTCAGCAAAGAGAAAGGGGAACTTAAAATGATTTATTATTACAAAACAAAACAAGAACAAAACCAAACTCAGAAATTTGTAAAAGACACCCGTGAATATAACAGGATTTGAGACAGTGGATGATAACATTTTAATTTTATTATATTTTGTTTGTGTTACGTATGCATTTTCAGATTTTGTAATAATGGGCGTCCAAATGGGCTTTTGCAAGTCTAAATATTACCAATTATTTACTCAGTATCTGTGCTGATGGCACTTTATAGATACCAAACAAGACAAAGTCCTTAGTCCCAGGGAGCTTTATGATATTAAAAACAAGATAATTTGATGAATATTGGCAACTGGCCATTGCTTGGCCTAGATCATCTATTGGGGAGGAAAGAGGAGAGAATTGATCATAATTATATTTAATAATCCTGATCCATCACTAAAGTGGTAATGCGTATCTCTGGTGTGGAGATTAATGTTGGAAATGTTAGCTACTGCTTTTAGGGACATAAAGCAGCCATATTATGAGCCTTTTGCTGGACCTCTTTGGTGCATTTGATATAGTCAATTATAGAACTCTGCTGCCTTGCTCCAGAGGTGTGGCAGAGTGACCAAGCTCCTACTGAGATGGTTTCATCATTCCTCACAGGCTACATTCAGAGAGTTGTGATGGGCAACCAGTGTTCCACCTCTATAGCTCTCAACTTTAGAGTTCCTCAGGGATTCAGCATCTCTTTCTCCATCTATATGAAAACACTGATAGGGGAGATTTTGGAACATCATGAACTAAAAGACCAGCCGTATTCAGATAACACATACCTTTATGTCACTTTCATGCCAGACACAGACAGAACCATTCTCCAGGCTGAGATCAGCAACCATCTATAAGAGCAGGTGTATGAAGATGGATCCGGAAAAGTGTGGAATGATGTTTGCAGTGAGAAGGAAAGGTTTAGAAGAACTTGCCACCTTTGTAACATTACCTTCCATTGAGTGTTCATCCTTAGATCACTAGGATTCACATGACCTCACTGTTTCTACATCCCCAAATAGCTGCAGCTGAGAAAAGTGCCCCTTTCCAGCTAGGACTGCCAAATCTGACTCCTGTTGGTTTTGGACATAGCCATAGGGACCCATGTATTCGTGACTTCCAGGCATGGTTACTGTAAATTTTTGTGACTAGAAATGGAATCATTCTTCTTAGTGGTTCAGAAGACAGCAGCCTTTCTGATTGGCAACACAACTCATAGTGAACTCATCACCCCAATGTGCCACTCTCTACAATGGTTTCATGGGGAATACTGAGTCAAATTCAAGGTTTTGGTCTTCAGCTTTAAAGATCCCTATGGAACCAATCCAAGCTACCTTATTACCCTATATGATCCTAACCTCCTATAACAGTTATGTTCCTATGGGAGCATTGAGTTGTCAGTCTCAAGATTGAAACTTGTGCTGGGAGGAGAAAGAGTTTTTTCAGTGACTGACCTGCAAATCTAGGACTCGTTCTCAAAAGAAATGACCCTCAGTGTTTTCAGTCCACAACACAAAATGAATTCTTCAATCTATCTGTCTACCGTACTGACACCATGCACATACATACAAGGGTTCAGCCCCTTTTGATGGGGGAAGTAGAAGCCAAAGAGAGAGGAATGTATTTTCGTATGTCTACTTCACTATTTTGGGTAAGAGGCATTTAGGTACCTTATTGAAATTAGAAAAATCAGATAAAATCAATTTTAAAAGACTATCTTAGTTTAGAAGCTATGTGCCTATTTTTTTCAGTTTCAGGTTCATATCTATGAGAACCCAAATATTTCACTGCAAATGCTATAATTGTAATGCTTCTTTTGAAAAAGGAATACAATTATCATTGCAAACTGTTCGCCACCACTTATCTGATCTGGCAATGAGAATAATTAAAATAAAATAGTTATGTTTTAAAAATGTATTTGAAGTGCCAGTTCTAAAAATCAGTGTGTGTGTGAGTGTGTGTACGAGTGTGTATATTTTCAAGTCAATCCTCTAAATTTTTAATGAGTGTATCCAAATTTGAGGAGGAGAATAAAACTCTCTTTGTTCTGTGAGTATTAGCTTCCAGTAAACTCACACTCTGTGTGCTTGTCTGAAACAGGATTTAGGAAATATGGGTAGGATTTTTTTTAAATGCACAATATTGACCTAACTGTATACCCATGGAAGTCAGTGGAGTTTTATCATTGATTTTAATGGGAACAGTATTAGGCCAATGCTAAGCGCATTCAAAAATTCCACCCTAAATGTACATCTTAATAAAATTATGAGCATATCTAACTCCCACCTGCCACAAAACCCTGAAATCAAATAAATGCACATTTTTAAAAATAGATATCCATTTACATACATCAGCAAATACGATCTGACCGTTAAAAAAGTGAAAATCAGAGTGAAAATAACTGTGGATGTACATAGAATGCTGTTCAATACTCACTGAATACATGTATTGAAAAGAGAAAAAAATTAAAAAGAAAATTTTCTATGCATAAAAATAATTTGAAAATTTAAGACATACAAAAGAATGATTCACCGAGAACAAGTTAGCATTCAGGTTTAAGTCACACTTGAATATTTGAGCACCTAGACAAAAAAGAAAACCTTTTTTTACTCATAAAACCTGCTAGACAGTCAGTGCAAATCTCTGATTTAGCTATCTTTGCTGTTCCCCTTATATACAGATATATCCCTGCTTTTAAAAATGCTTCACAAACGGTCTAGCATTTTTCACTATTGTTCACCCCCCATCTGAATGCCAGCCAATCAGATTTGTAATTCTAATAAACTAATTATCTTCTCCTCTTGGTGCACTTTGTTTATATTTTAAATCTTCTTCCCCCTTTCCCTCTTAGGAACCAATCACATGTTTATTATTCCCACTTCAAAACCAAACACTTCCTCCCCCTGCACACTTTTTTAATGACATCTTCAGTCATTAATGAGTTAAATAAAATCTCAGAGTCATCTGGGGATAGATAAGGAGAAAGAAAGAAGAGTATTGTACACATAATGACAGGCTCCCTGCTGCCCCTAAGATGTCATGGGTCAGCCATGTTAAGAATGTGTGCGCCCAATCATCTGCTGATTTTTATCAGCAAGGCCTCAAGCAGAATCTGACACGAGCTAGTTTGGGAGTTACAATGAATAAACAATGACTTCTTGGATTGTTGGCGGCTGTATGATAGAGTGAGGGAGTTTATATATACTAAAACATGATGACATTAGCAATCAATATACCCATTACTGAACAAGTTATTGGACGAAGAATGCACATGTCTCGAGCTTTGTGCACTTTGAACATACAACCAACAGTGGAAAGCCAGGGTAATAGTGTTACTTAACCCCTCATTGGCCTGATATGCTAAACCTTATGCTGCCTTGAAGTGTCTGAGACCATCTGGTAGGGGAAAACTTGATCTGATCTAGAATGTTAAGAAAGAAAGAAAGAAAAGAAAGAAAGAAACCCACCCACGGTTGGAAGGTTATCATTTTCTAATATATACCTTAGAACTTTTTTATAAAAGGGAAAGGAAAACAGAAACATACATTTTTTGTGTGTGTTTCTTTGCTATTATTAAAACATCTCCTCTTCCTCGAAGTCCAGTTAGTGTCGTCCTTCTGGATGCTTTTGTGAACTCAGAATATTCCATATTTATGGGTTGTCCTCTTACTATGGAAGTGGTTGCAAAATCAGAGTGGCAGAGATGCATAATCAATGTTATTATTCAGGACTGAATCAAATGGTGTAAGAATGGATCACTGTGAACGGTCCAATCCTTCTCTAAAGCACAAATATGCTTGGCTACTCCATCTTGGGGTGCAAGGAGAAGACCTTGGAAAGGCCATGCCAATGGGTAAGGGAGGGAAGAGTGTGTGTGGCCTTCCCTATTTTCTGTGCATTCTCATAAAAGAAAATCAATAACGATCCCTGATCGTTAACACAGGTTCTGAGCTCAATGATAAGCCACTTTATGGTCCTCCTAGAGGACTAACAGGGCACAGGGAGCAGCTTGACACCTAGATGTGGGTGGGAGAGCTGCTGCTGCAGAATCACCGCTTCCTTTTCTGCTCTAGTGAGTGGAGGATGGGAAAGCAGAGACATAGATGGAGCCTTGGCTTTGTCCCTGCATGTGACAGTCCATGCAGCTGAGCTGGCGCTGAAGGGAGAATTAAGTTGCTCGGAGGGCTGGCAGTTTACTTCTTCCCCCGATCAAGGGAGAAGCAGGTATTAGGAGCTGCACATTAAAACATATCACTGTTATAGAGCACTCTCATAAGAACAGGACCAAAATGTGACTTGAGCCCAGATCCTCAAAAGGTCTGAAAACCATTTCCTTTTAGCTAAAATATTTCCGAAGCTTTTAGTGGGTTACCTGGGAAGAAAGCTCTTCCAAAGTTTGAAGGTGAATTTGACTAGCATATGCCTGAACTGAACAACACAACTTCTAAATGTAAATGCTTCATAAAAAGGCACCATTACATTACAGTAAGTACAGTTTTGTTGTGTTTTTTTTTAAATCCTCAATAAGCCTCCCTCTGTAATTTACAATTAACGTTTTGCCTCAAGGTAACTGCTACATTCACAAAAATAATGGTAATAGACTGACCTTGTTATGAAGGGATAACAAGCTGGAAACAATATACTTTGTCACAGAGCATTAACTGTTACTGTTGAAATTGTAAATAATGTGTATAGAACCTGCGTGTAAAGTGGCTCCCCTTAAAAAATATTGTGTCAATTAAACACTTGATACGTAATGTATTATTCTGAAATCTATTTAAGTCCACGTATTCTAAGATTACACTCACAGGCAGCATTCACCCTTGGGCTGCCCTAAAAATGTGCAATTGTGTATGGTCTTGCCTGCTCAGTGGTGCGTTTCTACAGCTACACTGGGAGGCTGGCTGTGGAATCTGGTCCTAAATGTTTATGAGTTATATGGCCACTGCTGTTATTTGGACTGGTTAATTTTCTTTTTACCAGAGCTCTACGATGTCCTTCAGTAATGGTTCAAAACACTTTGGGCCTTGGTCTCTGTTGCTTTTGTGGGTTTCTCTGCTGATCAAAAGCAGCCCTAAATCAAGCTTAGCAGGCCACTGGAAGAGACCCTCCATGGATCTCTAGGTGATATAAGACACCATAGTGGCTGTTATGCCATTTCCCCCTCCCAGTCACTGGTGTAGAGTGTGTGACTCAGGAAAAGGGGATATAGCTAGGTCTTTTTAAACATGTGACTGATCCCTCACTGCTCCTTGGAATAATTTGCTTATGCCTGGAGAATTACAAAGTGGTTTGAAGAAACCCTCCTTCTCTGCTACCTGTGATGAGTGATGTAGCTTAGGTCTCGGGACTGTAATTTACAATAGCAGTACGGCAGGATCATGGCTGATTGCTATTGGGCATTTACTGTTTATAAAGGGAGGGATCACACTTTAAACTGATGCCCACAAGTAAAGAGTGGCATTAAAACTATGAGAGCCAAATCAATAAATCTGGTTGCCAGTAGTTCGGGTGAAACAATGTCTGAACAGCAAGCTTACGTTGCAGGACAGGTTGTCATAGTGAAAAATAATTAGCTAGAATTTACTGGAGTGACTATTGCTTTCCATGAATAGAGTGTAAATCCATTGCTTTGGCCTTTTAGTTAAGTCACCAGACTGGCACTTGGAAAAATCTGGTTTCAGGTCTCAGCTCTGTCATAGACTCTCTGTGTAACCTTGGGCAAGTATCTTTGGGCCTCAGTTCATCACCTGAAAAAAAGGGGATAACAATCCTTCATTTTTCTGCCTTGTCTAATTAGACTGTAAGATCTTTGGGGCAGGGGCTGTGCCTTACATTATGTTTGTACCGCCAGGCACAATGGGGTGTAATCGCAGTTGGGGTTGCTATGCACAGTGGTAACACAAGCTAATAAAGAATAACTATCCAGAAAAAAGAATGCACTCCCATCCATGAAGAAACAGATGCACTGCATGTGTAGGCCTGGGCAAAAGTCTCTTCTGCCCATACTGGAGCCAGAATTTAATGCATTGTTAGTTATTATGGAACCCTTGTATGTCCTTCCATCTGTTTTTTTCCCCCCCAGGTAGCTCTGGTTTCACCTCTGAAGTCTAGCCATGCTATTTACTGTGTATTTTGGTGCCATCCCTGTAAAGATGTGCATTTCTACTGGCAAGAAAGTGAAGGATTAACAATGGGCAGGGGTCAAGTCAGCCAAGACTTTAAACACGTAGTCGGTTGTAAAAAAGCTTACATTACTGGCAGTTTTTGCCAGATCAGTACTTTGATGCCAAATGTTAATCCTTGCTGGGGACATGATGGCTTGTAAATGCTATAAGAAAATATCACTTTTCCAGTAGAAAACATTTTTATATTTATAACTTTTTTTTAAAAAGGGGGGGATTATTTTCCCATGATCACATTTGCATTTCATACATAACTACCCTGCTTGAGCTCTGCTTCAGTGCTAATATTTAATCACGTCAGTTATTTATTTATATAATTAAAGGAAAAAAGCACAAGCTAGTGCTTAAAGCACTGGGAGCTGAGAGAGCTCAGGTCTAATTCCTAGCTCTGCTGGAGATTAACAAATGACCTTGGGCAAATCATTTTCACTTACTGTTTTTCATTTTTCCTATCTGTAAAATGGGGATAACCATACACAAAAGGGGGTCTTTGAGGTTGAACAGAAGGAAGATGGTACTGGATGCACAAAAGCATATACAGTACAAAAACCTTAACTCGCTGTTAGGAAATCCCTGGAAAGAGCTATCCATATACTTGTCGATATCAAAGTTTTCATGATGAACAAGTCAATACAAGATCATAAATCATTTAAGGCTACATCGTCATAGTCCATACTCAACCATGCAAGGGACTAATTCCATGCCTTACTTCTCTGCTTGGCTCAGCTCAGATTGTGGCTCTGGGCACAGGGGAGAAAACAGGGCCTACTTGTGTGATACTTTCTCTTGCAAGCAAGTAGAGAGGGAGGAAGGGAGGACCAGAGAAGGGCAAAAAGGGGCTTGCAAGCCAAATTAGGGGCTTGGGCACACAGTGCATAGTGAGCTGCTCTGCAAAACACAGGGAAACAGATGACTCCCTCTTTTCCCCCTACAATTACAGCAATTGGGGAGCGGAACAGGAATTGTGACTGTTTGATTTGCTGCTTTGTCTGTTCCTGTGGTGGTGCCTTGCTCAGGGCAGATTGGAAAATTCTGCTCTGCCACAAAGCACTGGACTGGGACTTGGGTGATCTGGGTTCATTTCTTGGCTCTGCCAGAATTCCTTTGTGACCTTGAACCAGTCATTTAGATTTTTTTGTGTCTTGGTTCCCCATTTGTATTTTATTTTACTTTACTTTCTAGCTTTATAAACCATACAGGTCCTTTGTCACTGTCACAATTTGCTGCCATGTTTTTCTGTCATCTCTTTTCCTATTGAGGGTAATTCACATTAAGAATTATATTAAGAGACAATAAATGGCCAGTTTTCAGAATGGAGAGAGGTAAATAGTGGTGTCCCCTAGGGGTCTGTACTGGGACCAGTACTGTTCAACATAGTCATAAATAATCTGGAAAAAAGGATAAATAGTGAAGTGGCAACATTTGCAGATGATTCAAAACTATTCAGGCAAGATAAGGCCAAAGCAGATTGCGATGAGTTACAAAGGGATCTCACAAAATTGGGTGACTAGGAAACAAAATGGCAGATGAAATTCAATCTTGATAAATGCAAAGTATACATATAAAATGATGGAGTCTAAATGAGCCCAAGAAAGAGATCTTAGAGTCATTGTGGATAGTTCTCTGAAAACATCCACTTACTGTACAGAGGCTGTCAAAAAAGCTAGCAGAATGTTGGGAATCATTAGAAAAGGAATAGATAATAATACAGAAAATAAGGTAGTGCCTGTTTATAAAACCATGGTATGCCCACATCTTAAATACTGCATACAGATCTGGTTTTGCCATCTAAAAAAATGCACTGGAATTGGAAAAGGTACAGAAAAGGGCATCTAAAATAATTAGAGGCATGGAAAAGCTTCCATATTAGGAGAGATTAATAAGACTGGGACATTTCATCCTGGAAAAGAGACAACTAAGGGGGGATATGATAGAAGCCTATAAAATCATGACTGGTGTGGAGAAAGTAAATAAAGAAGTGTTATTTACTCCTTCTCATAACACAAAAACTAGCGGTCACCAAATGAAATTAATAGGCAGCAGGTTTAAAATGAACAAAAGGAAATAGTTCTTCATGCAATGCACAGTCAACCAGTGGAACTCCTTCCCAGAGGATGTTGTGAAGGCCAAGACTATAAAGGGATTAAAAAAAACGAAGTAGATAAATTCATGGAGGATAGGTCCATCAGTGGCTATTAGCTGGGATAGGCAAGGATTGCTTTTTGCCAGAGACTGGGAACTGCTGTCGGGATGGTTCACTTGATGATTACCTGTTCTATTAATTCCTTCTGAAGCATCTGGCATTGGCTACTGTCGGAAAACAGGATACTGGTCTAGATGGACCATTGGTCTGATCCAACATGGCCGTTATTATGTTCTTATGAGTTTTTAGGTCTTGCTCAATATTATCCCTTCATAAGGATGTCCTTCCAAGAGACACAACTGGTTTGTCTTCTGTCATCCTGGCCACATGCCCTGCCCACTGAAAGTATGGGGATTTCGCTACATTTACTATACTTGGCTCTCCATAGATCTCTTGCAGTTCCTTCTTAGATCTTCTCCACACATCCTGTATTTTAGGGATAATAATATTTCCTTGCCTCACAGTGCTATCGTGAGGAAAAATCCATGAGTGTTTATGAAGTGCTTAGGTCCTATGGTGATGTGAACCCTGTAAGATCCTAGACGGATAGATCTGATGACACGGAGGCCACAAAAATAATAGAACCAATTCAGTTTGGGGAAACCTGAGCTCCAAGGATTCACACCACATGCAGTTGGCAGCTATAAAGATATAATACCCAAGTCTAAGACGGATTCAATATACTTTTCTCTGGCAGTGAATAAGTGTGGTATGCTGCATGGTACTAAGTTCTAAACAGTGTGGGTTTGGTTTTGTTATGCAGATGGATTTGTTCCCCTCTTCTCTCTTTGAAATGTTTTGAATTAAAATAGCTTACTCAAGGTCAGTGAAGGCATATGGTCCTGCTCAAAACTTTAAACAAAACATTAGTTTTTACAACCTTTTGTAATTTGGTATTGTATACAACATGGTTGTAGACGGAGTTTCTGTAATCTTTGCAGTGGGTGACAGAAATATGAGCGCCAAATTTATAAGCCATTTAGTGAAGCATTTAATCAATTTCATGCATAGGAAATAACTCCGATTGCTTTGCTTTATCAATCTTCCTTTCCCTCAGCCCTGCAGTCACCCCAAGCTCCAAACACTTAAAGGAGAAAAAATATATATATGTGAAATCTAACGGTGTACACAAAATGTCAGGAACTTCTGAGGGCTGTTTCAACTTAGTTGCCAGCATCAATAATCCTTCTTGAGGCTGTTAATATATTTCAGAAAGAAGTCAGAAAGCCTAATGCTTATAGGAAGTTGCAAGGCCTCTTGCTGAAAAGTTATTCATTAAATACCCTTTGCCTAAGATGACTCCTAGACACTGTTTAGAGCTATGCAGATTGAACTTGTGTCTAATTCTGAAGCGTTTGCATGTGCTGCCTTTAATCGCTTACTAACAATTTTCCTCCACAAGGCACTAGTCCCCTACAAACATGTTTTTTAACTTCCCTGCATCACACAAGTCCCCATATCTCTGTAGAATATGAATGGTGGGAAAACTACTTGACAACCTCAGAGAGACACATGCTGTAATAGAAGCTAGGACCAGCGTTTCTTTTTTAAAGAATATTAAGGGCTGGATTGTGACTTAGACTGTGAGCCCATTCAGGAGTCTAAGAACCTCCATTACTGGGTGCAGGAATCCCTGTGTGAGATTCTCTAGCCTGTGTTATGCAGGAGGTCAGACTAAATAATTATAATGGTCCCTCTTCTTGCCTTAGAACCTATCTATCCACATGGGCTACCTGACCTTGGATTCAGGCATGTATAGGTAAATGGGGCTACTTGCCTACCTAATCGCTGTATAGAGCAGGTGGGTGGGGAAAGGGAAGAGCTTTGGCTCTACTACCTATTCATTGGCCAAAGCAACTCAGTCAGGTGCATTGGGGATAAGGGATAGTAAGTGAGTGATGGTGTAGGCCAGTAGTCAGTTATTACTTCGTTCCCTTTCCATTGAAAATAAGGAAGAATGCCACCTGAGCCAACTCCCAGATTGATGCACAATCCCTGTACCTGAAGTCCCCACTTTGACCAAGAGGCAGGCCCTCCAAAATTAACCCCTCACACATTTCCCTTTTTATCATGCACTAGGATGGCATGTTGCATGACACTATTCAGAACAATAAATGGTGATTTTCTTTTTAAGGGGAAAAACTCCTGTGGGAGCAAAAAGACTACTTCTGTCTGCTCATCATCAGCTGCTGAACTATATTCAAATTAGACATGGCTATGATTATGCCAGAATTGCTCCTTGCCCTCTATAATTAGAACTCATAGAATTGTGGGCATAGTACAAAATATATAACTCATTTAAAAATAAGGTGATCTCAGACTTTCCTAACATTTGAAAAAAGTGATCACTGTAAATTCCCAAAGTAAGATCTGCTTGAGCAGTCAGCCCTCCTCCATCTGCCCCAAACATGGTTCAAGTGTCAACATCTACACTTTAATTTCTTTTCTGGGAAGAGGAGGACAGTCAACAGCTTTAGAACCAGGCACCCATCTAAACAAGTACTTAAAGGAAAACTCTGTGTCTGTCCTTTGTAACAGAGAACTAGATCACAGCACAAAAACTCAGCAAGGTATCATCTACCCTCCTGCTATGTAGACAAGAAAGGAAAGAAGCGCAGTGTTGCAAACTCCTGCAATTACATCGTAAGTCTCATGATATTTGGTGTTTTTCTTTAAGCTCCAACTCCTGAATCCATAAGGCTGGGAATCAGCTTTCATTTCCTTCTAAAACAGGTTTCTAGATATTATAGCTTTAGATAAAAACTTAAAAATGTAAACACTAAAGTCTAAATCTCCCTCTCCCCCCCCAAAAAACCCCAAAGGCAAAATAAAAATAATCCAATTAACAAAACAAAACACGCTCAGTGTTTTGAAAAGCCTATGTCATGATTTTTGAACTGCTGGGGTTAACAATCTTGGAACTGTTTGAATTCAGGGGGGATCCTGTATTTGAGCAAAGAAAAGAGAAACAAACAAAAAAGTCCATCACTGCTTAAATCTCCTTGAATTTGAAGCAGTTTCTATTACAAAGAAATTCATTTTCCTGTTTTGAAAACAGGATCTGAAGGCACAACACCCACTTTAGTGGCAAGCATTCTAGAAGTAGCTACTCTGCCTTCAATCTGAATTTATAGCAGAGCCAGTGGGTGTGGCTGAGTACTCTACCCATGCAACCCTCCCCATCCTCCCCTGCCACAGGCTTTGCCTACTATAGAACTGGGCTAGATAATTACAAAGGAATGTTGGCATCTTGGAGGATTTGGAAGTCTCCATGTGGGGAAAAAAAGCAGGGGTTGCTGCAAAAAGAGAGATTTTATATTTTATCTCTGTGTGTTTGTTGGTTGGGCCATTGGAGTATTTTAATCACTTTGCAGGGCCTTTGAGAAAAGTGCCCTGATCAGCTGAAAATAATTCACTTGGGCTGGCTGGATGTAGAAACAGAAAAACAGTGTGGTTCCTTCTTTGGGGGTGGGGCAAAGAAAGGTTTGGCCCCTATAAAAGCCCAGGCAGTTACAAATTGTGTTTTTGGGGGAGGGTGAAGAGTTGCTGGCTACTAAACCTAAAAAAATAGCTGCACCTTTTTAGTAGGTTTAGTGTTTAATTATGTTTAAAGTGCTTGTTTATTTTGTATGTAATTTGGGTATGGGGAAGGTCTGTTTGGGGGTGGCTGGAAGAAAGGTCAGGACTATCCACCACAAGTGGTGGTTGATCCACTTAGTGTGGGTCTGGGCTTTATCTGCTGTAATTATAGAAGCTAATTATTGAAGCAGATAAGTCCTATCATGTTACTGGTGTACCTTAAATAAATCTAGTGTATTTGGACCTTTCTCCTCTTTTCTGTACTTCTAGAAGTTTTTCTTCCTTCCCACCCTTTGTATTCTGCATTTGGACAATGCAGGATTGTTGGAAGGACTTTCTGTAAACAGTGACATACATAGGGCATTGCAATTATAAGGCAATTCTATGTTCATAGGAATTTGGACTAGAAAGTGTTGGGTTGGGCTGTCTTAAGAGGATCCTCTTGTGAGGCAGTGGAGAGTCTAGGTTCCCTACAAAGCAAATTTTATGGAGGAGGAGAAGGGGAAGATATGATGTAACCTGAGCTGTAACCTTGGGTGTTACTTCACTAGTTTAGTTCCTATACCACCCAAAAGTCTTGGATTTGTGCTTCTGCCCTTGGATGCAGCTATATCTGTGTCCTTACAACACTCCAATAGTTCCTGGTCCTTCTACTGAGCCTCTAATAAGGCTTCATCTCCCTCTGAGATTTTCCTTTAGGGCAGAATTAATAAACTTATTTTGACCTCTTTAGAGGAGACATTGTGTCAAAAACGTCATGAGAACAGGCTTTCTCAAGAGACTTCCACTATATTAATTCTACAGTTTAGTTTTTAATATTAGAGCTATTTTTGTATGTTCATTTCACTGCTATATGCCTGTACAATCTGAATATTTAATTTTTTCTTCAAAAAAAATGTGGTGGGTCCCACTGGACAGATGTCCATGTCATAAAAACACTAATAACAATAATTAGAACCCCATGAGAAAATAGAAAGGAGAACGACTGAGTGAGACCTAGAGGCATAGCTTCCTTCTTGATGGTAAGGGATGGTTCTTCAGGGGTAAGAGGGCTTGGAGGAATTCTGCAATCTCTCTTTCTCTCTCTCTCTCAGGCACTTGTATGCCCCCCTTAACATAGTATCAGAGCCCTCACAATCTTTAATGTGTCTGGTGTCCCAGTCTAGCACCTTGCAAAGTCAGATTGGGAGGGTCATTTTTGTCTGTCTGGTGTGGGTCACTCACCAGGGCCACTTGGATATGTCTTATTTAATCAAGTCTCTGCCATTGCAGGACACTCAAGTGGCATATAACAGTTTAGTCTTCTGGCTGTAATAATTTGTCTGGTTGTAATAATTTGGTCTAATTTTATTTGTTGGGTTTAATGTGCTGGTGCTCGGCATGTGCTGTGACCTGTGGTATACAGGAAGTCTGACTAGATGATCTGGTGGGCCTTTCTGGCCTCAAACTCTACAACTAGACCATCCACCCTTTCTGTACCAACCCAGGCTATGCTGTATCTGTTTTGGGGACAATAGAGAAGACTTCATTCTCTCAGGGTCTCCAATTACTTTTCACTGGCACTAAAGTGTTTAAAACCCAATGGACATTTCAAAGACGAAAATGAACCTGACAGTCTTTGGAAAGCCTCAAGAAATTGCTCAAGACTGATAATTGTTTCACACAGCATAGAGTACATTGTGGGAATGAGTTCCACAGGCTATCACTGGGGACAAGCTCTTAGAAGAATTTAAGAAAGCATTGCAAATTTATATGGGTACTAGGAGTATCCAGAGTAGTTATAGTAAATATTTAAAAATGAGCTTCAGAATAGATGTAAACCTTCATGTTTCAAGGCACAAACAAATCTCATAATTTGACAGTTAGGAAGCAACTTTCTTGGGGGATGTTTATCCTAGAGCTGCCTACTTACAGGACTTTTTACCTTCCTTTTAAGCAGCAGGTGTGGCCATTGTTGGAGACGTGGAACCCTGGTCTGATCCAGTGAGGCCAGACTTTCCTATGTGTCTATATATTCTAGATTATAGGTTTTCAACCTGGGGGAGGAGGAGTCATGAACAAGTGTCAGGGCATCTACTAAAATGGAGAGGGGTACAGGCTGTGTGAGAGATGGGTCCCAGTTAGTCTTGGAGTAGAAAAGGGTGTTTCTCTATGGAAAAGGATGAGAACCACTTCCCTAGTTCAGCCACAAATTAGTGGACCTAGAGATGGGAATCACTGGTGAAATTATTTGGCCTGTGTTATTCAGGAGGCCAAACTCCATGGCCTTCTGGCTTTACAATCTCTGAATTTATTGGAATATGGTCTGGGTCCGTGTCAGTTCCAGCAGGGAGCAAACCAGAAGGATTAAGGCAGACTCCTTAGAATCTAGGACACAAAATTAGTGTGACCAGGAAGACAAAGCTGAACTATTAAGTCAGCAATCGCACACAGTTGATTGTTGCCAATCACATTGCTTTCACTATATGCTCCAGGAGACAAGAAAATGCCCTCTTGGTCAAGCTGCTTCTCCTTCAACCCATCAAGTCACAGTGTAGAGTGGAGGGAAAAGGGAAGGCTAACAGCAGCTGGGAGCTATGTTGCCTTACCTACAGCTGGATATGGGTACACCATTGGTCATCTGACCCTGTTTTGCGGGGCAAAGGAGGAGCGGGATGGGATAAGGGTTGTCCAGTTTAGCTAATTCAGACTCAAGTTGTGTGGTGCATCTAGATCCAGTACACTCTTAATGAGCCCATGGTCAGTTCTGATTCTTTCTGGGTGGGGTTTTCAAAAGAGGATAAGGGAGTGAGACACCAATTGACTTTCAGTGGCATTTGGGCATCTAAATACCACAGATATGTTTGATAATTCCTCCCCCTCAAAGTGGCTCCTTCATCCTTACTAACAACTACTGCAAAGAGGATTCTGCCATTTTACTGGTTTCTATGAACTTGGTCTATTTTGTTCATTTCCTGCTAACAGAAATAAACAGGAAATATGTTTAACAGGTATTACAGACTTTTCACTTTCTAGAGGCTGCATTTACTTGAACCAAAATAGATACAATAATTTGAACGCCTCCATCAAGGTTTTTTTTTTTTTTTACTGTTTACAAAACACAATATTTTATGGATGTAATTTATATGTGGAAAAGAAGAGGGCTATTCCCAATTTTATCGTTATCTTCTAGACATAAATAACAAACAACTCCAGTAATCAAAATTTACTACAATTGTAATAGGTTTTGGCATCGTTTATGTATTGCAAGGAATGTTAACATAACGTTGACTTTCAGGACTGAGGCCAGTTTTTTTTTAGGTTGGAGTCATTATAAAAAATCCACTGTGGTTGTGGCTTTTATGATGTTCAAGAGATTAATTCCTATAAATAAAATTGTTTCTACCTCCTTCTAGTCAGAAAGTTGAAATTATCTGTGACAACGTACGCACTAAAAAGTTGAATACTATGAAAATATTTCAATAATTAATGCATGCACCATCTAGAGCAATTGACAGTGAGGTCATAAACGTAATGGGCCATCTGTGTTTGATTTGTATCTGAAAATGCTTAAAGGGATAGGCAGGTAATTCCGGATTCTCTTGCAAATGTAGACATACAAGATTTTTTTTCACTTTCTCAGAAGATTGTTGAGTCATTCGCTGCTTTATTTATTTTTTCAAGTTCTTCCTGGTGATAGCCTTTTAGCACACTTCCAGTGGGCTGCTGTCCTCCTCAAACAAGGCAGACCAGACCAGTGGAACTTTAGTTTTCCTGTTGCTTATATACAAAGGTTCTGAGTTGCTCTGCTTTATTTATTTTATATATTGTGTGATTTATAGAATATGACTTTTCTGGGGTCCAGGGTAATTTCATTGGCTTCCTATGTATTTTAGCATCCAGTTCAAAATGGCTCTTCTTGGGCCAGATCCTTAAATGGTGTAAATCAGCAGTGATCAATGGAGCTGTGCTGGTTTATACCAGCTGAGGACTGGCTTCTTGTATTTATAGCCCCCCCCATGGACTTGCCCCCACCTGCCTTCCTGGATCTTGTTTCTCTTGTGGATGGACATGTCCATCTCTCAGATTAGAATTACTTTGGCACTAAATTTTTGTGTTGTAATTAAGGGAAACAGAAATGGTGGAGTCATTACGCCATTGGTAAGAGCAACTGTTCCCTCTGAATTTATCTCCATTCAAGCTGAAATGGTACAATAGAATTCCATTATTTTCATAGGCTGATCTGATGACAATCATTGTCTGCCTTTGGTACAGATTGGTCTTCATTTGACAAAAGCCATTAACCTCCCTTTGTCAAATATCAGATTATCCTAGCAGTGTCTATTATATTAACCTGAATCTAGAGGAATTGCACATGCAGATCAAGGGCAGTGCACACCTCTAAGAATGTAATAATTGCAATTCTATCTATTTAAATCCTAGTCCCATTTCATTCAAAGGGGGTGGATGGTATCATTCTTAAAACAGCAGGCTGGTATTCATGATAGACTGGTTCAATTCCTGTGTCTGCTGCAAACTCCCTGTCCAACTTTGGGCAAGTTACTTAATCTCCCTGTGCCTCAGTTCCCCAGGAGGTTAATAATACTAAATTTCTCTCCCTTTTTGACTTTTTTGATAGTAAGCTTTTCAGGACAGGGACTGACTCAGCTCCGAGCACAAGGAATTGGGGATCTATAGAAGTTATTGCAAAGCAAATGGGTAATAATACATTTGCCCCAAACATAGCATATGATTTAAAATCAGCAACCCAAGATCACTATCAAATTGTTTAATTAAAAATGGTTTTGTACAATATATACCTGCTAATAGAAATATCTATTTTTGGCCAGCAAATCAACCACTTCTAAAATCTTTTCTAATTCTACAGTATTATGAGAAAAATAATGACTACTATTTTGCTGATTTTATGAGCCAGTTTGACTCTAATATTAGTAATATAATAAAATGTCTTTAAATGGTATTGGCAAAATCATTGGCTTTGGGATTTCACTAAGCGGCATTGATTAAGAAATCTAAAGGAAACAAAGGTACAGGGACTACACACTCAAGATTTTGTCACTTAAGAAGTCTGAGTAATAACTATTAGGTCAGTGGCTGTAAGACAATCCTATAAACATGGATTATAAGATTTAAACTCGGGCTTTGCCTCATAGTAATTATGTCAGCAGCTAATGGCAATATCTGGTGGACTGCCCATTCTTCCTGCTGCCCCATTTAAAGTGACACCATCCCAGTTTTTCAGTCTACATCTATCATAAAGACACATTGATTTCCTTTCTGTGGAAAACACATATTTCTTCCCTCCTGCTCAGAAGATAAATCTGACAGATTTTAATCAAATGTAGTTGTTCACAACTACAGAAACATTTCCAGTGCCACAGATGAAAACAATTTTTGAAGAGGAGGAGGTTTCTCAAAGCCCAGTGTATTGGAAAATTCACCCGTGCTAAAAATCTAACTATATGGACTAGCTGCTAACACTTAATGCCCTATGGGCAGGGTTCACTTTACTGCCCTCCAACATAATGCTTGTCTTGTATTGGTAACCACGAATACTGCTAGTGAAGGGTCTGTCAGTGGTTCTGTCAAACTCCCCGGTTTCCAGGGCTTTTATAACTCAGTCATAAACATCTTCTTCAAGCTAAAGCTTAGCTCACCAAGGAAGATCTGGTTCTGATTTCAGAAAGGCAGATGATACACATCCCTCTGTCTCTTGTAAAATTATCTATCGTCCTCAAAGAAGGGGTCTTACAAAACATGGATGTCACACATGCCTAACTATATGAGAAATGAATCGGGAGCAATGTTTTAGTGAGAACTGTTTTCTTCCTTTTACAATTATAAACAAATTGGCTTCACGATTTTAAAGTGAGAGAAGTCTAACAACTACATTTTCCAATTTCAGATGAGTTTTTGTTCTAGTCTAACTTTTTAGATAATATTTTTAAAGGAGAAATTTGGGAAGCATTAGTTTGAAATGTGGCCATCCCCTGGGCCACATTCTGACCTTATTTGTAAATCTGGAGTACCTTTTATGGTTTTAATGATATTGCTCCAGATTTACGCCAATATAAATTAACTTCAAACTTGGCTCCATGAAGATAAGGAGCAATAAAATCTGAATAGGGCCATCATATAAGGGAACTATATAACTTAGCAGTCACTGTGTCTGGGCAGGAAAGAAAGCTAAATAATAATATCAGAGTCTTAGTTAGACAACAGCTTCCTTTCCCCAAATTATTGTAGAATTGGCTCTATTTGTAGTAATAAAAAAGACAACAGTGAGTTCTAATAGAAAGCGAGTGCACCTGTATATAGCGTGAGTGCTTTCCATAAGGATATATACTGTGCATTTGGAAATATGGCATACAACACTGCTATATTTTACAGTGGAATCAGAATGTGGTAAATCCAATCTGTGTTATGGATTTATAGTAAGGAATGCATAGTACAGCTGATGTTACATGGTGTGCTGTGAATGGTTATTATAAATAAAGTAACAAATTTAAGGTGCTGGAAACATGTTTTTTAGAGAGAGAGTAGACTGGGAGATATGGTAGCAGAAATCCATAGGGTCTTGGTACATTGCCGGCAGATAATTACCAGTGGAGCACGGGGCACCCAAGATCTATATAAATAGGAGCAGAAATAAACTTCTCCTCTTTCTTTTTTTTCTCAGCAAGGATTTCTTTGAAATGCATGGGCCTCTAACAATACATGGAAAAGAGAATACTGGAAAGAGAAGAGAGGGAAAGAAGATGAGAAGGAAAAGAAGGTAAGGAAAAGGAATAGCAAACCTAGAACATGGGAGTGGCCGAACCAAAGCCCTGGTGTGAACCCTCACCAAGTTTTGTGAATCAAAACCTGGGTCCACATCTACATTTTGTAACTACTTCTTGTTCCAATAAAGATCTGAATCAAAACTATGGATCTTGAAATCCAGATCACTGTGGTAGGGCAAGGGTTAAAAAACCTGGATCCTGATTCAAACATTGATAGTTTGGGCCCTTTTTTAGGTACAACTAAGTTGCCAGATCTTTATCTCCTAGTCAAATAGATCTAAGTGGCCAATTACAAGGTTTTGTTTAATCTACTTGTGGTGCCAGGGCTCGATCCAATGCTCATTGAACTCAATGGGTGTTTTCCCACTGGCCATTAGATCAGATTCAAAACACAATGATGCCTGGGTCTTGCCTAACTTAAGGCAGAGCCAACTGCCATTGAAGTCCGTGGGAGTCTTTCCATTGGTTTTAGTGCTAGCTGGATCAGGTCCATTTGGAACTTCTGCCAGTGTAGGAAGTTTCAGGGGGTTTACTATTCCATTCAAGTACAGAAGTTTGATTTTGATAACCTGTTTTTCCCTACGGATGGATGGGGATTCCTTGGACGAGATAGGAGAAGTCACTCTTCCTTTCCTCAGAACTCAAACAGAAGCTTAATTAAGCCCTTTTGCTGCTTTTTATTCCCCCCTCCCATTATTGTGGATATCTTGCATTTAGGGGTTTGTGCTCTGTCCTAAGGTGAAAATGTGAGAATGCCGTGAGAATGCTGAAGAACCTCAGCCCAGTTTTGACTCCCCAAACGATTTGCATAGTTTGACTAAGGTTTGCATGATAAAGCAAACCGCTGGATGTTCCAAGATATTCCTATTTAAATTAAAGCTCTTGTATCATATTATTAATCTAGATTTGGTTGGCTAAATGCTTCTTCTGCACTCCTAAAATCTGATTTTTTTAAAACAGTCGCTTGTCGGATAGGCACGAATAATCGTGAGAATAACTGTGCATTTAAATGTGCAACAACCTGGTTGCACAAACAAATCAAGTGCTTAGGCAGCTAAGTGCTAGCATTTCTGCACTCACTTTTACACCTCCAATTTACTGCAGGTGCTAAATTCTGCCCACAACATTTGAGCATGGGTTCCTAATGTGTTTTTCCTGATTTTGACCAATTCTTAGAGTCCCTTCTTATCTATATGTAAATTGCAGGAAGGAGACCTCATCCATTGGGCTGTTGTTTCCTGATGTGGGTGGGGACTAGGCATACCTTTGACTCTGCCCCAACCTCCCAATGTGTCAGCCAGCACAGCTGGGCTGGTGGGGAAGAACAAATAATTTGTTCCATGTAAAGGGCTGATGCCGCTTACTCCAGGTATGGGAGAAGGGGGAACAAGGATCCAAGTCCTAACTTTCTGAGTAACAATTTGATCACTGGTCCACTTCTGAATTTATTGTAGCCATGCACTCAGGGATCCTAATAACTCCATGATCTAGCTCTTCCACGTAACAGTTTATAAATGAATGAAGAAAATGTATAATAATATGTGAATGTTGGAGGGAGGAAATTGCTTTTATTCACTAACTCTACATTGATAATGAAGCATTAATTTAAACCAGGATAATTTTTGGCAACAGGTCAGAAGTAATCATCAGCCAAGGCCAATCCAGCCTTTGCTATTGTCTAGCATTTTTGCTTCTGTGTTGTTTTTTTTGAGCTTTATATACCTTATGCACTCCAGCCAGATCATTAAGACCTCATCCTTCTTTAGCTCTAAACCAGCAAGTTGATCTTCTAGTGACCAAGCCTTTTCACAGTACACTCCTGTCATTATGAATCTCCTTTCTTCAAGATCATAAGGAAGATTCTCCTTTTAGGAGTCTATTCTCCCAGTGATTTGTGGTGGATTTGCACATTTAAGTCCCATCAAATGTGGATAGGAATTCCCGGCACAAATCCCCCCTCCCACACATAGCCTATCTCTATGCCTCACTGGGAGAAAAGAGCCATTAGTGTTTAAGAAAAAGTAAATTTCAAGGTTTCCTTTCTAAGGATTCCAATGGCCGAGTTTTATTCCTTTCTCCCTTTTAGTTTAGTTTATTGTGAGGCACCTTGAGTAATTTGCATGATAACACACCCTATAAATGGATTATATTGTAATGTATTGTGTTGGGTTAATGCTGACAACTGCTTGGTTTGGATAGCAACTTCGATTTTTAGTTTCTGATGTGCCGTTTAGAGAAATTCCTTTTGAGGGGCATGAGGCAAAGCAGACAGGAAGATAAGATGGAGCCAAAAGTAGGAGTTAAGTTGTATGAATAATATTAGGGAACACTGGAAGAATACATTAACTTCAGAGAGTCAGAAAACTGTGTAGAATAAACTCAACAAAACCAAGTTCCAGTTCAACAGCCATTAATATGTATTTACTCTTCTACCTTTTCCCAGGATAGCAAATGAACATCAGTGCACTTTAGTGACAGTCTCTCTTATATGACTAGCACAGTCATGCAGCAACTATGCTCAAAGTATCATGCTATTATGTATTGCCTATTTATAAACTGAAGTCAGTCCCCTGGAGAAGGACTATATTTTCAGAAAATATAGTGGTGAAAGGAAGAAAAAGACTGCTGGTGAAAAAGGTTAGAGTCCTCTTAAACTCTAATTTGACCACATAATGAGTTCTGATGAGAGAGACTTTGTAGCCTAAGCACAAAGTGTGGAAGACATAGGCTCCCCTGGAGTTTAAATCCTGGAAGAGATGACTTGGCCCTTTTTCCTTCCAAAGTCAATATTCTACAGTGTATCTGAGATGCAGTTTACTTTGCTGTGAGTATTTCAGGTAATATCATAAAAGTAGAATCTTAATGTGGGCACTAAGGAGTTCTGGGATTTTGAGAAACTGGAGTTAAAGATGCATTAACATGCTGCTTATTATTATGCTGGAGGCAATTAAGTGATTAACCAATCCTAAATTGCATACCGTTCTGCCTCTTAAATAAACTGGATTGCAATTATACCAAAAGAAGAGACCCTCCATTTTATGACCGATAGAATAGGTTCTATCCTACAAGGTACTGAGCACCTAGGCTCTCATTGAACAAACCCCTTGAGAACATGCTTAACTTTCAGCATTCATGCAGTGCCACTGAAGTTGACGGGACTATTCATAGCTTATAATTAAGCACCTGCTTCAGGATCAGGACTAGAGTATTCAGCGCCTTATTTAATTGAATAATTTATCTCTGGCTTAAATGCAGAAGACTGATTCTGAAGTGAAAAAGTGTTTTATTCCTTAGCTCTCCTGCCCATTTTGTCTTCAGTTAAAATATTTAAGACAGCAATTCCCAAACATTTTCCTTGCCAGACCCCGTTTTCAGAGGTGTCGTTTCCCACTACACCAGACAGTAAGGAAGTTGCCATTTAAAAACGGTGTCCTCCCCACAGTGTGACCTCACACACACTATACATGTAAGGTCACGCCTCAAGGAGGCCGCTATTTCACTTTACAAAATGGTGTCCTCTGTCGTGCATAATCTCACACGCAGATGGTGTGTGTGAGGTCAGGCTGCATGGAGGGTGCTGTTTTGTAGAGCAAAATCACATCCCCCATCCAACGTGACCTCGTGCATTAAGGGCGCATGAGGTCACGCTGTGCGGAGGAGGCCATTTTGTAAAATGGACTGGGAACTGCTGGTTTAGAAGGCATAAAGTACTTTCCTCGTTTAAATTAAACAGCTCTGTCACGTGTGAAATATAGTGGTAAATATATCAGCAAACTTTACTTGAATTATAAGGGTTTCATGGTGAAAGCTGAACAGTTGCACAAATGTCATACCTTCCTGAAATTCCAAATAAAGAGCTACTCAGAATTACCTGATATTCCAGTTTTTGATTCAACACAGGCCTATATACCATGTTCAGAAACACTTTGATCAATGTTTTCCAACAATTAAAAAATAAAAATGGTTTCTTTTGGAAAATGAGGAGAGGGAGAAGTCTTTGAAATTATAAAGTGTAACTACGCTATTAGTCAGTGTGCTGTGCCCTGTCATGAAATGTCGGATCCTATTAAAGCTCCACTGCATGTTACCAGACTACTTAAAAGAGAATGTGGAATTCAGTGTTTATTTAAGTCTACATAGCACAGTAAGAAGACTGGCTTCTACACATCGTTCATCAAAAAAAAAAAAAAAAATAGAGCTGCACAAAAGGTGGACCAAACTGTGGCCCTGATTTGTGCAATCTCATAGATGTCAATGGCATCCCATGGATGTAACATGGATGTATGAATGTTTAGACAAAGGACTTGATTAATATTTTGTTGTATGAACATATTCCCTAGTTAAAATATTTAGACCCAGATTCTCCTCTTACCTACTATGGTGTAAATCAGGATCAACTCCACTGAGATCAGTGGAGTTCCACTTGCGTACATATGAGAAGACAATCAGGGCCTAAATCTATTCATTGTGAATGAACGGTCTGGTTCTCACATCTGTTATCCGAGTGTAAATCAGGAGCAAATCCGGTAAAGTCAAGGAAGCCATATTAGTGTAAAACTCATGTAATTTAAGAGTAACTCCATTCAAATTAATTGTTCTGATTCTGATCTCATGCTAGTTCTATGTTGGTGCAGATTCATTGACTTCAATAGGGTAAAGGTATTCTTGATTCACATGGGTGTAGCTGAAACTTTTAGTATTAGTTTAATCTAGAATGTTTCTATGTAGTTAATGATAATAAAAGACAAACTTCCTTTTAAAGGTAGAAATAAAATGACCATTCATCTACTAACACTTCCCTAACAAATTGTTTACACTTTTTCCTGAAAGAATATTTGTATTCCCACAAGAAATTTTGGAATCTGGAACAAATGTTATCTGTTGACCAGATTCTGATCTCAGGTACTCATGTATAAATCCAGATTAACTTCACTAAAATCAATATTGTTACTCTAATTTTACATAATTGCAGTTGAGGTCTGATTATGGGCTAGCTGGCATATTTGAATAATTCTTTCATAGGAATTACTGAGCCCTTTTTTGATTTTAAATTTTTTTGTGTGGATATTTTACAATGCTTAAGGGCCAGAAAGATACCTTTTATGCACATCTGTGATTAAAACTGTATTACAACTCCTAAGAATATTTGGCATGTATGGAAACAAAATAAGGCCAATTATGCGTTCTTCTGTTTTGGCTTGTTCAGTCTGTTTACACAATTACACACCTTTCTGTGTTATTTGGTATAAGACTATTGTATCCATTGAGAGAGCCCAGGATGCAGTAACATTACAAAGAAAATCAGCATACATTTGAAATTAAAATGAAATTTAGCATATTGTTCAAGGAGATGCAGAATGATCTAATGCTACTGTTATCTGAAATAAAAACAGGGTGATCAAAAATTGATAATCATTCCTCCATTGAGGAGCTGATAAAACTTTAATTAAGATAATTTACTAAAAGGTCATAATCCTTCATGTGTGACTAATTATGACTGACAAAAATATTAATTTTAACAAGCATCAATTTGCAAATTGCCTGTTATTTGTATAATAAAAGACATACAATATATATATATATATATATATATATATAAAATGCACTATTATAGTAAAAAAAAATCTGGTTTGTCAGATACCTCATAACATTTCAAGGTTTTCTGATGTCAAACTGATATGTATAAATATTGTATTATTTTTATTTATTACTTGTATTATGGTAGCACCCAGGAGACCCAGTCATCGACCAGAACCCCATTATATTCATTGCTGTATAAACACAGAACTAAAGGATGGCTCCTGCTCCCAAAAGTATACAATATATGTATAAAACAAGAGATTACAGATGGATAAAGACATGGGTGGTGCGTATAAGAGGCTTGGGTATGGCATGGGTCAACTTCCTTTGGAGGCCCGCCAGCCCGTTGCCTTTACACCCTGGGAGCAGGAGCACTGGAAGCTCCCTAGGAGTGTTGGGGGGGTGACCGGTGCCTAGACCAGGGCCCCACCACCTGCTCCACCCCTCGCCCCAGTGGCCCTGATGACTACATTGGCTCTGCAATGTTATCATAGGCATGAAGTAATTAAAAATTAAATTAAATTAATTAATTAAACTTTTGCCCCTACAGTTTGCATAGGAATATGTTTCTGAAAACATATGGGGACAAATCTTTTGAGAATAAACGTGCTATTTTTAGTCTTTTTTTTTTTTTTTTTTTTTTAAAAATAGCACTGTACATTGGGTTCTGAATGAAGTTCAGAAATTGAGAAATTGAACCCAGAGGCTTATCACAAGATTTATGCACCACTTAAGTCCCATATAAGCTTCCAGACTAGGGTTTAAATGGTATTTAAGTCATACACAATCATTGTGTGGGCCACTTGCACAAAGTGAATTTTACCCGCAGTTTCTTTAAGAAATATACCACAGCAGCTCATATCTTCTTGTTTAGTTTAGTGATTATAATTCATTTGCTTGTCTCATCACAGATTGGTTTTACCTTTGTTTCAATAATGTTTTTGAACTTTTTTGCAACATCAAATCAGTTTCAAATGGCTCACCAAAACAGGCTTTCTCCATTTCAACAAATGATCCTTCATCACTTGATCATGGATTCTCAGTTATTTTTCTCTCATCTTGAGCTATGGCTTTCTACCTGAGTCACAAAATACCACAGCCGCAATCCAATCTGATAAGATAAACTGAATAACCAAGCAAAGTAAATGATTTTATACTAGTATGCTAACACTTTTAATAACTTACTACTTGGCTGATCTATTCTTAGCAGTAATGTATGCAATCTGCCTTCTGAAATTGTGAAAATCCAGAAGAACTTTTGTTCACTACGCAGCGATCAGCATAAAGGCCTTTAAAGTGATGAAAATCAATGGCCTTGTTGATGTATTGTCCAGATGTATTGTTGTTGATATAGTGAGCTGATATTACCATAAAAGATCAATTTTGTCTTGACATTCTCTCATTTGTGGTGTTTCTAACATTTTTTCACATATTTAAGCTATTGACATTCAGTAAGACCCAATGATGTAGGTCCGTACCCCCTCCTGATATTTCATTCCAGTTGTTCATTTTCAGGCACAAGTTCAAAATGATTCTGATAACTATGAAAAAGCTTCGAATGACCTGAATCCATGAATGGCACCTCCATAACCAAACCATGAATTATAGCATTTTTGCTTTCAGTTGCAACAAAACTTATTTTTTAATAATAATAATAATAATAATAATAAAAAATAAACAAACATCTTTTTTCTAAAACACAAGTTCATAATAAAAGCCTCCATTTTTTCAAATATTTCACCTTTTTTAAAAAAAACAAATATTTTGACTATCAAATTATTGTTTTTTTCCCTCCCTTTTTACTATTTTTTCCATTATAACACTGACTACAACAGAATTTATGGTATATGTAGGCTTTTTCTTCCACTTTCACTTTTATCATTTTCCAGCTTCTCTTGTAACTTTTACAAATCTTTAAATCTGGAGAAATTTACAGAATGAAAAAATGAAACTAACTCTTCGGAGTGTCCGAGTTAGAGTGGCATAAGGAAAAATGAAACTAACTTTTCTAAACCAAACCAAACTCTGGACAACCGTCATTTCTATTGTACTCAACAGCAAAAAAAAGGAAAAATAAGAGAAAAATGGACAGAAAGGGGGAACAATGAAATTTAAAACTTAGATTTTGTTGTGAAAATGTTTGGAAAAAAATGTTCCATTTTGAGCCTAAAAATATGGAAAGTCAAAAAAAAAAAATTTCATGAAATTGTGTTTTCAATTTTTCAACCAGCTCTTGTCTTGAGACTGATCATTATGAGAAATCCTTAATTTCTTCAGCTGTTTGCATCACTAGCAGTACCAGAATTCTGCTTGGTTTGGATTCTTCTTTTACAAGACACTATCCACAGCTACACTGTATCTCTTCTGAATTAATTGTTGTCTTCTGCTTCATATTTTGAGTCCACACAAGTCAAATGTACGTTGGACTCATCAGTCTTTGGCTCCATATATCACTAATGCCAACTACTACATGAGGTGACTCATCTCTTAATTATTCTGAATACCAAGCGTGTAGTCTTGTGACAAGACATTATGAGTTTGTTTGGCATAAAAGTGATTAGTATAAAGTGGACACTGACAGAAGGCTTGCAAAATGATCGTGAAAATGTATCCTGGCACCAAAACATATTCACCCATCTATTCTATGATGATAATGATAATGGAAGAAAAATGTAATGGTATTTCACTTGCTCATTAATAGGTTCCCCCTGAAGAACCAGCATATTTTAAAAAGTCTTAATTTGAAAAATCTGACAGTACAGAAAAATGTTTACTACAAATATTAAAATAATTTGACAAACTGTTTGATAAACAACCTTATGAAGCTCCTCGAGGCAAATGACTGATATGAGGGGTTGCGGACGACATTTTTGTGTGTGGAGAGAAATGAGGATGATTTATCTCTTTGGAAAGAGGGGGCTTATACCTTTTTATGACATATGACTTTTCAATAGTATAATTCAGATAATAATGATTTAAAACATATTATTACTTTGTACTGCAATAACATCTTCCATTCGTGAGTTTGCAAACACTAATGAATGCCACTTCATGGCACCCCTCTGGCATCGATAAATGTAATTATCCCCATTTCATAAATGGAAAAACAGAGGCAGAAAGAGATTAAGTTGCATACCCATGGAAATACAAGAATTCTGACACAACCAGGAATAGAACCCAGTAGAACTGATGCCTGCAGCTTGTGAGTTAACCACGAGAACATTCTTCCTTTTACTTTATATGCAGAAGATGCTTGTTGTTTTTAGTGAAATGAAGGCAAGGTGCATGTCCAGTTGTGCCTCATCCAAACTTCTGAACAGCAGAAACAACAATTTATTTAATTTTTCTTTTAAATTGAGGCTACATGGTATATGCTAAACATGCCCGTATGGAACTTAAATCAATCATACATAAAAGATTTGTTCTTTCCCTTGGATTAAAGATATATGACTTCTATTAATCCAGTTGGTGATGTGTTAGAGGAATGAAACACCAGCCTTATCAAATGAAGTGCTAATTAGAGAAACAGCCCTATAATCTGGTGTATTTTTCCACAGTTTTACACAGCTAGATGCTGTAGTTGTCCAGCTAGAGCATTCAAACAATAAAACAATTGACATTTCTCCCTTTCTTTGTTTTAAGCATATATCCTGACTTTTTGGGAAAACAACAGCAAATATATATTTATAGATGAGGAAGGATGGTCTTGCAGTAAGGCCATGGATCTGTAGTCAGGACAGCTGAGTTCTATTCCTGACTGTACTACAGACTTCATTTGAGACCTTGGGCAAGTTGTTTAATCACTCTGTACCTCAGTTCCCTTTTTATGAAATGGGATAGTAATACTTCTCTTCATTCTTTGCCTGCCTTGTCTATTTAGAGCGTCAGCATTTTGTGGCATGGACAGTTTCCTACTATCAATATGTGCAGTATCGACACACGAGGCTCTGATCTCAGTTGGTCCTCTAGGTGCTATTATAATGCAAATAATTAATAATAATGGACCAGATGGAAAAAACCCTGCAACTATCAAAGATACTGTGCAATCACTGAACATTTCAGATATCATTTCAGATATCCCAGTTGCTAGAGGTTAGTGGGAGGGCATTATTTGGTATTGCCACATATAAATTCAGTCTCTCCTAAAGGCTATACAGATAATTTAAAAACAATGCCCAAAGATTTGCTTGCGAATCTAAAGTATTTTTGAATGTTTCTTTTCATTCACTGCTCCAGACACAAGACCGTCTACCTCATTGTCGGGAAATAATAGAAATGCCTGCAAGAGTTATAGAAAAATCACAAATCAAAAGAGAACGGTTTCTGAAGCAAAGGGATGTCTTTTCCAAAGGCTTTCACTTAAATGATAGGAAGATTAGTGTGGGTGATGCAGGTATTATGAACCCCTCGCTGATCTTTGCACATACTCAAATGACCTGATCCAAACCTGATTGGTATCAATGGAAAGATTCCCATTGACTTCATTTGGAGCTTGCATCAGGCCCTGTGTTTATACCCGATCCTTTTATTGAACAAGTGTAGCCCCCTTGTAACTGTTAGGACTATATTTAATCAAGATACTAAAAGACAGTTAGATGGAAATGTCCTTGACCCGAATGAATCTGTCTCTGCATCTAATAGTTTCTCCAGAAATTGTCAAAAAAAATATTTTTTTTTAAATCACAGGCTAGAACTTAGATAAACACTATCAAGATGCTTGAGTACTAAGCAGTGATAACATTTTACTGTCTTTTGCTGTGAGAAAGAGGGTTGTACACAAGCCACAGAGTTTTAACTTTCACCAAGTTAAATAAAGGTTTAGTAAATGGCATTTGTGCCCTTTTAACCCCCTATAACCAGAATGCATCCTGTGTGACCATTCATTACTTATGAAATGGTTGTAATTTATACCAAATGGGGTAGGTGAATTCAAACAGAAAGATACCGTCGATGATAAAAAGATAACACTTCTCTGTAACAGATGCTTCATTTTATGATGGAAATGGGGAAGCTGAATGCTGCAGGTGCCGGGCTGACATTAGGTCTGTGGAGAATCATTAGAGCCTCCTTAGAGATCTAGGTTTACTCTGTGTTTAATCAGCCACAGTCAGAAGAAATGGCTTCATTTCAGCTTGATGAGAGCCAGATTACAAAAGGAAGATAGATGGCCAATAAGGTTCATCACTATAAGCATATTGTCTTAATTTGAAGAAACAAGCTGGCATCCTGTGCTGAGGAAAAAGTAAAGTGCAATATGGCAAGTATCAAAACCCAGTTATTTCAAGTCTCGGTGCTCCCCATAATGAGAATTTCTTGGTTGTGTGTATAGATATATGGAAAATTGTTAAGATGAGCAAAATATTTCAAGAGGCTTCAGCCTTTTGGAACTTGAAGCACTGTAATCTCCTGAGTAACTTTGGCAGTTTGTGGTATGTTGCATTTTTATTTGTTTGTTTGTTTTAAAAAATATATTGGCTAAAAGAAGAACCACCAAGAAATTCTCATTATGGGGAGCACCGAGACTTGAAATAACTGGGTTTTGATACTTGCCATATTGCACTTTACTTTTTCCTCAGCACAGGATACCAGCTTGTTTCATCAAATTAAGACAATATGCTTATAATGATGAATTTTATTGGCTATCTACCTATCTAGCTAGCTATCATCAAGTTGACTATTGATCAGAAAAGTCTCTGGCCGTAGTATGAACATATACCTTCTAAAAGGTAGAGGTGAAACAATCTGTCAAAACCTCCTCTGACACACATAGTCCAACTGGAACAATGAAACTGTCAGCCAATATGGGGATGCTTGTGAAAGTGGGAAGTGGAAATTTCAAAGGAGGTGGACCTAGACCAGTGAACTAATTCTCACAAGAGACAAGAATGACCATGGACCTCTCTGCTTTCAGAACTCAAAACAGAAGGTTTTTTTTTTGACATGGCTTTCCCTCAATATGTTGTTCATTATTTCTCTCCCTCACAAATACACACAATTTCACTGTAAACTAAGCTAGCTTTTTCTCCTACAGGATAATGTCAAATACAGGGCTATTGTTATTTTGATATTGAAAAACATGGGGAAGTTTCAGAAAATGTGGTGATGGGGACAAAATAATAGTAATTAGTTTATTCTGGAGGAGTACCTAGAGGCTCCAACCGTGATGGGATAGTATGGTGGAAGACACTGTCCAAACACCTAGATCTTGATTTGCAGCAGTGCTGAGCACACACAACTACATTTGAAGTAAGTAGGAACTGTGGGTGCTTAGCACTTTTTAAAATTAGGACAGTAGTAAATGCTCCAAAGAGATTACAGTCTAAGGGCCTGATCCAATGGGATTGTTTTCTCTAACTTAATGTGCTTTGGATCAGGTCCTGAAAGATGAGGGTGAAACAAATGGAGTAGGGCTACAGGGGACGGGTAACATTAATTATCAGATGCTTCAGCATAGACTGTATACAAAATTTGTAGGTGTAAAGTAAGCTGATCGGTAGCAGGAATCACAATATGCCACCTGCTATCAATCAGATGACACATATGGAAATCTGCCATGGCAGAGGGGCATTTTAAGGAGAGACTGGAGAAGGGACATTGTGGTTGCTTTATGGAGCTTCAAGCAGTTTGAGAGCATAAAGGTGCTTGAGGGAGAAGTGGATAAGAAAGGTTGGAAGAGCAAAGGAGAAGGTTGACATCACACTGACATAATGGGATGGACAGAACGAGGCTAAATTGTGATGTGGCTTCAAAGGTAAAGACAAGAAGTGTGTTTGATGCAAAGAGGAGCCAATGGATAGACTTAAAGAGGAGGGTGATGCCATTAGGGCGATGGGCCGCCAAGATGATCTTAGCAGCAGCACTTTGAATGGAGTTGAAGAGGATGAGGTTTCTGTACTGAGGACATGAGATGATGAGCTAGAACACAGAGGTAGATAAAATAGATAAAACAAAGGATAGGAGCATCCCTCAGTTATCACTAGTCTATTATATATAGTCCCATGCAAGTAGCATACTATATGCCATTTACCTGGTGTCCAGGAGAGCTTTTCTGCTAATTTCTTTGTTTCTTCTCTTTCAGCTTCTATTAATTCAAGATTTTTTAACTCCGTTTTACACTAGTGCAAATATGAAAGTGAAAGAATTACTCATGATTTACACTGGGCTAAGAAAAGAGAATCAGGCCTTTTGGGTCCCTTGAGACATAAAGGGTATGATGACTTTCACCTCACTACTCTTGTTTTCCTAACACACATTAAAAAAAAAAAAGAGAGCTCTCAAGCTTTAGGAAGAACAATAACATTCATTTGGTCCTCATATACTTTCCAAATGCCACCTATCTGAAGTAAAAACAGATCATGAATAGTTACACACAAGTGAATCTTTTTGAACCGTTCTTTACATGGTACATCTGTGGGTTTACAATATCTGTTGAGCCTCAGTATAAAGACGCCTTCAATTGTCCAACCAACTAGCTATTTTTTAGCTGTATTGACACAAAAGTGTAGTGAAACACTTGATCCCTGAACTATTCATAGAGGGGAATCTGTGCAGTGAGACTTCTCTATGGAGTGAGTTGGAGAAACTTAGCCTAATGCAAACACATTTCAAATCTACCTTTTATTAGGCATGTTGACTACATTTTTCAGAAAATGATAGGCTGAAGCATTCACAAAGTGGAGACTTACGAAGATTAACAATTGATAGAAATATTATCATCTGCCTTCGTGGTAATATTATCCAGTCATTCCCACCCACAGACATATGCATGCACGCTGGGTTTAGGCTTAGAACACTGCAAATAAAACTGTAAGTGTGTGGTCTTCAATGTTTGAGGATGAAGTGAGCAGAAACATCTCAAGCATACTAGCTGAAAGAGGTGCGGGGAAAGGGAGAGGAGTGGATTTCTGTGCCCCTGATGACAATCATATCTCGGCTAAACTACCCTTGCTAGGTATACTTTTATTCCTTCTTCTGAAGAGAAAACCTTTTGCCTTTGGAATACACCAAATAGCACACAGTTTAAAAAATATTGTCACCTGGTGAAATATTTTCAGACTCCCTATAGGTCCTTCACTTGCCACTTAGCAAATTATTTAATTTAAACATTATTATGCTTAATGATTAAACACAGGAGCCTCAGAGGAATTTGAGCTCTGCACCCAAGCCGGGGGGCATCGGCGGCTTTTTGCAACCCCCGCTCTAGGGGTACCAGTTTGCTTCTTGGGATAAATTAGAGCAAGTTCAGAACTTTTTTAATTTCCCCTAATAGAAAAGATTTGCTAGAGGTCATTCTGCTGGCACAGAAATGCTCAGCACTCTGGCCATACCTCCTCCTATGCCTACTATTCCCACCTCATTCTGCAATGCCCAGAGAAGATGGGCAGATGGGGTGGCATACAACCAACTATTTCAAGTTTATGCCATCTAGGATTCCCTCTGAAAACAGGCTGCCTGTTAGGCTACCTCGTTGTTCCTTTCTCATTGTAGCAAAGGGGACAAAGTGGACGTCAAGCATGTGACCTAAACTTTCTGACTTGACTTCAGTTTTAAAACAAGAACTTATCTCTGCTTTTCTGCAAATCATTCATATATGAATCAAAGGAGGGAAGACAACATAAATGGACACACACCAGTTTATTAATAAGCTTTGGGCAAGCTCAGCTCTCTCATGTATGTGCAAGTGCCAATATTAGCAGTGGAAATGCAGCATCATTGGTTTTGGATAGAATTTCTGCCACTAAATGGCCTATAAAACCTTGCTCGTGTACAGACCTTCCTACTTGAAGTCAATGGGCAAATAATGGGTAAATAAGGGTTAGTCACAATGCGTAAGTGTTTTTTTCCCCCCCTAGACTGGGACTTTATTCAGTGACATAATTAAAGAGAGACTGCTTCTCACCTATGGTGGGATCACATTGGATTCTGGCAAGAAGATGGAATATTCTTCCCAGCACATCTGCTGTGTGTGGACGACATTCAGTGAAATAGATTGTTTTCCCTCAGAAAAGGCACATGCCAAAGCCTTCCTGCAAAAAGTACTTCATGTTCTACAGTATGTCAGTCATGCAGCGCCTGCCAGTGCAAAATGAACATCCTTCCTAGGATAGTTTCCATTTCCACTGGCATGGAATCCTAGTGCAACCATCGTTTTGAGGAACTTGACACATGAGAGTGAAGGTGCACGAACGGGAAGTGCTTCTAACTACTGTGCTGCAGATCTTGGCAACTATTTTACATACTTCTTAGCAATCGAGTACACATGGAGCATGAGAATCCTGTGCCAATGACAGTTGCAAGTAGGTGGAATTAGTACCCACATAAGCAATATTTGTCAGCAACCTAAGGGAAAAATGTGCAGCAGTGTTCATGCCAGATAATATCCCTGTTGGGGTCCCTGGATATACCAGAGTAGTATTGTGACCCTGAAGGAGGCCACTCAGCCAGAATGGATCTCTCCACCTTTCTGATCATCAGTGTATATCTCACTTAATTAGTTCCCTGATTTCAGGGGCCTGAGGCATTGGTGGAACTCAGTTGCTTCTATTCTCTGATTGTGGCACATAACGATTTAGTCTTCTGAGGGTTGTAATACTTTGATTTAGTTTTGGTTGTTGGGTTTTTGTGCAGATAGATGGGTGGTGGTGGCGGCATGTGATATATCAGATTAGATAATCTGGTGGCCTATTCTGGCCTTGAACTCTATCACTCAATTGAGTTGTACATCTTAAAAATTCAACAAAAACACGTTTTCCATTGTGGATCGGACCACTAAGCTGGCTGGCTGCCTCCAATGGTAGGCAATACCTCACATTTCAGAGGAAGCAAAAACTAAATAGATAAATAATCTAGAACGTACCTACAGGTATGTCTACACTGCCAGGGATTGATGCAGGAGGATCAATTGAGCAGGCTGTGGAGACCAGCTCTCCGGTCAATGTGCTCTCCAGTCTCCGGTCAATGCCATTAAGTCACACCCCCGAAAAACGTAAAGCTGCATCGACCAGAGGACGACTCCCGTTGACACAGCATAACAAAGATGCTGCAGTACGGCAATGTAAGTCAATGGGAAATATGCAAGCTACGTTATGTAGTTTGCATATCTCTTGTCAACTGCCGGCAGCAGTGTAGACCATATCTAAGAAAATGCTGAAATGCTTTGCTGGAGGGAGTCTTCCTGACATCTACAGAACACCAAGTTTGTCATGAAGCATGAAGTTTTGATTTCTCTTATACTGGTTTGTATGGCTACCCATAAAAGCTCAAATTCATCAAATTCATGCTCAACTGGCGTTAATGGGTTTACCAAGGATCATTTCAACCCATAACTAGTCAGAAAAATTAAAATGATCCATTTCTATTTAAAATCCTGCTACAATATTTGGAAAAAGCATTTTTGTTTTACCTTGAGGACATAGAATAATCTCTGTAATACTGAAGCAGTAAAAGGGGTACTGCAAGGAAGAGGGAAATCTGTACCAGTTGTGAATGGTTCCTGGAGCTAGTCACTCACTCAAATAAGAGATTGTAAGAGAGAAAATTAAAATATTTATCTTCCAGAAAGCTGTCACTTTGTATGTCTGGATACACAACTTCATTGCTGTGTGCCTATTCTCTGTTTGCTGCTGTGGTTATGTCACCTCATTTCTTTGCTAGCAAGGGAAGAGGGAAAAAGCTAGTAATTTATTACTCTTATTAATATGGTAGGCTGGATATGTTGACAATATGTCAATAATTATTTCTAGAAAGACCTAACAGTAGACTAGAGGACGCTGTAAGATGACTCATTTTACCGGAAGACAGATATGTGTGACCTGAGCTTTATGACAGATGTCAAATATATTGAAGTGTGGTATGAGGAAGATCATCTTATTGGCAAAGTAATGAGAGGTCACTGGGAAGATTAATGCTAGATCTGACTTCTATTGTGTGTTGTGTCCCCCTTCCCCATTTTTTCTGTACGTGAGACAGAGGAAAGAAAGCGATTGCCCATAGCCAGGGGTAGATGTGGTGTGGGAAACATTTGGGTAAACGATAATCCCAGACAATGCAACCACCTTCATTTCTTTTGTAAAAGTTTAAAAACCAACCAAACAAAAACACCTCAGCAGAAATAGCCACGGTTTCTAATAAATCTGTGACACTGTTGAGTGTGAGTCCAACTCACCAACCAGAGTGGCCCTAATCTTCCAAGTGGCTCGTGACTTTGAGTGCCCAGGTTGTGACACTGAAAAGTGGTCTTATTTTCAGGAAGTGATGAGGACCTGCCTTCTGAAAATGAGGCCCTGTTGTTTCAAATTGGTCACCCAAAAATGGAGGCACCCAAATTCACTGGGCTCTTTGGAAAATGTAGTCCCAGGACATTTTTGTTTTATGATGATGGCTCAATGACACTCTCTTTCCAAAGCTGGGCCATTAGTCCCTGCAACAGCTAAGGCACCTTATTTGGTTGGAGTTCCTTGTTTATTACTGGTCTACACTGGAGCTGCTGCTGATTCTCCCTTGAGAAGGAGAAGAACAGAGTTCCTTTCAAACAAACTTCTAGAATTCAGTAAAGCACTCAGATATCAGAGGGAAGGTCATGACACAGCAGCGTGGAATAGAATAGAACTGAAGAGCTCTGGCAGCCTGCCAAACAGTCTAACCATTTGCGCACTAAACTCCATTCCCAGCAGTTTTAGGGTTCTCAGATTACAACAATATGGTGGCCTTACAGGGTTACACCATTCCATCTTTCTCCTGGTATGCCCACCCTCCACATCAATTTCTCTTTCACTTCTGCTCATCCCCAGAGTATGGACCTGCACCTCTACAATGGACAGAAGGCTACAGAATATCACATCTATTTCAGAAATGCTAGTGCAGCACAACCCGTTCAGTATGACAGGCACAGGTGTGTCCTTTCTAATGGACTGTGTTTAATACAAAACATTATGTTTGAAATATAAACCAGCCCTTGTGTTTATAAAAGATGGTCATTTGTGTAGATCCCCAAAGGATTAATTACCCCCACCATTCTGTATGCCTGCAGAAAGGAGCTGTTAGGAAATGTTTATTAGGCTTCCGAGTGACTGTTCTGAATTGCTGGATGCAAATCTTGCCTCTTCATCCTGTGGCTTGATAAATCCTGGGATGCACCAGTTAGGATACTGAGAACTGGAGCTTGGTTATGTTTTCTGGCTCCTCTGCCCCCTTTTTTTTTTTTCCATTGAAAAATGCAGATTTGGTGACACTGGTATATTTTGTGAATTCATGTTGTTTTTTTCCAAATTGTTTTGGTCGGGGGAAAAAAACTCCGAAAAAAACTCCACATTTTTAATTTTGATGTTTTCATCTCAAAATAAACTTTTTCTTTTGATGTTTTGATTTGCTGGACTTTTTGAAAAATTTCACTTTCAATTCAACGTGAACTGATATTTTTTTTCCATTTCCCCACCCAGAATTGTCAGCGAACTGAAAAAAAGTCTATTATTTCCACAGTTCTACTGAGGACCTTTGCGGTTGGTGGACCTGTGGATGTGTGAATCCCCTGGCTGCACCACTCCATAGGGTGCGAGGTGCATCTGAACCTGCCCGTAGGCAGCAGTACTGATCGCAGAGCAGCCTTCGAGAAAGAATCTGTGATGCAGCAAGCTCTTGGTGACTTCCTGTGTGAACAGATAGGATTTTTCCCCTGTGAAACAGAAGTGATTGCATGTGATAGCAACGCCAAAATGGCAAAATTATATACTTCAAATAATAGCTGATTTTAGCCTTCATTTTTGATCTTTGCCATTTTGTTCTGTGTTTGCACAGCACAATGGGGTCCAGGTCCATGACTAGGGCTTCTTGGTGCTGCAATAATACAAACAAATAAATAAAAATAGTATATATGTCTTGCTTCTCTTTTCACCAGAGACAGTTTTGCTAGTAAAGTGAGGTTTTCACACTGAAAAATATGAATATAAGACACTTGATGAAATGGAGGATACTTCTTGACTAAAAGAAACCAAGCCAAAACTCCTTCCAGAAAAGCAGGAAATGTAATAAATAAAAAACCAGGAATAGGACAATTTTATTTCATTCAGATCCAATAGTGGCACAAATTTAACTATATTTTTCAGGCAGGAGCTGCTATATTAATTAAAAATAGAGTCTATTTATTTACCCAAGTTGGTTCATACAAATCTCAGTAGTGTAATCCATGGGCTTCCTTAAGGATTTTCTCAGTATTCAGAAATATAAAGGGTTTGTTTTTTCACTTGAATCGGGAGTGTAGTTAGACATGGCTTTTTACTTCCAGGTCACCAGTTCAAATCTGGCCCAATTGTGTGTCAATGATGCTTAGCCATCATACAGTACCTTTCCATGTTGAAAGCCCTGTATTGATTAACTAATTATTCTCACAAAGTAAGAGGGAAAATATTATTATCCCTATTTACAGATGTGGAAACTGAGGCAGAGAGCTGAAGTGACTCATTCAAGGCTATACTTTGAGGAAATGGCAAAGACTGGATAAGAAATCAGGATAATGGGATTCCTAACCCTGCACTTGTTCTTCCATGAGTAGTTATGTCTGATAGATTATTCTTCAGTGATTTGATATGCTGAGATTAGTTCTTGCAGCTGAACAGAGTAACACAACACTTATGAAGAATAATAGCTTTTTATTATGGAAATTTTCTTTTCTTTTTCTTACGAAACTGAGTCAGAACACTGAGGGATCAGATCCCTATAATTTAACAGGACAAGAGAGGTTTCAATTTGAGATTCTTAGTAAACCTTGGAGTTCCAGCTTTATATATTCTTGGTATATCTATAGTCAAACGTTTACTTTAAGTACAAGTTGTGTTCAGCACTGCCAATGGATGGCCTTCTTGCAAACGGCAGAAAGACGCTAAAAGCAAAGAGAAGTGGAGGGAAGAAGTATTGAGGTTAGAGCCAAGGAGTCCTGACACTAATATTCTGTAGCTCACAGTTGTGGGAATCTCCGTGATTGCTTTGTTGGGAGCATGCAGGAGGTGGACTGTATTCAAACTTTATCTCCAGCACATGGTGAATGGTAAAGAATGGATGAGGAATTCTAGTTTTTTCTTTGTCAAGTTCTCTTTCTTCCATTTCCAATCCCCCCTCATCGCCTCACTCAGACGAAGGAGTCATCTTGAAGAGAAAAAGCTGCAGCAACTAAGCTGTTACAACATAATAGAGAATAATGTCACTCTACTCATCTTGTCATGTACCAAGGAAGTGTAATTAACAGGTGTGTTCTCATCCCTACCCAAAGCAGGTGCTTGACTGATACAATTTGGGGTATCAAATACCAGACTGAATTGTTTGTTGTGAGTCCAAGTAATACAGATAAGAACACCTGTGAACCAAATACTCTTTATGAATTCTGTCCCACCTTAATTATACACTTTCTGCAAACAGAAAGAATCAAACAGAAATTAACATATAGCTTGAAGACTCAGACTTTTCCAATGATACGAGGCTGGGCTATATAAAAACATGCTTTAAATAGGAGACTCATTCATGTTCCAGGTCACGCAGCCTGGATTTCATCAAAAATCAAGTGTCCTTTAAGCACATTTTCATGACAATATATCCAGTATCCCTCTCATTACATTTCCCACCAGCTCTCCGATTCTCTTTTTGGTTTGACCACATGTGAACCAATATTAAATGATTTAGACACCTTGTTTTTTCAGCAACTCATTGCATTTGCAGTCTTCCATAAAGTGGTTAAAATGAATTTTAATATGTTGATGGCACTTATTGAAAAGCTTAATATTCATAATAAATACCTCTTGGAAGTAATCGCTAGCACATCCTTTTGACAGAAGGGTCAAGGCTGCTAATGACAATAAGTACTGCAAAATGCAATTCAGTCAATTATGTTAATTAAATTTCAAAGTCTGTAATGTCTTCCCATTTATATAGTAAACTAATGGGGGAGGGAGGGAGAAAGGGAGGGCGATCACCATCTTTATCTACCTCCATTTAACTGTCCCAAAATGTTTTCTTATGTTTTGTTTTAACATTTACAGCTCTCACCAGCTTCTCAGAACATTTAAGATAATTATGGGTTTTGCAAATAAAGCTTATTCTTCGGCAAGAAAGGTTGAGATTTTCTTTTGTATGTTCTTTTATAGGGTAAGAGCTTTTGCTTCACAGATACTAATCTGGTATTTACAGACTAGCTTATTTTGGATAGTACCAACATTCCAGCGTTAATGGTAGAAGTGTCTATATTTCAAGTGAATCCTTTTTTAATTATATTGTTTGAAACTGGAATAAAAAGGGAGCACAGCTGTCTGGAGATTTTAGTAGCATGCAGGTTATACATAAAGTATACATAATGAATTCAGGAGAAATAACTACATCAGTGTCAAAGGTATTTTACACTATGGGCCAGATCATCAGTTGGTGAAAATTGCCACAGCTGTATTCTGTATAGGTTCTTACACCAAACTCATTACAGCAGCATCTGAGTTCTTACTGATATATACACCAGCAGCAGATTTGATCCGTGTTTGTAATGGGGCAAAAATGTATAAAATTAAAGTCCTGCATTATCTGGAACATACATGAATTAAATTACAATCAGCAACGACAACCCTACCCTGAATTCAGTAAAATCAATAATATTGTTCACATGCACACAGTAAGTACTCATGTGAACACTTGTAATGAGACAAGCAGTGTTGTTTTATGAGGAGGCTATATGAATTTAGTGATTATTTTACAGTTACCCATCTTTTGGGGAGCCCCTTATTTTGCCAGTAGCATAATCTTTGTGATCAGCAGCAAATAAGGTTTGAAAAAGGCCAGTCTTTTTTTTCCTAAGCAAATGCATTAGGTTCTGACTGGGGTATTTTCTTTGCATCTCTGTGTTTTCGCTGAACTCTTGTAAACTGCAACAGTATCTCTTCAGTGGGCTTCCAAGTTCTCTGACAATGCTATAAATTTCATTAGGAAGATGAAATCCTACAGTGCAATTAACTCTAAAAGTGGTACAAAGCAATAGCTTGGAGATACAGGCCTCTAGTACTTAGCACTTAACTCTGAAATTCAGATAAGCCCTATCAACTCAGGGTTGTGTTTAATGTTCACTCCTGCTTATATAGCGCAGATACAACCTAGCGGTCACAGTGTTAACACTCCCCAATATCTATTACAATTAGTTTTTGATTAAGAGGCCTAGCATGGCTTTTGAAGCCTTTTATGTTGTGTCAAATGGCTAGTGATGGAGTGAGATGCACAGACACCTCCCAGTAACAAAGCATCTTGTAAAAGGTTTCAAGTGAACTATTTTATCATCCTAATGGAAACCAGATGACTCTAACTCCCCCTTTAATTTCAACTATTTACTGAAGAGTCCTTGTTTTGAATTACTTAAAGATTTATTCTAAACCACTATCTCATGCATTAAGAATCACTAATAACAAAGCCATTTCAAGTGGAACAAAGCTTTTAAAGACAGCTGTGACTATGCCATTGCATTTTATTCTTAAGTGTATACCACTTTTTAATGTCTTTGCATTTTTATGTCTCTGCTTAAATTTTCTTTCTTTCTGATTATCACAAACTTAGCTTTTACTCAAACGTTTCTACGCTGTACTTGTGCTTGTAGTTGTGATGGCAGTAGTCACTGGTTTTCGACTATTCCACATTTGGATAATTGATTACCACATTTTGGGCCTGGTTCTCCATGCTGGGCCTGATCCTCATCAGAGAATCTTGCTGATTTCAGAAGTACCTGCGAAAGGGTGGCAGGATGAGGGGTGTAGAGGAAAATGCTGTCCTCAGTACACAATTCAGTTATGCCAACTGAGCGGTGAGATCTTAGGAGGAAAACTGTGCCACTCTGTGTTGGTTACTCCAGCCTAATGGCTGGAATTAGCTTCCAGGGTTTTATCATTCTCCATCTGAAGATGGAAGGACCACAGGGTCTGTATAATGGTGGCTCATCTATCTCTGCCCCTACTCCTTTCTGGTCTATCTTTTCCTTTGGTCCAAGCCATCCTTTACTTTTCTGCCCAGGGGAGTCATCGGAGAGGTGGGCTTGTGATCGTCCCTCAATTTCTGCTGCCTTTTAGCTTGTGCAGCAGAACTCCACCATTTCCATGCAGCCTCCCCCACGCAAAGAGCAAGGCTCCCTCGAACGAGCTAGGGCACGAACTGTTTATTGTGATGTGATGTAACGCTGTTATTTACATTTGTGTCAGTATTTTACCATGCATGCTCTCTAATTCTCTGTGGAATGTCCCTCTAAGATATTCCAAGCAATACAGCTAAAATATTTTGTACTCAATTACCATGTTTGTGTCAAACAGTAAAATATTTCTATATATTTAAATAGTATTATGGTATTGAATGGTATTAAAGAATAACATGGATAGTTTAATGACCGTGGCAAATTGTAGCTAAATGAATATTGAAAGAAACACGTCAGAAAAAAAGAGGTGAAGAAAATTAGCACGTAGGAATAGGTCATGTATTAAAATATAACCATTAAAAATGCTTTGAGAAACCCGTGATTACAGTGAATGAGAATTTTGAATAAACTGCTTTATTCATAAAAACACCAAGCAAATATCGACTTCTCTTGAGGTAGAAATCAAGATTTATTGACCCTGTGGGGCAATGAATCTTCTGAGTTACAGAAACAAGTAGTCAATATGTATTATTATGAAGCAGAGATTGCAAATGTTTTCACTGGAAATCTCTCCATTCTGTTGATGGATTTCAAAAGTGTGAATGTTTTTCCTTTGAAACGAACATCCTATACTAAGTGGAGATGTACTTTAGAGGTACAGGAAAAACAAAGAAACATCTATTCAGTTCCTACAAGGAGACAAATAACTGCCAGCAATTAGAATGCCATTATTTATATATGTGATCTTATTGGCTCATTAAATATAAATAATATTTTCATCACTAAAATCAGCAGCCTATATGTAATGCACTAATTTCTATAGATGATCTAATTGCTTGATACGGTTCCATACTTCACTATTATTGACTCTTGAAGTTGGACCTCGGAAAGTTACTGACTCATTATATTGCTGCTATCAGCCAATTTTGAGTATTTTTTTTAATGTATGGGACAATACTAGTTAGAGCTACATATGAGTCCAGAGCTGGTTCTAGGTAGGGGTGGGTGAGGATAATTAGCTGCTCTTTTGTGCTTCTCAGCTGTTTCTTTCCTGACTACTTGGGGCAGGAGGTAAGGGGAGCATGTTGAAAACATTTTTTGCCCTGGCCTGCAAAATGGCTAAGGATATTTCTCGATCAGCTTTAGCTGCAAAGTTCAGATTTGGATCCAGCTCTTAAGAAATTCCAAATTTTAAAGGTGCATGAATTTGATTTTGGCTCATTTTTGTTTAGAAGCGACTTAATAATAATAAACTATAATGCAACACATTGCACAGAATATCCCGAGATCTAAATGCACCTCACAAACATTAATTAATTAATTAATTAAGCTTCACAACGCTGTTTCAAGGCAGGTAAATATCAATGGGATACAAATGGGATTACAAATGGGAAAACTGAGACCATGAAAAATTTAAATGACTTCCTGATGATCACACAAGGAATTAATGGCAAAGCTGGAGTGAGAACTGGGGTGTACTGATTCGCAGTCCCTTGCTCCAACTATAGGCCAAACTGCCTCTTATACCTCTTTGAAATTAGTACTCTCAAAGTCAATTAAGTACAGAAACATACTAGCAGTCAGATGTTGGCCATTCCTGAATGTTTGCACAAGGGAGATGGAAGACACAGATACACCTTCTCTATCGCCCCTGCACAGCTGAACAGAGGGCAACTGGTTTCTCTGTGCTTGTCCTCCTTGGACTTGGTCCAAAGCCCATTAAAATCAGTGGAAAGACTCCCATTGACTTATGGAGCCGTTGGCTCAGGTCCCTTGACTACAAGGTTCTGGGGACATGTTATTGTTGGCTACTCCTGAAATGGGGCACAGAAAGAGTATGTCAAGGACCCTTACCCTCTGTATGTTGGCTGGCAGTCAGAAGCTGGCTTTAAGAGAAACACAGACTTACCTCCTTTGTGTGCTCTGTCTCCACATTTGCCCATAGGCAATGTGGTCTGGCTTAAAAGCTAAGAACTGGCCCTAAATAAGCTCTACAGATTTCATTGTTAATATTTTTCTCGTGGCATCTTGGGCCTGGAATTGTCATCCTTTTATATATATTTTAAATTGAGCTAAATTGATGACCACACACATTTATAACAAATTGTGGGTTTTTTAACACACTAGGCAAATAAGCTTTGATAAGAAGGTCTTAGGAGATAGTGATATGGGGAAAGACATTTTATTCAACACTTTCCTATGCCAACATGACCATATTCATCAGACATTATTTTATCCCTAAGCATTACTGGTGTATAACAGCACTTCTGGTTGACCAACCCAACCATCAGAAATCGTTTCAGTTTGGTGATGTAACATGCCATCAACTTTAAGTTGATGCATTGACCACTTTTATTGCTCTCTCTACCTCTGCTCTGCTCTTCGAATTCACCTTTTAGCTGATGCTAGATATTGTTATTACATAACTGAACTTACCGAATGTAATTTTCAAGATGGGTATGTCACACTGGGTACAATGCACTTAAGATTCAAATACATGGTTTTTTTTGTGACTGTGTCACACTTGAAAGTAACATCATTTATCTTTACAAATATTTTTGCACACATACATATAGAATCTAATACATAAGTACTGTAATGCTTACCATTCAGTCCTCTGTGAGTATTCATTCCTCAAGATGTGCACCATTCTTATTACCAGGAAAAAATGCAAGAGAGCTGAACAGAAGAGCTTCAGCTGAGCTGAAGAGCTAACCATAAATGAACAAAAATCTCACTCTTCAAGGCTATTTGAGAGAGAAATGCTGAGAATTCAGGGGTTTTTTATAAAAAAATGATCTCGGTAAAACTTGTACCCTTGGCAATTTAAATATATTTTGCTGTGGATCAATACACAGTTTCCATGATCATCGATAGAATGCCAAACCCAAACGTTAATACATTTTAATTTTTTTTCATAATGATCTAAAGAAGGGGCTATATTTTTTTAAAAAAATATAAGTTTGGAGATGAAATCAATTCTTTATTTCATATTCTGCAGTGTTGTCAACAAGAAAGCATTGTGGACTCAGGGTAAGAATCAATTGCAGAATTAAAAGCTGTGCAACACTTTTTATCAATGATTCAAATAACTTTATGGTGGGCTGTCTGAATTAAAAAGTAATTTGTTGGAAAGGGAAGAAAGAAAAAGAGAGAGTGAGAAATTAATGTCTGAAAATTAGGTTTCCTTTAGATTTAATTTCACATGCCTTTAAATATTGGTCCCTGTCCTTCCAAAAGTTACTTCTATCCACTATTTTCATAACTTTCTGTAAACTGCCAGTTTTTCCTATGTTAATTATTAATATGACCTGTTTATGTACCAGTTATCCAGCTAACCATTAATGTCTGTTTACTCATTGATGACCTTTGCAACTGCGTACCAGTCTCTTGGCCTGTAAATGTCAACATTTTTTCAATAATCAAAATGCTCTTCATATCTTATGAGCATCTAACCTGCCCCTTAAAGATTTTTGTTAATGGCAGTACAAAATTGAAATACTATTGTTTTTCAAGGATTACAATTTACAGAATTTTAAGTGAAGGAGTTTAAGCCAAAAAGCCCAAGTGAGAAAATCTGGAAGAAATAATCTCACTATCCTGTTCTCTCACTTTTGCACTAAAAACCAAAAACCACCCAACCACAACTACAGGACCATGACCCAGTCCTGGAGAACGGAACACATTTTTCTTAAAATGTCATTGTTAAGCACTTCCACATTCAAGTAAATCTGCAGGATTTATCTCTAGTTAGTCAGTCAGTATACATTAACCCTGACACTGGCAAGATAGTTCTATTCCACACACTCTCCTCTTAATGGCTAAAAGTTAGATTAGGCAATACAGCTGGATGAAGGCAGTAACCGGTGACCTTAATTTTACCCATCACTGCAAACTGTGTATCTTTGGTTTTTGCTAATTATGTTTGCCTAATTTAAACAGACAATCAGAAGCCCAGTAAAAAAAAAAAATACGGAAAGGAAAGCATTTCCCCCTAGAAATGTTGTATGGTGGTCTCACCCTAGCTGTTAGTGAGATTATAAAAGCAGGCAGTTTTTTTCTTTCTTGCTCAACTAATATTCTTTGACTAGAAAAAGACTTCTTGAAATATTATCTTTTAAATAAGAATTACAATTTGTGGATGTGAAACTGGCTTCTTTCTGAAATATTTTCAAATATTAACCTCTTCCTGTTCATAAGTAACAGTGGTGGCTTTTACAGAGATTACAGTTTTGAGATATGCCCCTATGTGTATGTTCACATATTCTCACTTGCTGAGGTCTAACTTCAATACAATTTAGTTTGGTTTTTTTTGTTAACTACAGCCTTGAACCCTTGCTGTGACTGTCACTTCATGTTGAATTTATCATACTGAAAGAAAACAGTAAGATTGGGGAGCAATCTGTCATAAATCATTGTATTTGCAATCTTTGAGGATTTGGGCTGGGAATGGGTGGGAGGTGAACTTTCTAGATCTCTGTTCTCAGTTGCATAGACCATTTGAGCTCAATATTGTTGTTGTGAAGGGATTTGGCTGGGCTGTAACATATTTCTTTAAACGCTATGCTCCTGTACGGGATGGTTATACAGTACTTCAAGCATATAAATGCCTCTCAGGTTTCCTGTACTGAATGATAACTCACCTTGTCTTTCTCAGTGAGGTAGGTAATAAATAGAAATCCGGACTAGAAGTGAGACATTCTGACTTAGTTAGATCTTCTAGTGTCCTGAAAAAGACAAGTAGACTCAATTACTATGCCAGCAACTATATAAAGATTGTCAAATTAAATATAAAAAAACGATCTTTAAATAGTAGTATGACAAAACCCAAGAAAAGAGAAGAAAATCAAAGCTACACTGACACTGTGACCTGAAATTACCATGCTGTGAAAAAAATGTCCTCTAAACTGTGTATTATTGTCCTGAGACACTAGAATAGATTGAAAGGCTAGACTTGGGTAAACTCATTAAACGAGACACCTAAACAACTGGTCACTGAGGCATTAATTCATACTGTGTTCCCACTATACCATAATATCTTCTTGTTGAAACAGTCCCACTTTTCATTTGATAAATATGTATGCATGCAATTAAAAGCTAATTATAATAATACCTTACACTTTCAACAAGCACCTTAATTAAGCCTCAAAAATTCCTGTGAGGTCAGATAAGTGATATATTGAGATCACTTCACACACCACTGAAATGCAACTACCCCTAAGTTCAAACAGAACAATGGTTTAATAGTGCACAGGAACACTACACAACTGATCTTGACTTATAACTGATCTTGACACACAGAGCGAGAATGTGTTAATAAAATTTGCGGATGACACGAAGCTGGGGGGTACTGCTAACACGGAGAAGGACCGGGATGCTATTCAGGAAGATCTGGACTACCTTGTACACTGGAGCAATAGTAATCGGATGAAATATAATAGTGAAAAGTGCAAGGTCATGCACTTAGGGATTAATAATAAGAATTTTACATATACGTTGGGGATGCATCAGTTGGAAACGACGGAGGAGGAGAAGGACCTTGGGGTATTGGTTGATAACAGGATGACTATGAGCCGCCAATGTGATATGGCTGTTAAAAAAGCAAATGCGGTTTTAGGATGCATCAGGCGAGGTATTTCCAGCAAGGAGAAGGAGGTGTTAGTGCCGTTATATATGGCGCTGGTGAGACCCCACCTGGAATATTGTGTGCAGTTCTGGTGTCCCATGTTTAAGAAGGATGAATTCAAACTGGAACAGGTTCAGAGACGGGCTACTAGGATGATCCGAGGAATGGAAAATCTGCCTTATGAAAGGAGACTCAAAGAGCTTGGCTTGTTTAGCCTGGCCAAAAGAAGGCTCCGGGGGGATATGCTTGCTATATATAAATATATCAGGGGGATTAACGTTAGGGAGGGAGAGGAATTATTTAAGTTTAGTACTATTATAGGCACGAGGACGAATGGGTACAAATTGGATATTAGGAAATTTAGACTAGAAATTAGACGAAGGTTTCTAACCATTAGGGGAGTGAAGTTCTGGAATAGCCTTCCGAGGGAAGTAGTGGGGGCAAATGACTTATCTGGCTTTAAGACTAAGCTTGATAAGTATATGGAGGGGATGTTATGATGGGATAGTTTAATTTGAGCAATTGATTTTGGATTATTGGCAGATAAGTCTGCTCAATGGTCTGTGGGAATGCTGGATGGGATGGGAACTGAGTTACTGCAGAGAAATCTTTTTTGGGTGCTGGCTGGTGAGTCTTGCCCACATGCTCAGGGTTTAGCTGATCGCCATATTTGGGGTCGGGAAGGAATTTTCCTCCGGGGCGGATTGGCAGGGGCCACGGAGGTTTTTCGCCTTCCTCTGCAGCATGGGGCATGGGTCGCTTGCTGGTGGATTCCCTGCAGCTTGAGGTCTTCAAATCTCACTTTTGAGGATTTCAATAACTCGGTCATGGGTTCGGGGTTGTTATAAATGTGTATGGGTAGGGTTTTGTGGCCTGCCTTGTGCGGGAGGTCAGACTAGATGATCATATTGGTCCCTTCTGACCTATGAGTCTATGAGCAACTGAAGAAACATACCATATCCATCCTTCGAAGCTTTTAAGGTCCGGCTTGATAAAGCCCTGACTGGGATGATTTAATTAGGGTCTGTCCTGCTTTGAGCAGGGGGTTGGACTATATCACCTCCTTACAGCCCTAATGTTTTATGATTCTATGATTCTGTGAATTGAAACTACAGGAAGAATTTAGGTAGACTGTAATTATTTGTGTTGGAACTTCTCCAGAACATTGGGTTAACACTCTGTTTCTCCCAAAACATACCATGGAACCTTTAATAAACCAACATGGCAAGGCCTTTTTTTAAATATCTCATTTGAAAGACCATACCTCAGCATCCCTTACTATCATACTAGGGAATTCAATGCTGACTCAAAGGACAGTGCATAAACTAGAATATCCAGCACCATTTCCAGCAGAAACTAGGTCTTTCTTGTAGGTCTTCTATCTAAACTTGACCTAGCTTGACACACCTTAGGGCCATGGCTCAAACATAATACTCCCCTGGGAAGCGGTGTTCTATCTTCATCTACTTTCACATACGAGTCAATGACATATTTAATCAGTGTTCAAAATGCATATTATCGACATGGAGGTGTTTGTTTACCCTCTAACTGTATATTCAGGCTCTATAGATCAACGTGTCTCCTTTAAAAATTGCTTAAAAAAACCACAAATTATGACTTGGTAGGCTGGAACAGCTCTATTTGTTTCATAGATAGCTGAGCATTTATTTTCCACTATAAAGAGCATAATATTTACTCAATGGACCAGAACAACTCCTTCATAACCATCACTCACTCCATTATGACAAGGTATTTAAATACATATAAAACCAGGTTTTGCTTGCCTTACTAATTTTGAAGTCAACAGGACTATTTGTGCAAGTAAAGTGAGTAGGAGTTAATCCATATGTCCCACCAACTCCTGAGACACTTTTATAGATTTACGTAAAATAGACTGAGGTAAGGACTTTGGTCAGACTTATAGCCCCCATGATTATTTTTTATTTGTCTTATGTCCTTCAGCTCTTTTGTCTCCTTCAATGGAAGAGTGGATTATATAACATTCTATTCTGTGCTGTGTAGGTGGGGGATATCTTAAATCTCTATATGCTGTTGGGGGTGAGTGGTTAGGGCATGATTTTGTTACATATACAAAGGACCAGAAGTAATTTTCATGATCATTATGTTCCTGCATGTGTCTCATGTGTATGTACGTGTGCACTTCTGTGCATAGTTCCTGAAAATAAAAAAAGTATAATTGCAGAAGACAGGAGCATAAACTCATACCTCTGGGATATACACTATTGTTTTGTTAATCTGAGTGTTAACAATGTGCTTGATGCCACATGGAACGCAGAGGAGATATGTGTTCAGGGGTGATGTTCATAAGACGTTAGAGAGCCTCACAGCAAGTAAACTGTATCACTTTAGACTCCTTAAAACTCCCTGGGCCTGGTTTTCCCCTCCAGGACACAAGTAACATAAATGACAGTTACAGGTATGCTACTAAAGGATAAACCCACCTGACACTAAATTACTCCCACTTACGACATGTATCTTACATCTCCTTTCACATCATTTGTGTAGTCAGCCATTATCTCTGCTCCCCGGGGTCATAGAAGTCCCATATTTGGCATCATGGGAAACTGGGATCATATTTCTCCCTAGTTCTCTTTGTACCTTCTGTTTATAATAAATAAGCACAGATACTCAAAGGCTGAAATTTAAACATTGTAGCAATGAACGCAGGGCATGTTTACCCATTGTAGTGTTGCCATGAATAAGAAATGGGGCCCTTCAGATGTCCTTCCTCCCTACTTTATATTTTCAGTCTTTACCATCACTCCCCCACAGCCTCTCCTCTGTGGTTGGGGTGTACATATAGTTCTTTGGTCATTTAGAGTGACCACACTAGGATCACCAATCACAGAAGTTAAGATGGAGGAGACACTGGCTCACCAGCTGCATTCCATAGTTATGGGTTCCATTTATCATTTGAATTCAAAATGTGTCATCAAGAATGTGACTGTGTTACAAGTACAGTATATAATTGTGTTTTGGTATGTGGTGGTAGGGAAATGGATGCTTTAAATCTAAGGAGATTGCTTGTTCTTCTGATAATCCTGCTGTCGGGTATTCACAAACTGCAAATTTTACCCAACTCTGTGTTTCCTCCTAGAACTCCACCCTTTCAGAGGCAGCACACTACAGGCATGTACTTAACCAGGCAGTCAGTCTGCCATCCCCAGCCCTTGGTGTGTAGTTCTGTCCAATTCCAACACGAGCATGAGTCATCACAAACAGTAAATCTCCCAACTATCCTACTCAGGTCTCTTCTCTAAGAAAAATTGTTCTAATCCAATTTAGCTCTATGGCATTGTATAAAGAAATATATTTTCATTGCAAAGCTTGGACCTGGGTCTGAAATTTCCACAAGGTCAGTGGTGTCCAGATCTAGTGTCTGCTCAAACTGGTTCTATTGGATAAATAGCTGCACTGTTGGGTGCTTCTCTGAATAGGACATTTGAACCAAATGAGGTTCATCCATCACTACTTCCAGTAAACAGAGATACTTCCTTTTTATTTAAATTGCCTGGGAATCTGAGTTACACTCCATACAACTGAATAAGGCAGAGCAGAATTCTGCTTGCCAATCTCTATGTTGGATCATTTGTAGAGCATTTGTACCTGTTTGCAATCCCTTGATCTGAACTGACTTAAAGATCCCAAAGAGAAGATAAACTGAGGAGATTTGAAACACAGTGGACCCAGAACAAGCAGTTGGCTTTGGCCTCACCTTCCTTGAAAGAAACCCCAGTGCAGAAGGTGTTTTTGGGCAGGCAGAGGTATGTCCTGAGATAGGAAGGGGTGTAGCCAGGGCAATCCTGCACCCCAACTATTCATTGGCATGGCTCATAGATGCCTTGACAGACAGTGGACAAATTAGGACAGCCCTAACCAGCACCTGGATAAAGGAAGCACAAGTTTCCCCCATGCCCCATCCCTGCCTCAGTGCAGAATCCTGCACATGGGACAAATTTGTCCATGAGAGCTAATGATCATGTAAGATGAATCCATCCATTAATGTCCATCTGCACAAGGTGATTGAAGACTCAGTTAGAGATAATTAGAGGTCTGTTTTTCCTTTAAAAGTTCTAGTCTGTTTCCTCACTATTTTAAAAACACCCTGAAGTAGACAATGCAGCACAATGAGGTCAAAGTAAAATGAAGAGAACAAAACAATCCCTGAACAATGACCGTTTTCATTTATTGTCAAGTAGTCACGTGTGTCTTAAAGTCACCAATCACCATCAAGAGAAGAATGGAGTTAGACACCTGACCAGGAAAATGCTCTCTGCAGAAGCATAATATTCAATTCACTACCACGGCCACTGACGTCAGAAACAAAAGTATCATAGGTGAAATAATTAATTCCCTACCTTAAAGTTAATATGGCATCAGAGTTATACTGACTGTGTTCAGGACTTTTTGAGTGACTTCCCTTTTGCTAATTTTGGCTTAGCAACATCAAAAGTTTCAAGGCCACAGGTCCTGAAATCACGTGACTGCATCAGAATCTCCATTTGCATTGAAAACAAAGTTTTCATCTCTCGTGTAGGTGAAGAAAAACTTGAAAATGTGCCCTAAAGCTACAATGCCTGCTTGAGTCTGCAGAGAGCCTGAAACAACAGCTCTTAGAAATGTAACGTGCTCCATTTATCTTACTATTCTGCCATTCTAAGGAACAGTGGTGAAGGGGTAGGGCTTCGGGAGGGAGTTTTTTGGGGTATGACGGAGAGTCTCTATTGCCTTAAATCTTCCCTGCCCCCATTCTTTTCCTTATATGTTGTCTATTTAGGGAAGATTCTACAATCCTTGCTTATGTTGAGCAATATCTTACTTCACTAATATCAATCATACTGCTTGTGGAATAAGAATATTCAGTCTGACTAACAGACTTCTTTGTGCAGAGGAACATTAATAGATGTGTCATTGGATATGATCATGAGCTTGAAATTAATAAAACTAGTAGTACTCATGAGCAAAGTGCTACTCAGTGTGAGAAAGGGTGGCAACATCTAACCTAAGGACTGTAAACTTTTTTTGGCCAGGGATCCGTCTCATTATAAGAAAATACTTAGCACAATTGGAAAGTTAAATAAGTCTAATTATAGGTTACTGTAAAGCAGGTACAATCTGGAGGACCTGTAATAATAACAATAATAGTATATATTCAAATATATACTATATAATGTAAAATATATAGGGGCTACTCAATAATATTACTGTGTATGAATATGTGTAAGTAACCAAACATAGTCAACAAAGAGCAATTTTTATATGTTCAGAAAGTGGCTAAACTCAGACAAACATAAATATTTTCCAAAACAATTTATATTTATTAATGGCTACTATAAAATCCATTTACCTTTAATCAAGTGAAACTTCAGGGTACTGGCTTTCTTAAGTGCCTAGAGTCAACAATATTAAAGTAAATAGTGGAGGACATTCCAAGATAGTATTAACACAATTGATTTATTGATGATTGCACAATGGGAGGTTATCTTTTGTTAATTGACTCAGTAAATAACCTCATAGGCGTCACTAGCAGAAAAAAAAATCTATTGGCATTGGAAAGTTGACAGGGTTTTAAAGAGGGTGAAGGAGCTGTTACATTCCGTAAACTTTTTATTCTCTCACTAAAATAATAACACAGAGATAACTCCTCTGACCAGATGAAAGCACTAAGAATATCTTGGGAGATGGTAACAAGAAACCAAGTGGGATTTGATTATGTGTGCATGAAGTGAAAGGGAAGCCCTCAAATTCAGGTGGCTTGTACCATGGTGAAACACTGTGAGCATGTGAAACACGGAGTTTTTTTGCACTTGATTTCACATAAGCATGGCAAATGGAGCTATCATATTGGAGCGATCCCTAACACAGGTAGAGCCCCAAGAAGACTATTTACATAAGGGGTGCTCTGTGCACATCAGACATACCTTACTTGTTCCATAACAATTTAAGTAGCCAACATTCTCAAAGACATGTTTTGAAAACCAAGCCCTTTCCCTTGTTTTTTTTTTTTGCCCTTCCCCCACTCTTTCCATGTTTCACTCTATTTTATTTAGTGTTTGTTCAGCACATGTACAGGGCTGCAAGTTCCTGATCTATTGAAGCACTTAAGCATGTGTGTTGTCCTATGAATGTCTGTGGGGCCACTCACTCGGATTAGTTATGCATGTGGTTGAGATCCAGATGTTAAGGCATTGTCATGCTTGGCATTGCAACACTTACATGAGTTAAGAGCCTAAATCTCATGTTCAGAAGGGATTTAGGAACTTTGACGCCTAAATCTCCTTGGCTGTCAATGGGATTTTGGCTCCTGAATGCCTAAATTCCTTTTGAAAATAAGATTTAGGCTTCTAAATCAATTAAGTGTTGCAACGCTGAGCACAGCAACACTTCACTATATACCTTTTAAAAATCTGGGCCAAGAGTTTTGCAGGATCAGGGATTAAGTGTTTACTGCTGTTATTACTTGATCATTTCATTGTAGATTTGGCTGTCTCAAGCTTCAGTCTTGTCCAATATGCTTGTGCCCTCAGACTGAGTTCTCTGGACCAGTTCCTCTTTAACTTCATTACAGCTATGACGATGTACACCTCCACATGCGGGACATTTAAATGATTCTGTCCTTCTCTAAAAATGACCTTCTTTCCCTTCTGATTCTGCCTCTTTTGGCTTATTTGTCTCATTTTTTGCTGCCAGTTTCTCCCTCGCTCCATCTCTCTGATATTCCCAGTTTCTGCAAAGCACAGGGGTGGGGTGGAGGGTGTCAGGGAGCCAACTGCAGCTTCTAGAATTTCTAGCTAATTCTATAGATAGGATAGAGGTTGCTCAAATTGATATTAATTATTATTGTTATTTATTATTTGTATTAGGGTCTACACCTGCTGGTGACTACCCTCAAAGAGCTGTGTTGCCAGGTGGGAATTGCTTGAGTTCAGCAGCACTGTGGCCTTGTCCTTTCTGATTCCAGCATGCTCATTAAACTGGGAATGGGAAGGGAGTTAGTGTAGAAATTCAGTACACTGTCTCTTTACACACTGATTTCTCCTGCAGTGGGGGGAATGAGGTATCCCATCAGGTTCTAGCCTCTTTGTGACCCCCAAAGGGATCAAAATGAGGAGACGCTCTGATCGTCTATCTTTTATTCTTTTACTTTGGTTTCTATTTCTTTTCTCTTGTTAAATTGGTTCCTCCCCAATCTCTCTTTCCTCTGCCAATCTAATTTTTCATCTTTTCTGCCTTTCCTCCCTCGTACTCTCTCTTTCTGATCCCTCACTCCCTTCAGATCCCACCCCCAGCATCCCCTTATGCCAGGCCAGGATCAATCTGGACGCTCTCTGTCACTCAGCATGGACACAGGACATATATTGTCCTTTGCTCCTATTTCAATTGCTCTCAGCTGGAAGCAAACATCACTTCTGCTCTTGTTTGAAAACATATAATAGACGTCTGGGATGGAGGATACCCTGCCTATACTTTGGGCAATCAGCTGCTGAGGAAGGAACATGACTAGCTAGTGCTTTTTTACCCATGATCTGTAAAATATCAGGGGATTTAGAAGGGAATTATCCCTCTCCAATTTATGATCCCTCTGAATCAGCTGCGCAGAGTCATGCTGCTTTCCATGTCATATCAACAGCCTAATGTGCAAAAATCAAACAATCTGGGACACTTTTTTAAAAGTGTGCCCAGGCTGTGGGAACAAAGGTGCTCCTGTTTCCTAATCTCAATAACAATTAAGACATCAGATTAAGAGAATCTTTAAATGCTTTGACGGATGCACGTGGAACACTCTGTTTGCATTACCAGAAAGCCTATCAGCACCCTTAGCAGTAAAGGTCACAGACGGGAACATAAAATATCAGGGCTGCAAACAAGACCTAACTTACAGTCACGCTGTGAAAAAATCGTTGTCATTTCTTACATGGTCAGTTTTTGGAGAGCCTGGTTAGCTTCAGAGAACCTGAAGTTTAGCCCTGTGAGCCATTTCATGGGCATATAATTCTCAGGCCTTAAGAACCATGCCATTCTCTTTCCTGCCCTCCACCTCCACCTCCTTCTACTTCTTATTCCTATTATCCCATCAGCTAGGTTGGGTTATCATGCAAGCATCTGCCATCTTCCTCTGTTTGAGATGGCACTAAGATCCACCTGCTTACTGTCTTCTTTGGTACAATCCAACCCTTCCTTCCTCAGAGTCTCTCTCCTACCGCCCTTTCCTGCCATGCTAGTTTCTCCAAGTCCTTTACATTAATAGAATCATAGAAGATTAGGGTTGGAAGGGACCTCAGGAGGTCATCTAGTCCAACCCCAACTAAATCATCCCCACCAGGACTTTTTTAAGCCGCACCTTAAAAACCAATAAAGATGGAGATTCCACCATCTCCCTCAGTAACACATTCCAGTGCTTCCCACCTTCTGAGTAAAAAATATTTCCTAATATCCAACCTAGACCTCTCTCACAGCAACTTGAGACCATTGTTCCTAGTTCTGTCATCTGCCACCACTGAGAACAGCCTAGCTCCATCCTCCCTGGAGCCCCCTTTCAGGTAGTTAAAGCCTGTTATCAAATCCCCCCCCCATCCCCAACATTTATTTTTTGCATATGGTTTTCACCTCTCCCAAAATGGCTGAGCATCCCAAAAAGCTGTTACGTCTGGTGTGGGGGTGTGAAAGGCAGGTATCTGGTGCCTTGAAAAAAATCCAACAGATTGGGACAGATGGGGCCCTTTAGCCCAATAGTGCAGACAACTTAGGAGAAGGAAACCTCTGATCTCATATCCCCCATCCATGGGTTAAATGAAGGTTGGTGTTGGTCAGCAGAGACACCAGTACCTTCCGTTGGTGGTCCACCAGGACCATGGCAACAAAGTAGGAAGAGAGTGAGTAAATATTTAGTCTAACTGGGGAAAGACCCTCTCACTCCAGCATATGTCAGGAATGATGCCAGCTGATATACTGTAGTTTTTATTGGTGTAAAGTGACTACTTCCCCCTTGTCTTTCCTTGACTCAAAATTGCACTCAGTACTTCACTTAATGAAAGTAATGCCCTAGCTAATAGGATTTAACCACAATGCCTATCCTTTAACTTGGTACCAAAGCCCACTGTGCATTTGTTTTTAGCTGGTTATTTTAAAATCCTGTCTGCCTGGTAACTGTTCCAACGTCTGTTCTCCCAACATTCAGAGTAGTAATCCTTGGAATTATCCTGGATCAGACATAAATGAAGAACTTGTGCAGAGGACTCAGATTTCTCTGCTGGGGTTGTAACTCAGGCTGGGATTAAGTGTCAGCGTTTATAGCACCCCTATGAAAGTAAGAGTTCTGAACTCTGAAGATCATTAGACCATTCCCCCTAAAATGTTTAATACGGGGACAAAAGCATTAGAAACATCTCGGGGGGGAAAAAAGCCTAAAACCCCACTTTTTGGGGAAGAGAGGCTAGAGACCAGTGAACTTCAAACATTTTTCTTTGTGGGGTGAGGGGAATTAGTATTTTTTCTTTTGCTTCCAACCGTCCAGCCTCCTGTGATCCATCATTTGTCCTTCGCTCCTTGCAACACTGATGAGATACCATATTCTCTTTTCCCCCCCAGCCTGGTGTGAGATCCATAAAAAGAGAAGCAGAGCGGATGGGTGTCTGAACAGATTGGCAGGGACCCTGAAGGAATACAAGAGTGGGACACTCCAATTATGGCTCATGGTCCCTGTTTTTCCTTAGGATTCTCAGAGCTAATGGGCCTCCGTCTGGACGCCTTAGTATACTGCAGCATAACAGGACTTGGGGCAATGTCTTTTCTCTTTACTTCTTCTGCTCCCTCATATATTTTATCATAGAAACTCAAGAATCTCTTTCTCCTAGCAACTTCTCTGTATGTGTCCAGTAGTGTCCGTTAAAGTGAAATTGCTCCAAACCAACAAACCCCAAACAAACTGCAAGTAATTCAAATTTACACCTTTGCCACCTGCTCCAAGAGTTTGGTCATTTCACTGCCCCAGTGTTTCAGCACAACAGATGTCCCTGCCATTAGCCTTGACCTAATCAGAGCACTTATGACCCACATGTTTCTTGGTCACAGATAAGCACAGCGCCAAAAGTATCTTACAGAGCAACCACTATAGCTTGCATTAGATCCATGAGAACAGTGTGTGAAATTCCTTTTAGGTTCAGTTTCTTCTGAACTGCTCGGGCCAGGATAGCTGAACTTCTATAATCTGTCCGAATGTTTCTTCACTTCATTGGCACAGGCAGTTCCTTGGTGAAAAGATCAGAGGGGGAGGGGAGAGTGGATGGGGGAGGGTGGATGGAGAGAGGATGTGCTCAAACTCTAAAATCAGATGACAGGCACAGGTGCCGGCTCCGGAATAGTGCTGCAATCCAATGGCATGCACCACAGAAATCACAGGCTGGCCTCATTCTTTAGATATTCTGAAACACAGGGTAAGGAAGATTGAGTGTCATGAGTTATGGCTGTGATGTAAAACTGTAAACCTGACTGCATATGTTTATTAAAAATTCCCTGTCACTTTCTGTAAGAACTAGGGAGGCTGTTAGTTCAGTGTTTTGGCCAAATCCCAAATTGCATAATTGCATTTTACTTTCCCTATCCTTTATCATTGGGCAAGTTAGTTTTCATTTTCCTTTCTCTCCTAACCCAAAACTGGCCTGAATCAGAGCTCCTGATCCACACACCTCTAAAATACATTTACATTTGGATCTGGATACATATCTATTGCTAATCCCATTTCCCAGACTTGGGAAGCAACTGCTTAGTGTCGCTGATGAAAATGACTGTCATCCACCCCAGCGGCTGTGGTTCTGTGCAAAGTAAAGTGATCCTTGTTCACACAGGGCCAAGTTTTTAAACAGTTGTTTAAACAGTTTTAAACCTACCTGTGCAAAATAATGCCATGTGCTAACTCTATTTTTTGTGTACAAATTGGGTAGCTGTACATGCAGAGAATACCATTGAACATGCAATTGTCCATTTTGCAAATGCTACAAGTAGGTTTGTAGACAGTTGCATGGTGTATACAATTTTTTTTCACAAGGACTTTCATCTTTCTTTTAATACTTTGGGCTGCACGGTTTGCCGAGTGCTTGTGGAAGTTCTGTGGCTGAACTACTTTGTGGTATTCTAGTATCAGATATCACAAGCAAAGGCCCTGCTTCTGCTTTCACTGAAATGAATGGCAAAAGTCCCATTGGCCTCCATAATGCAGGATCATACCTTAAGCATGGGATGGGATAGGTCAGTACTGGGATAAAAGATTCCTGAGAAACTTCTGAGTAATGTAAGAATGTGCTTTGGTAGACACCATTCTTCCTTCGATGACAATACCAAACTACTCCTAACTGTGCTAAGGATGAGGCCTACCTTTCCGATCTACCAGAGACTTTGAACACTATGGTAATTTTTTAAACAAATCTCACAGTTTTCTTTACAATTTACAGTTGACCCCAGTGACCTGACCAAGTTCAAAATCAGATCATTACGTTCTACCTATCTAAGTTTCCAATATAGTTTCCATGGGATACAGTACTTTCCTTCATTTCCAGTCTTAAAATGTCGTGTAGTTTTACTGCTTGCTGTGAAACAGATTCCAAATTTCCCTTTTCCCTCCAGTGCTGGTAGGGTGACTAGATAGTAAGTGTGAAAAATCGGGATGGGGTTGAGGGTTAGTGCCTAATATTGGGACTGTCCCTATAAAATCAGAACATCTGGTCAACCTAACATTCCAGTTGTGGGTGAAGTGATCCCTTTAATAGTTTGCTTATCAGTGTGTTTTTGGCACTTTGGGTCAATTTGAGATGAAGGAACTATATAAATGGAAGTTCTTATTAAATCAATAAATAATAGTGTTAGAGTCTCACTGTTAGACATACTAATTTGCACCTCTGTTGCCACATAAACATAGCTTTTCTATTTCCTTTATGCTCTTAATGCCTGAACAGACTATCAAAACTGATTCACTTTGAAATTTTTATGTCAGCAAAAAGTTTTTGGCATAGTAGAGGTCTTCCAGGTTTTAAATGAGAAACTGTCTTTCTAATAACTCATAGCTGTTGTGGCTACTATGTAAATCTCTTTATCCAATCAATCAGACCTGAAATAAAATACACTGAACTGATACTTGGGTAGCATATAAATTCCAACTCACATGAGGCCTAGTGAGTTATAATGCAGAAAAAAGGATTTTTCATTCCCCGTTTGTAAAACGATATCTGGTGGGCTCATTAAGTGAAAATATTTTCGGGGCCTGTGTCTTTACAAGGTAAACTGGCTCTATTGTGCAGGGGTACATTCACTGAAATAGTTAACATGGCTCATCTGATGACATTAGCCTTGTAAGTAATTTCCATGATGTCAAGGGCACACTGGAGATTAAAGGGGGATTAAGGCCTACTTGCACAGTCAAAGCATCAAAGTAAATTGACTTGACTTGGCAGGCTGCACCTCAAGTTGGCAAGTTTTCACTAACTAATCATATAAAGCCCAGGTTTGTGGTGTTAGTTAGAGTGCACTTTCACAGAGGACAGGAAACCTTAGGCTTTCAAGGTGGGAGGTTTCAAGGGTTGGGAAAGAGGAGGGGAGGCTGAAAAGGAGAGTTTTGCAATGTCAGGGTGCCAAGAGGTGCTAAGTAAAATAATGACCCTATTTTACTATGGAAGACTATGTGTTTTAAGAGAAACCTGGTTGGATTTTCTATCCAAAAGCCTTTTGCCCTGCAAAGTTTATTTTCCACCCCCTTTTGTGTCACAAAATGCAGTCTCCTCTTAAAAGATCAGACCTGACACAGGAACTTCACTGAATAAAGATGAGTTTATATTTTAAAAAGGAAACAGCTGGATTGCAAATGCAAGGGAGGTAGGCAGCTCTTGTTTCATTAGCTAAGGGAAACTCGGGCCCCAGAGGAGAACAACTGGGATAGCAGCCATGACAGAGAGAAAAAAAGGAAACAGAAGATCATAAAGAACTAATAATGAAAAATGGAAAGTGAGAAAGAGCCAAGAAAAACAAGCAATAAATAGATTAAAAAGAAGAAGAAGAGGAGGAGGAAGAATAAATGTAAAGTAACAAAGTAGGGAAAGAACAGGACAGAGTATATGCATTTTATTAAAACAAAAACTGATAATTTGGAAAAACCATTAAGAGCTCAATGGAAATTTTAAAGTGATAACCTTTTGGATTGTGAGCTGGTTGCTGGATATCAATCGTGTGCCTTTTTTCAATATAATATTGGAGGAAGAGCACTGCTTGTAATGAGTGCTTTCTTCACCCCCCTCACCTGAAAGCAAGTGAATGGTTTAGGTAAATAGCAGGGTCTAGGCCACTTCCAAACTGGTGAATCAGGGTTTTCTTAGAGCACCTTATAAAACTTCTATCCCATGACCGGTTAGAAGGATTCAATAAAATGTTTACCTATGCACTAATCAGTGAATGCTGATTTGAATCCAATGAGGGGGGGTTCATCTAAACAGTTTCAGATGGAGGAAGAGTGGAAATCGAAGGGAGAAAGTTAGGAAGAAAAACAGATACTAGTCTGTCCTTCGTCTTGAAATCTGTTCATTGTGATAAAATATACAAACACAGCCAAGTCCTCACCGTCCAAGAAGAAACAGATTTTTTTCAGCTGCCCTTCGATTAGTTCCATTATAATCCTGCATCTTTATATGATTTACAGACGACACCTCAACAGGCAGAAATGGTGCTATTCTTTTAATTTGTGCTGCGTTCATTAGGTTTTAATAGGAGTGGTTGTTTAAAGAGGGTTGGGGGCGGGAGAATGCACTTGGTGATGCATAGTGGAATGTACATTAATCTTGTTAATGACAACACAGTTAATGGCTGGCAAAACATTACTTTTGAATTAACCTTTCTCTTGTGCAGGCTGTATTTGAGAAAGAGAGCCAGGACACTGAAGATACAAGGAAAGTGCATGAAGACAGGGATACAGGATTTCCTATGATTTTATGTTGTTCTTAATTAGGAAGCATATTGGCAGCAAATGCTAACATGTGTTAGGATGTTTAGCTGTAGCCAAATAAATGTTTTCTATTACAACGCTGAATTCCTTGCCTAGCCGGAGTGCATGCTGTTCTATTCATGTATTACAAAACCCCTTTATAAGTCATCTTGGGGGCCAATTTTCTGTCGGCTCATATTGCAAAGCTACATTGAATATATGCACTAGTATTCCACAATAAGGGTCTCCTTCCTCACTTGTAGGATAGATAGAATAATGTTTTGGACAAAGACTTAAGAAAATGATGGTAAGTGGGGAAGCCCTTCTTCTGAAATGCTGCTGCATTCCAGCTGAACAATGGGCCCTAGCAAGCATGCTCAGTATGAGCATGAACTAGGGCATGGATGTGATTGGCTCTCTGCTGTCACATGTTCATAACATGCACCAGGTAAATCATTCATAATAAATCATTTCCCTGACAAAATTTGCCTCTTTTACTATTAGTGAATGGTCTGCAAACAGATTGTCGGTTTTTCAAATCTATTTGTTGTTCCAAATTATTAGTTGAATAATTTTAGGTCTGATCAGAGGATTATTTGAGGGCAGTTAGTTGTGAAGACTCAAAATTGGGAACTCGTACTATTTTAAATATACACAGATCACAAGTTTGCATTTCTGTTTTTGGCTTGGATTGGTGTAATTTTTTTCTGGGGCAAATACTTCCTATTATTAATTTAGGATTTTCCTTCTGCAAATAGTCTGCCATATTTGCTTTAACATCACTATTTTTGGTGAATGTTTCTGGCAACAGATTCATTTGATGAAAACATGGAGAGTGAATGTGTAACAGATGTGGATATAGTTGCACAGAAAATTTTGAATTAATATTTCCAGAAATTTCTCGGTGCAGATTTTTCCCAGCATAGTTTCTTGGTTCATTTTGAAAAGAGGGAAGAGAAAGAAAACCTAATTTTAAAATGGAATTAAGGCACCTGGAGAGCAACTTCTCTTCCCTTGCAGAACCCTTCCCCAATGTCACGCACACTTTATGGTAATCACAGGATATGTGTGGTATGTGTACAGAAATTTTTATTTGGCCACAAGTTATTGGGCTAGGTGCAGGAATCACTGGCTGAAATTCCCTGGTCTTTAGAAGGACAGACTCAATGTTCATAATGGTCCCTTCTGGCCCTAAAATCTATTAATCAGTGTTTGGGTTCAGGTTAATTTTTAATTTCCTCCCTGTTTTGAATCAGCCAACCCCATTTTCTTCTGACACCTCATTTCTAGCTACTTTTTCCTTTCTTTTATCCAACCTTATGAGCCACCCTGAGACTCCTTCCTCCGGCCATGACTTCCTGACATTCCCATTATCCTAAATCCACAGGGAATCCCATCTCCAACAGCATTTCAACAGCTCTGTGCTCAACCCCGACATAACTGTTCAGGTCTAGCATATACTGAAGCTTTCTGATGTTCATTATCAATTTTAGTATTAAAATAGCATAGAAAAGCTCCAACCAAGATCCAATTTTAGGCAGTAGAAACATATAGTGAGAGAGAGCTTCTGCTCTGCAGAGTTCACAGTCTAAGTACTCAAAACAGACAGAGTGAGGATTATTATTCTCATTTTATAAACCGGGAATCGAAGTTACACGGAAAGTATGTACTGGAGCTGGGAATTTAACAGTTTTTCTGAGCTGTCATCTAGTGTTTTAGCTTCTTTCCAAGGCCTGGACTTGTTCTGAGCAAAGACTTACAACATAGTATTTAACATGGAAGCTGGTCTTTACTAGCAATCCCATTGTTACTACCAGTTATGGAGCTGCATCAATGATGCTAGGGTAGTATGCACTGAAAATGAACCCAACCATGTAAAAATAGTCTGCCATCCTGTGCCTCAAACCGTTCTGAAGCCATCTCCATGGAACTGATAACGAGAGACAGAGGAAGGCATGCCTAATGTTTTCCCTTTTCTTCTCATTACTCACATTGAATACATCTTCCAGAATGGTTGCGTTTATTGTTGCTTCATGTTTTAGATCAGCTGTCAATATTCCTAAATAATCATTCCTCATTGATCTACCAAACCAGATAAAAGTTAGTAGTTTTAGCTGAGTTTCGGGGTTTGCTTGAACCTTAAACTCAAAGCAGAACTCCGGTGGTGTGGAACAGAGCCACCATATTTTGAAACTAGTCATTAGTCATTTACAAATCTAGCCATATCACATACTTCTACTTGCAGGGTCACATCCCTAGAGTGAAAGCAGAAGGTGGAGGCTTTGTTTATGTCCTGCAGATTTGTCTGTCTTTGTGATCAACAACAGAACCCAATTTCAGATTTCATTTGTCTCACCCACCACTACTTCCCAGACCTGTATTTTACACACATGGACTATGTGTAACTTCCATATGTTAGGCTGATAAAGATCACTTCCTCCAAGGGGGGGGGGGAAAGGTTTAAGCAGTTATGCACAGCTATTTAAGGCTTTGGTTTCTTATACCATATTATGAACAACTAAAGATTTTTATCCATGGAACAGGTACTTCACAGTCAGCTGTAATGCCAACATTATCCATGTGCTTCCACCATGCTTTGGAGGGAATGATCCCAGGGTTTAGATAGTCTTAATGCCCACTAAATTCTTAATCTCCCTTGAGACCACAGAGAAACAGTGGCTGATGCCATAACTCCTTTGAATGGAGCCACCTCTGGAAGGTTGATTTGAGAGCTCAAAAGCCTCCCTGGCCTCAGATAGTTAGAACATATAAAAGACAATGAAAACAGAGCTAGAACTAATACATGGACCAAAGAAGTGTAACGATTGTTGCATCCTGCTGCAAATACCTCTTGCCTTATTAAACCATCAGTGTATAGTCACCAGGCAGAGAGAAGAAAGCAGACGGGGTATAGTATTTAATTACTTAGGAGTGTGATTAGCTATTTGAAAATTTAGGGAGAGCTGAGCCACTTTTCACAGAATAAAAACAGACTTGATCTTAATTTTCTTTCTGAATTGATCCCCCCCAACCATTTAAAAGACTCAGATCAGCTGGTTAAGGAGCTCCTCAGATACAAGTGGTTTGCAGTCGCTCATGCTCACCAGGCAATGTTTCTGACTTTCTCATCCCCTATCACTTCTATTCCCATGGTCTCTCCTGTTCTGTCTCCCAGCTCACTTCTGTCCGTGAATCCAGCTTCTCTGTACTGGGCTGTAGTGTCACCAGTTTGAAATCTTGTCTGAGCTGAGGATGCCCAGGTTGGATCGTGCTGCCCCAGAGCCCTCAGAACTAGGAAACAGAGGTTTCAGGATCAGCTGCATTCCACAGCTTAACTTCAAAAGTAAAGTGTGTGTGTGGGGGGTTGTCACTGTGATTACATGGAGCAAGCGCGGATTAACAGTACATCCTTAGTTTCACCCTGACATTCTGGGGAGCGGTGTGGGGGCTGGGGGGGCTGGAATGCAGAGCAAGAAACTGTCAGTCTGTGGTGAACTGGATTGAGCTGCTTGGGTGGAAGGAAGGTCAAGAGACCATTTATTTGGCAGGAGGGGATGGTACTTAAAATAAGTTAGTGGTCCCCTGACATGACTTGAGCCTCATTTCTTCTTGCTCCGCCTCTGAGAAGAGATGTCAGAGAAGCTGGGGTTGACTCATGGAAGCTGGAGAAACAGGGGGGCTGGAAGAATTTCTAAAGGTTGGCCAAGGATGGAAAGAGTCATGTTGGCCTGGATTATGTGGGAGTGGAATTGAGTCAAGTACCTCTGTTTTGTGCGGAGTTGGGACCTTCACATCTGTAGTTAGGATTCAGTGAAGCATCCAAGCTACAGAGCGCTTGTTTAAGCGGACCTCTTTTTTAAGGCTCACCCATGATTATTATTAACGACACTGAACATTGCCAGGGAGGAAAAAATAATGTCATTCTTTCCACCAAAAGATAAAAACAAAATAGTGAATTGAAGTTCTCAATGACAGAACTGTTAACGTAATACCTTTTGTCTAGAATGAACTATAAAGCACACATATAAAATGGAGAAAATCCTGTAAATGTGTAATGGACATTTCTCCCTTGTATTATGTAAACCATTGAAAGAATGCATTGTCTCAGCACCAAAGCTGTCCGTATTTTTGTTTTGTTTTTCAGGTTTTCGCTATATAACGTTACCTGTCCTAAGTATTTTAAAATGAAAAGACTGGCAAAAGAAACAATTGGTAGTTAACGGAAGGACGAGATTACAGTGCTGTGCTTTTGCTGTGAACAGGGGAATAGAAAATGAAAATCATACAGGGCATTAGATGAAGCCCAGCAGTCGTGCTCCATATGGTTTGAAGAGTTGAGCAATGCTTGACACAGATTTTACAACTTCATTTGCTTAACATTTGGTATTATTGCTTTGAACTAGCCCTCCCAGCCCATTCCTGGTCTGAAAAACATGAGGCATTTAACATGAGGCATTTAAAACAAAAAGCTGATTCCCAAATCTGCCACAGACTTCCTATGTAAAACTGGGCAAGTCATTTAATCTCTGTGAACCTCAGTTCCCAATCTGTAAAATGGAGATATTAGCACTTTCTTACTCCACAGGGGCATTTTGAGCATAGGTACATTAAAGATTGTGTCATGCTCAGATATGATGGTGATGAGAGCCAGGTAAGAACCTAAGGTGGTTCGATGAAGACCAGATACATAGGTAGATAGGAGAGTACTGTAGAATACTTCTGGAAAAAAAGTGGAATATAAATAAAATGCATCCTCAGTCCAACCGTACTATTATATTTAATAACTGTTTTGTGTTATAAAAGCATAACACATATGTAACACAGGTTTCAAAGCGCTTTAGAAACGTTAAGTAATCTTTATGGTGCCCTTGTGAGGTAGGTGTTATTGTTGCAAAGGTAATGGAGGCTCAAAGCAGTTAAGTGAATTTCCTGAGGAAACAGATGTCACTGCTGGGTTTGGAACACAGAATTTCCTGGCTCCCAAGCCTGTGCTCAGACCATCAGATCATGCCTTTCTCTTTAGTTTTGATCAACCATTCCAAATACACCCACAAAACCCTCACCGCATAAAACAAAGCAATTATTGTCATCAGCCGGATTGTTCAGCAATAATCATGTCTCATCAACACTCCTTTAACTGAACCATGCTGCCTCATTGTCTTCCTACAGGAAAAGAGGTTCATATTCTCCCTCAATTGTATGTGTGCAATTTGCATTCATTGTCACCATTGAACCCCTAGATTGTTGAGGAAAGAAGGAGTACAGTCTAGTGGTTGGAACATGTAACTAAGCGTCAAGACTTGTGGAGTATGTTCTTGCCTCTGCCACTGAACTTTTTGGTGACCTTGGGCAAGTCATTTAGTTCTCTCAGTACATGTACATGTATTATTATTATTTTATTGTGTTATTAATATTTGCAGCAGTTCCCAGAGGGCACAACCTAGGATTGGGGCCCATTGTGCTAGGTGATGTGCACGCAAATAATGAAACGTTGGTCTCTTACAAAGATTTTACAATCTAAGTAAGGATATACTAATTGTCTATGATAATATTAAAGGGAAAGTTGATGTCTGTAGAGAATTTGAATCCTGCAAACAGTGGACTATGTAAGCGACAAGCAGAAAAATTGAGATCTAACTCTAAACTTTTGCAGAGTTTGAGTGTTTGGATCATTGATTTTGGTTCATGGTCATCTATAAGTAGTAATTTTTGTTTATTATAGAAATTGACACACTTCCTAATAAAAAATAGACAGGTTTTGAAACATCACTTTTCATTCCATTTCATTCTGTAGCAGAAAAGCATTCCTTTCACCTTTTTTCTGCTGTTCATTGGTGCAAGTCCCCACATGTGGAACTCACATTTGTCAGTATTTCAAGTGGCACGTTCCATATTAGGTGGATAGAGTATCACTGGAGGTATGTTTTGTCTCATGGACTCATACACTGGAGAGCACTCAGCTGGTTAATATTTCATTTGGATTCCTTTTTTTTTCTCTTTCTTTTCTTTCTAACCATCTCTGTAAACTCATATACAGCCACTCTGGTTTTAGGAGGCCATTTCCTTGCTGCGGATTAAGGATCCATTTGTGAGTCGCTATTTAGGCACTTCAGAGGAATAGATTTCAGACCTGAAAGAATGTATTGTAAGCAGAATAATGTGCTTTCAAAATTAGCTCATGTACCAAATTATGTATTTACTTAATACTCCTTAATGGCTTTTGAAGAAGCCATTAGGATCTATTGTGTAAATAGTATATATACCAAAATATGTATTTAATCTAGATAGGGCAATTTCCCATTGATGATTTTCCCTCCTTCTTTACAAAGTTTTATCTTTGTCACCTTTGTGAAGTCTATTTTTCTGAAAGATTTTCCCACCCCAAATTAATATTGTTTTGGATGGTGTAGGGATCATTAGTTCTAATAAAAGGTGATCAGATATTATTGGTAAAGGGGCTAAACTTGCTGTCAATTAGCCCAATGGACTAATGTGACCAATGTGACTTTTCAGACTTGGGACTGAGATTAATTTTTCCTCATATTCCCTAGAATATCAGTGCTCTTACAACAAACAGAAGGAAGCCACAAATTCATGAGTTCAATTCAGCTCCAGAAGCTGGAACTGGCTTCCTAGTTCTCAATGTTAGACCTGGCCATGACGTAGATTTAATTTCTGCCACTGACTTAGGGTCCTCGATGGACCCTACACTGTGGAGGATTGGCATTGCAGAACGTAGCCATGCCCTCTTCTTCCCATCATCTCTTAGATGATGAAGTGGGGGTGAGGGGCACAAAACTCATCTGCATTGCAGATATATCATCAGGGAGTTCCTTTATGCTGGGGTGGCCAAACTGTGGCTTGTAAGCCACGTGCAGCTCTTTTACAGTTAAAGTGCGGCTCACGGAGCCCTCTACACCCCTCTATCCCATTCTCCGCCTACCCGACTCGGATAGAGAGCTTGGAGATAGGGGATTCTGCCCAGAGGGGAGGAGTGTCTCAGGAGGTCAGTAAGTTTGGCCACCCCTGGCACAAAGCCTATGCCAAGAGAAATTTCCACTGCCCATTTGTGGTGTCATTATGGGTCCTTTGTGCCAACTCGGTAGTGCCTTAACCTGGCTAGAGAATCAGGCCCTGTAACTCTGTGACATTGGGTGTGGAACTGAAACTCTTTGATTCAGTTTCTCCATCTGTTTTTTTTTTAAGATACTTTCCAGGAGCATTTTTGAAGATTAATTAGGGGATATGCATGAAGTGTTTTGTAGATGAAAAAGCACTGAAAAGTACTAAGTTTGAGAGGTGTGAAAGCAAAGGAGGCAGCCAGGAAAAAATACATATAGGCAAAAACTATTTATTTTAACTATTTCACTGATGTCTTATGTAGCTGGTACAGGAGGTAAAATAACCTCTGGTATTTCCCCAGATATCATGTTTAAAGCAGCTGATAATGCAAAAATATCTGTATACAATTACTTGATTAAAAACACCAAAAGTTACAACCAGTGTTATTCATGATGTATCATTCCACTGGCTTTAACTACATTCAAGAGATTCGAAGCATTGACAATCCAGAAGGATATCAAGACATCAAAGGGATGCTACCCCAGCATACAAGGTCCAATGAGAACTAGCACCTTTAGTACATTGTAGTCATATTTGAAATGAAGAGAGAAGGCGTGGGGGAAACATTCTCTAGTTTTGGTGGGAAAAGGATGGTGATGTGATGAGTCTGTAGACGTGACCAATGTATAGGGAGTAGAAATGCTGCCTAAATTGAACAGGATTTAAGCATATGCTTAAGTGCAGTGCTAAATAGGGATAGACTTAAGCACATGCTTTTGTGTTTTCCTGATCTGTATGTGAATTCCTTTATGAAGGCTCACTGCACTGGGATCTCAGAATACTATTTTAATGAACACCACTTAACTAATAGTAAGTGGTCACAAGTAGATTCCATATTACAGCTCTCCTCCTCACATACCCACACAAAATGTCTTTAACAGTGTCCTTTTTCATGTGACTTCAGATAGACAAATCCAGTAAAAGGCATCTTTGGGGTAGCTGATGTTCTCTTGACTTTATCTGTATTATTTGATGTAGGAACTACTTTCCCCTAGTTATTAGTATTTGTATATGTTCAGAAAAATATACAAACATTCAAGTGTGCAACTATATTCTACATTTCTGACACCACTGTCAAGAACAGACCAAAAATGCAACTGGATCTGTTTTCATCTTTTTAAAACTTTATTTAAAATTATTTAAAAATGGACTTTTTGTTGACCAAAAAAAAAACCATGGTTTGAAAATATAGCACAGTAACACACAGTCTACAGCTGTGTAAAAACCTGTAAGGGCAGTTTGAGTGTTAAGGGTGTGCCAAGTGGTAACACTGATTAGATGGTTACTAAGCCAAATTGAAATGAACAAGAAACTCACTTGTCATTAGTAGTAAGTTGGGATTTTTTTTTTGGATGAAATGCTTTTTTCACCAAAAAATGCTGGTTTGTCAAAACCAGAACTTCATGGAAAGGGGTTGGTTTTGACAAATTTCTTGACTAAAAATAAAATAAAATAAAAATAAAGTTTCAAAATTGTCAAAAGAGCCCATTTCAATAGACTCAGAATAAAAAGTTTTCATTTTTTGGGGTTCAAAATGACTTCCGAAAACGTCTTTGGTTTGTCAGGTCACAAAAATATCAGATTTTGACTTTGCATCCTGATTTGTGATGGGGAAAAGAAATTAAATCTCAAAGTCTTGCAGGACAGGAAATTTCCCACCCAGCCTTATTTTGTATATATGTCCCATAACAAAGTGTTCATATCAGCACTTCCATACTTGCCTCTTATACCTTCCTCTCCTCCCTCTTCTAACCTGTTCTGTCCCCCTCAGCCATCTCCCATCCCTTATCTTTCTGCTTCGCTAATCCACCCCAGCTACTCCCCAAGCTAATAATGGAACTAATATGGACTTTTGCAGCCATCACACTATCCACTCTTCAGGTGTGTCTCATTCCTTTCCCCAACCTCTTGTCTGTCTTCTCTGTTTGGATTGTAAGCTCTTCAGGATGGGGGCTGTCTATTACTCTGCACATGTACACTCCTTGATACAACATGGCATTGATTTTTGTTAGTTCCAGGCACTACCTAAAAACATGATTAATAATAACATTAAAAGAATGTTTTAGATATTGAAGGATTATTTATCCTTATACAATCACTGAAGATTAAGGTTGGAAGGGACCTCATGAGGTCATCTAGTCCAACCCCCTGCTCAAAGCAGGACCAACTCCAACTAAATCATACCAGCCAGGGTTTTGTAGAGCCAGGCCTTGAAAATCTCTAAGGACGGTTCTACAAGTATATCAAGGACAAATATGTGTATATGCCTGTATGTGAGGCTCAGCTTTCTATGCCTACATAGCTGAGTTAAGTGCCCCCAAGTCTCACACGATTTTTGTTTGGGTTGCTAGTTGTTAGCTACTGGTGCTATTAATAATTACTGCAAAACTAGGTTTGGACTTTAGCCAAAATAAAAAGCATTTTCTTTAGGCATTGACAGGGATTGGCCACTAGAAGCTGATCCAATCATTTCAGAGAGGAAGTGGCATTTAGTGGCATTCTTTGACGGTGTGTATAATCCTTACTGACCGAAGAATGGGCGAGATCTATGGTGACTACACTGAGTGGGTGACTTCTGTAAAAATAAAGAAATCAGATTATTCATTTGAAATTTTAGCTACATTCTTTATGACTGAATTCAGGCCCCTTTTGTGATCTCTTTCCATAGAAACACTAGTGAATGAGCTTATTGCCTGGTATGTGTGTGAAATGATTTAAGAGAACAGTGGACATTATCTGCAGAAAATAATCTGTGAAAAAATGGTGAAATGCCTGAACAAAGTGGTTTTGTTACAGATGATTTGCCCAGCTGTAATTTTAACAAACATAAAAAAAAATATGGTAAAATCTCAGTCTCCTCCCACACTTCCAGCGACAATCTTTTTTAGAGAAGCTGGTACCAACATGTATCTCTCTCTCTCACCTTTGAAAGTCCAGTTATTTAAAGTAAGTATTTATATAAACAGCGTATTACCCTCGTTTCTAGATCGATCCACTTTCAAAGCGAAAATCTCTCCCTAGTCACCGCACAGTCTTCTGACACAAAGGTGATTATATTATCATTTAAGAAAACTGAAAACAAACATGAATGAAACAGATAATTTGGTTGAATCCAGCTAGACATGGGAATGATATTATTGTCTGGACAGGACAGTGGTAAATTGTGTCTACCATAAATCAGCTTGGAAAATGTAAGATTTGCCACAACTCCAGCTCTTCCTGACTGCTCCCGAGATTTTGGATAGCTAATGAAGACATGCCTGACTGGTCCTCATGCTAGCTTTACCTCTCAGCTGCCATTTTCCCTTCATCTCTGTTGATAGATGCTTCTCTTCTCCTCCAGGGCCAACAAGCCCTGCATTGCTCTTGCTGATGAGCATTCCTTCCTAAAATAGCATCTTTCCTTAGGGGATGTTGCCTCACAGAACAATGTTATTTCAGCCACAGGCATTTGTCTGTAGGTGCCACAGTCGAGAGAGAGAAATGTGTTTCCTCATGCCTGTGCTTGTATCACGTGCTTTCTCACTTCCCACCCGCATTCCCTTTTAACCACACACATCCTGCCTGGCCTGTGCCTGATGAGTAGAGCCCTGCAAGTCCATGGATATCCGCTATATATCTGCTGACCATTTTTTGCGGAACATGGATTGGATGGTCACAGATTGGCTGTCCAGGACCTCCGTGACTTCTGGGGCAGGGCTAGAGCAGCTGCCAGCCCCTGGGTTCAGTGGGAATAGCTGAACAAGAGTTAGGCAGCGGGTGGGGCTGAGCAGCTGATCAGCTGTTTGGAGTGGTAGGGGCTCAACAGCTGATGGGGGGAGGGCTGGCAGCAAATAGCTGATTGGTGGTGAGGATGCCAGTAGATCTAAAAGAGGGAGTGCAGATTGCAGGTCAGATGGATGTTTGTTTTTCCCGATCTGGATCGGATGTGGATCCACATATTTGTACCCATGCAGAGTTCTACTGATGGTGTTGGTTTTGGTGGCCTGTGAGATACAGGAGGTCAGACTACATAATCTGGTGGCCTCTTCTGGCCTTTAACTCTAGACACCTCCAACACAACAGTTAGCATAGAAAAGATATGGATTCATGTGATTTAGTATTTAAGGGCGTGTTCATGAAGGGGGGACATTAGAAGAGACAGGCAATAAATGGTTTCTTGTCCCACTTTTGTTACTGTTTCTCTTTAAAATAAGAGAGATATTTCCACATGAAAATATCACCCTAATATATGCATCTGACGAAATGGGTTTCTGCCCAAGAAAGCTATGCCCAAATACATTTGTTAGTCTTTAAGGGGCCACAGGACTCTTGGTGTTTTGCTAAAAACAGACTAATGCGGCTACCTCTCTGGAAACCTAATATGTATATATAAAAACTTTAGGTTCTGATTCAACAGCACATTTCTGCTCAGCAAAACACTTAGGGTTAGATTTATAAAGGTTTTGACTGATTAAAGATGCAGATAGGCACTTAGTTGGATTTTAAACAGCGCCAAGGTGCCTAATTCCCATTGAAATCAATTAATCAAATGGGAGTTAGGTGCCTAGGCATTTTTGAAAATCTCACTTACCTCCTATCTGCATCTTTAGGCCTAAATACCTTTAAATGCTGGGCCTTTAAGCATGTGCTTAAATCCTGAGTTTAAATGTTTTGCTGAATAGGGATAGACAGAAGCATGTGCTTAAGTACCTTACTGATTTGGGGAATTAATCATCTTTATAGCTGACAAAATCATAGCACTGGAAGAAATATTTTCCCATTAAAATGAACTGGATTATTTCCTTCATTTGTGTGCAATAAGTAATATTTTCAATAGTACATTCCCACTTGTATTTAATGTGTAATGTTTTCTATGATATTAGAAATCATTTTCCATAAGATTTCAAATTGCACACGAGAAATCTTTGGAGACTTTTGAATAGATATGCTCTCTGTTTTTAGATTTATATTAATAATAAGTTGTAAGGAAAGATGTAATGGGCCAAAAACACACTCACATTTCCCACGTACTTCGTCTAAGGAGAGAATTTTGGCAAGTGTGTATACTCAGTAATTCAGTCTTATGGGAATTATTTCTTTCCATATCTTATTTTAATTTGTTTGCACAAACTGAATGTAGATCTCCATATACTTCAGCATTCCATCTCCTTTTTCTTTCTTATTTCTTTTCCAATTTGTCAGTAATAACAGGTTTTAAAAACAGACAAAACATTTGCACGACTCATTATTAACATCCAGTTATATACATGATAATGGTAATTTTCTTGTTCCTGCTGATAGTAATAAAGAACTCACATATATACCACTTTTGATCCTGAAGTATTCCAAAGTGTTTTACAAATAATGGTCCTGATTCTGCAAAGATTTAAGCATGTATGTCATTTTATGGGCAAGTGGCTCCATTGATTTCAGCCTTAAGTTTCTACAAGATAAGACTCTATGGATCTGATTCTGCTGAAACACATACCCTTATTCATAGGCAAATTCCCTTTACAGTGAAGCCAGGTCTACACTACAAACATACCTTTGTATAACCACATTGCTCACATCCCCTGAGCAACATGGTTATACTGACCTAATCTCTGGTGTGGACAGCACTATATCGACGGGAGAAGCCCCCTCGTCAACATAGCTAGTGTCTCTCAGGGAAGTGGATTAACTACACCAATGGGAGAAGTTCTCTCATCAGTGTAATAGTGTCTTCACTAAAGCGCTGTATGTGTAGACAAGCCCTGAATGGGAACTTGACTCAAACAAGTGTTTGCATGTATGGATTTCTATGCATGAGAAGGTCCTATATCCATCTATGAATCATTGTACCCCTGAAATGCTACCACCTGTAGGGAAGGGGGACAGCAACCCGGCAGAGAACTGCCTCACAACATAAGGTCTAGCAGCACCTGGAGGGAAATTTTGGCCAAGCCAACAAGAGTAGGATAAACCCTACTCTTACAGTAATAATAATAATTAATAATAAAAGCCATAGCATCTTCAGTCAACACAGAGCAGTGACGACCTATGGTCTTGACTGAGTTGAGTCCACTCTGTAAACCACTCTGTGGAACTCAATGTATTTAATTCAGAAGAATGAAGGCCAGAGGTAAGCCTGTCAGTATTCAAGCTGTGGTTCCAAGCAGTTCAGATATGTCAGCCATGATGCTTAGACTGCTAATCAATCCTCTCTGGCCTTCAACGTGTCTCATTTTACAAAGACTGCAAGAGTGATTGGGAGCGGTGCTATCTTTAGGGGATACATTTATGGCTATTTTACTTCATGCCATCTTTTCCAATACCTGAAAGGGTGAATCACACAGAAACTTAAGGTCTTGAGACTTGGTTCATATTCACAGCTGCTGTTAACCAGTGTAGCTACAGTGAAGTCCGTGGAGCGTTGCCCATTTATAGCAGGTGGGGATATGGCCTTTGAGTCCTATCTCAGCAACTGGCTGATATCTAGACTCAGACACTTATTGTTATTTATTATTTGTATTTCACTAGCACCTAGAGGCCCTGAGATAGACCCCATTGTGATTGGTGCTGTTTGTAGAAACAGAAAGATGGAGTCCCTCCCCAAAGAGCTTACAATAGAAATAGGCAAGACAAAGACTGGGAGAAAGGAAAAGTTATCCCCATTCAACACATGGTAAATTGAGGGATAGAGAGATTAAGCGATTTGCCAAAGTCCCACATGAGTCTGTGTCAGAGTCAGGACTTGAATCCAGGTCACCTCAGTCTCAGTCTCACATCCTAACCACAAGAGCACCAGTTTTCACTCTCACAGTGATCGTCAACTCAAGAGAGACACTGTTGTATAGTCTTGTGAAAGGATAAACAAATGCGCTTGCCTGTTTTATTTAATGTTTATATTCTTTATACGGAAAAAAAAACTTGAGCTAAGGCAATGCTATTTTACTATGTATTAATTAGTTCCATCCCCAAGTGTGCTAGATGCATCACAGAAAGAAAATACACAAGACTCAGATCCCTCAATTTTTTTGAATCAGAAGCGTTTTTCTTCTCTCTTTTTTCCGGGATCATGTGTAGTCTTCTAAAGAGCAACAAGATGGGATTTGGGTTTTCAACAGCAACAACAACAAAATGTGCACTCCACTGAATAATGTACACACCGTTTGACATCTTTCATGTTAAAAAGACTGTGAGAGAGACACTGATAGGTGTTATCTTTGGTAGAGGAATTTATGGCCATTTTCCTATCTAGAGTATGTTTACATTTTGGGTCTGTGTTGAGCATTTGCCACACTCACTTGTTGTATCATGTCTTAAATTAGATCATAAACTCCTCAAGGCAGGACAGTGTCTTCTTATGTATTACTTGCTTATTTAGAAGCTAGCTCAATGGGGTCCAGATCTTGATTGGGAGCCATAATACAAATAATAATAATAGTGAGGACCCATGAGTCTGGAGGTGCTTGGGTGGCTGCCATATCCACCCCACCACCAGACACTCTAGCCAAGTGGGGAATGAGCCGATGAACCCTAAAGGTTCAAGCCCCACTGGATGTCCTGCCCACAGAGGTCCTGACTGGCAGAGCCTACTGCATTTCCAGATTGGCACAGGCATGCTATTTAAGGCCTAGGGAAAACACCTGGACTTCATTTGTACAATGAGGTGCATCCCCAGCTTGATGCTGTGGACAGACCTATTGGCGCAACCCTGATACCTTGTCTTCTTCCTGGCTCCTGATCCCAGCCCTGCTCCTGATACTTAGCCTCACTCTTGCTTCCTGGTTTCCTGCTCGGCTCCTGAAGTCTCGCTCTGCTTCCACACCATTAACTCCAACCCAGTGCTGCTCATTGACCTTGATTATCACCTGATCCTCTAGTGTGATGCTGGTGTGGACTGCTGCTTCTGGCCTTGACCCTCTAAACTGAACTCAGACCATGTGCCCTTTCAACACAGACACTGGCCTAGACCCTAGCCGGGGTCCTGATAATAATAATAATGAGAAATACCAGTGTAAAGTATTTTTTCATGATAAAGTAAGAAAATTGAAAGTACAGAGAATTCAGGAAGCATGCAACTTTTGTGTTAAAAAAAAACGGCATCAAGATGGGAAGTTTATAAGAAACTTTCTGAAAAGAATCCATATTTTAGTGTAGTAATAGTACTTGCAGATCCTTTGATCTCCTTCTGGTTAAGAGAAAAGGGGAAGAGTTGAATTCCTTTAGTTTATGGCCATCTCTGGCAAAATTATTGTAATATTGAGATGTTTTCCTTCTCTTTCTTCTGGCACTAGTTGCCTAAAAACAAAGATGATTCAAAGGAGTTGTATGTCCATCTAACATAGATTTTGAACAGTTACCACTTCTTGCTCTCTTCTAATATTCTTGCAAACAAACAAGAGCAAACAGCTTGTAAATGAAAGGGATGAAAGCATATTAAAGGAGTGAGACAGACCTCATGTCATCCTGCACCTAGGTACAATGGGATGCATTAAGGAAGCAGTTAAGGAGTCAATCAAGCCAAGGTATCTGAGGACGTATGGTTTTTTCAAGGGTGACCAAACTTACTTATCCCCTAACAGCCCCTCTCTGATGGGCAGAATTTTCTAGCCCCAAGACAGAAACTCTGAGCTCCCCACCCCAGTCTGGTAGGTGGAGAAGGGAGGCGGAGGGGGCATAGAGGACTCTGTGATCCATACTTTAACTGTAAAAGAGCCTCATGAGCCATGTTTTGGCCACCCCTGGTATATTTCATTAATAAATCAGTGAGTTTCACCTTTCCACTGTCTCATATTTCTTTTAGTTTTATATTCAATTATACTTTATATAATTTATTATTAGAATTTTTCCAAGAAAACCCACATAAATGCATGTGTATGGAAATCATTACAAACAAGGATCAAACTATACTCTTGCTTTCTATCAAAAGCGAAATCCAAAGATTTCAGACAAAACAAAAATATTGTTAAGATCCTAACAGTTTTAAGAATGGGCCCAAAATCACTAAAAATAATATATGTAAGAGAGGTTTGCGGAAGGCTTTGCCTGAATAATTGTACCTTATGTGGAATGGTGTCTGGAGAGGTTAGAGAGGCAAAAATGAACACCCCAACTTGGGTTTCGTGCTTCAATAGAGATTTATGTAAATATTTTTTTTGTTGTTCTAACACTGGTCCACTTCCATCTCCACCTTCCTCATTATGTGGGCCTAGGAGAGGCACACAAGTAGCATGGAGACTCTTCTTTTTTGTTGCTCAGCTTCCTACCACCCACCATGGAGCCCCACAATATATCTAAATTGGCTTGGAGGGATATGTGTTGAATATACTCACTAGTTTAATGGAAGATTCTCTGTAGATTCATTTAAGTCTCCAAGACTGTCAGTGTGGCAGTAAATTAATTACTTATATGTACGGGTGGGTGTGTGTAAACGAAAGCTGGAAGAGCTGATTTACAATAATCAAACCTATACAGAGATTAACAGGATGTTATGATTCATACGATGACCTAGGATATTACTTTTTACACTCCTTCAACTGAACAATGGAGACAGCCCTACAACTTTCAGTGACTGCTGTCATGGAAAAATTATATATGGTGTTATGTTGCACTTACATATAATTTATGTAACACTAAAAAAAAAAACCCCCAAGATATTCTAATGTGAGGGGTTGGGGAAGAATTAAACTTTTAAGAGAACCATTGTAACAAGGCTGTTATTTTAGCTTCAGGGAAAAACAAACCAACCCGCCACAACAACTTATCAAATCTCACCTAAGGATTAAAAAACATCTATTTTCAGCCGTGATATAGTACTGATTTTCTCTGGGAAAGATAAGTTGATAGGTCTATAGGAGACCCAAGTTTATAAATTTAAAGTGACCATTCAATTCACTTTTATTGGGACAATTCAGTTTTTCCTTTGAAGTCCTCATGTGTCAGGAACTACTTTCAGGATATTTGAAGTGTCCTGGTTTTCATTTTATCAATCCAAAACAAATTTATTTTACTTTATAACTCCAAAATGTTAGTTCAAGGAATATTGTTATTCCTAGTACGATTTGTCTTTTATTTACTAGGAACAAACAGTTCAGAGGAATGAACATTTTGTGTGATCAATGGTGTTTGGAGTGAAGAGAAAAGTCATATGAATGTACACACTATTAAATATGTTCTTTCCCTCAAACTGAATGCTAATGACATGTTTGATGTTTTATGATAAACTAATTCAGAACACTGAGTTATTGGAAAAAATCCTCCAGTCTGAGAAATAGAGCCATATCACTATGTAAGCAGAAACTGTTAGTAATGATGCCATTATACATTTTAAGTATAATTGTGTCTTATGTATGGCTTTTTGACACTCTAAAAATATCACCAAAAAGTGTCACAGATTTTGAAAATATGGTCACTTTCTATGAACTTCCATACTTCTAGAATGTGGCAAAATATTCTCAATTTGAAATTCCCAGAATCTGATCCTATGCCCATTTTTGTTGTGAATTTGAGACTAATCCAATTTCACAAAATATTTGCACTAAGAAACAGGACCATTTTTTGGTAAACTTATTTTAACCAGTGAATTCTCATCTTTTTGCAGCAGAAGAACTGTTTTTGGAGAAATTTCAGGAACGCACTCCATTTTATGGTCACACACACAAAAACAGTAAAATGAACTAAGCCACAAACTATTTTGTAACATTTTTGGCCACAATTTTGCTCTGTCCAAATATCATTTAACTATTGAGAGCAACCAATTCCCAAGTACGAATTACACAAGTGGAAGTTATCGTATTCAATCCAGCTCCAGTGATTCATGATTTTCTAGCCGTTGTTAGAACTTGTTTGTTTTACAGGTTCTTTAAATTTGATATTTAATTTAGATATTAGTCTCTTTCCTGTGTTTTTCCTCTTGTCTTCTGCCTCATTAACCCGGCCAGTTGACCTGCATCATTCTAGTGTTGACAAAGATAGGCAGTATGAACCTTAAACTGTCATAAACACCTATAAAATGTGACCTTACTTGAATGCAGTGATGAGGGTTTGACAGCATTACACCAGTCATCTGATAAGCTCAGGTCAAAAGTCACTCAATTGCTTGCCTTTTGTTTGGGTGTCAAAGAGCCAAAAGCTTTTCATGATTTTAATAAGCAAATTAACCAAATACTTATACTACACTGAATGTATTAACTCCTTGGTAGCTGAGATTCTTATGGCGCCATCTTCCCAAAGGTCAGAAGCCACAGATATTATTTCAGTTTGCGAGGCAACGAAAAGGTCAGTAATTTTTCCCTCTGCATATTTAGGATTCCTTTTATTCAGTTTGTTTTCCTTTCTAGAGGCATATTAATATCTGCCAAGTAAGCCCGATGTAGCATTTCAAGCAAAAAAAAAAAGGCATTGGACACACGCTCCAAGATTGTCCATGGTTGTGCAAGAGGCTGGAATGTCAACAACAGGACTGTAAGATTAGAAAGATTATATTACCCAAAGCAGAAGAAGCCCAGAAAATGTCTCCTGAGTTTCACTGTTTTAGGCAATTTGCTTAATAAATATAACAAGTTTATCTGGCAACATTTTAATTTTACTTACCATCACTTATGTATGACAGTGTTGTTTACGCCATCAAAGCACTGTGTGAACATTAATCAATTAATCCTCATATTTGTCCTGGGCAGTTGGTTAGCATGTCCCATTTATTATTCCCATTTTACATCAGAAGAAGCAAAGACAAAAAGAGATTGTGACCTGCCTAAGACCAAGTGAGTCACTGGCCAAACCAGGATCAGAACATTGACTCCTCATTTCCCACTTTCTCCTCTGGATCATGCAGCCATCTCTGATATTACCTATCACAGCCCGGATGCTCAGCTGACATAAATTGGTCCAGCTCCACTGTCAACAGACCTACAACTACTTACATCAGTTTAGGATTTCACCCTATGTAGATTTACATCAATTTAGGATCTTGCCCCATGTGTTGATCTAGTGTGCTGACTCTAATCTGCAGACTGGATAGGAATTGCTATGTCCTTATTTCCGCTCCACGCCTCCTTGCTCCCTTTTTGGCATCTTCTTTTGTGGGGAGTGAAAGTGAGCAGTCCCCATGCTCCCAAGAGAACAGGGAGTGCGGGACTGTTATTGTGGGGTGTCCTTGTATAGCCACATAACAGGAGAGACATCTTTAGCTCTCTCTGCACAACTGGGCAATGGCTCATACGTTCTTGTTCCCTGTCATAATTTAAACCATTATTGAATATTTGACACTTAGCAGTTATATACCACTTTTCATCCACAAATCTCAAGTACTATACAAAAGATGACTAAGTATCATTTATTCTCCTTTAACAAATGGGTAACTGAAGAAAAGAGACGTTACTGGCCTAAACCAAAGCCTCCCAGTGGGAGAGAGACACCCATGAACTTCAGTGGAGAAACTCTTACTGACTTCAATGGAACTCTGGATCAAGCCTAAAGTCAAAGAGACTAGGAAGAGAACTCACATCTTCCATCTCTCAATCCAACACACAAAATTCAGTACAGTTATTTCAGTATAGTAATCCTGGCTGGTATGCCTTCCAAACCTAAATCCGTGCTTTAGTCAGGAGATGACTAAGCCCTTGCCATTTTATGTTATTTTTAGCTGAGTTTAATTTTATTTTAGATTTGATTTTTGTGTGATGGTAAAATGAGTCTTAAAACCATTATACTGCCTCAATTCCAGAGATGTCAAATTGCATAATACAAATGTAGTCCAAGATGCATTTCACTCAAGCTGGTGGGGAAAGATGCCCCACAGTGCTGTGTTTCCATGGGGAAAGGTTCAAGGTTGTTGGAAATATTCAGGACCACTTAAATGAATGTTCCTCCTAGACCCACCATCGGGATGGAAAGTCATCATTCATACAGAGCACAGTACAGCTAAGAAGAACACAAGGTCTATGGAGCATGTGGGAAAACCCATCCTGTCATATAAATTATATGCATTTTTTAGTAATTTATATAATCTTCACTTTATAGAGGATTCTACCGCTGGGATTTATTGCTGGCTTTCAAACCAGTAACCACAAGCAGCGCCTCTTCTAGACTTAAAGTAGCAGTCACCCACAATCATAAACATACAACCACCATCACCCCACAAACTCAAACAGACAACCATAAAAACCTCATATGGCTCTGAACCTCTACCCAAAGGAATCTCTTCCGACATTATGTCATCAAATACCTAACTTAGACTGTGAGTTCCTTAGGACAGGGATCCTTCACAGGACTTTCAAAAGTATCAACATCACCTGAAATCAGGCCTCAAGTCTTCATTCTCTGTATAAAGTTCATCACATATCTATGGTGCCATGTGTAAATATTACATTCTCCTAGTAAACAGATATACTAATAAAATCAAAGATGCAACAAATATATTCCTGAAATAGCTATGCCTACCCCCCCACACTCCTTCTCATTCTAAAATGAAATGAAAAAAATCAGAGAAACTACCTTATTAACAAAAGCTATTAAAGTAATCTAAACACCACATTAAGCTTTGCTTGCACAGCTGTAGACACAATACAAAGCATACATTAATCATTTAGATACATGATCATTTACTATATTTTAAGGCCTTATAGAATCCTGAGCTCCCTTTCCTTTTCCCCCTTCTCCTGCCCTGTTTGTCCAGTTTTGCAGTTTTGGTGGCTGAAAACCACACCACCATTTTAGCAGATAAAAGGATTACTATGAACAAATGGTCAGATAAACAAAGCAACAGATATAAACTCATCCACCTCCTAAGGAAGCAGATAGAGAGATCAGATTGTATATTACCGAAACAGAGTCATTGTGTGGCTCATCCAGCGGCAGTCCCGACAGGGTGTGTTTCTTGCCAGATGGCAAGGATCCCTGACTCAGGAAGTAATCTGAGAGGAAGTTCAGGATGGGATTGTGCTTTCTGCCTGGGGGAGAAGTAGCACTAGCAACCTGGGGGAAGCTGTTCCCACACCCCTTTCAGTAATAAAACGTATGCCCTATTTACTGAGCTCACACCAGTGTCATCCATCATTCTAGGGACTTTCACCATTTGTGATGATCTACCAATAAGGAGTCTAAGCGGGCACACAACGTTATGCTAAGGCCCCAATGTTATTACTTAATTTTAGTGCAAGAAATTCGGTTGCTGGATTTACCCATTTTTGTCTTGAATGTGGAGTAGACTTGAGCTATGGAGGGGAAAGGTATAGCTTAGGGTGCTTTGAAATTAGGGCAACTGTTCTTCTTCAATCTCCTCTCTCTCCTGGCTGTGTTTATGGTTTGCCATAACATAACGTAGTGTGAGTTGATAACTGCATGATAGGAACAGCTTAAACAAGGATAATTGTGAACCTACATAAATTTTGATGCCAGCCTTCATAATCTAGGGAGGAAGGAAAGATGGAGAATGAAGTGGAAGAATGTCCTCAGCTCTTTATCTTTCTCTCTGTAGAGGAATAAAGCATACTATAAACCCTAGTATGTGGGAATTTACCCTCATCCTTTTGCATAGCCATATAAAAAAGGACATCCACCATAAATTATCTTGGGCATTCCTGATATTAATCATGACCATCAAAATATCTCTTATAGGCCCCTACAAACTTATGCATATCTGATGTTAAGAAAGGCAGCTTCTGTAAACTGGCCAAGCAGAGGGTATTGAGGCATTCTTAAATCAGATTCAGAATGGAGCCATTAGTATTCACTAGATTCATCAATTAGTACTGCCTACTGGTTTATTTCTGGTCAGTATAGTACGCATACATATGCAATCTATATGCCTGTATTCACACATGCATGCACAGATGTGATCACAAGAACATTTGTAGTGTGTGAGATGCCACTACTTGTTAAAATGAAAACATCCAAGAATCTTAAAGAACATTTCTGTAAGTGGAAAAAAGGAAAATAAGAATTCATGTTTGACCTCATCTGACACAAATACAGCTATTAAAAAGGGATTAACAACCTGCACACACAACAAAGGTTATAGGCAGTCATTAAGAGGCGATAGTTTTCTGTACAATTAGGACACATTACAAGTCAGCTCAGGGTTATGCTTGAGTGGGAGAGTTACAGAGTAAAAGAGTAACTTACAGATCTACACAGAGAAACCCTGACAATTCACTGAAGAGGAGTATGAGGCTGTGACTTAAAACATCCTGAGAAGGCACTGATGCCAAGAGACGGAAACTATAAGCAAGCCGTGAAGTGAAACAACACATAAGAATTACAAATACATATGCTCCACTTTATTACATGAGAAATAGCAGACCCATCTACAAGACAGTTCTTAATGATATTTTCATTGTGCTCTGTTAATGTCAATGATCCCACTTTTTTACATGTATCTCTGGCTCTTCAAAAATAAATCCACCAGCGGGTTTGTTTAGTTTGCAAAATAGCAGATTAAACAAAAGTAGAAAGATATACCAATGACAACTTTAAATTCCATGAGTATTTCTTTCTCTTCATTCTGACCAGTAACAAATAATAAAAAGTTGTAATAACTTTTTGATACCACATGTGTTATATATCTGTCCACATGGGCTCTTTTCCATCCAATGAACTTGCTGGATGGCTGGACAGTGTTGTAAATTGATAAAAATGAAAGAATTAACTGATTTCTGACTTTCTTAATTTTTCAAACTGGAAGAACTTTAGCAAAGTGTTTATAGAACTGTTTTTGTTTTGTTTTTATGGATAAAATCTGCTTTCTGTTTGTGTGAAGCACTTAAGTATCTTATATATGTAAAACAGCTAACCAGGCTGCATCTCTTAACTACTTGTACAATGAACAGCTGTCATGCTTCTGCACCACAAGCTAACAGCCAAAATTATTGTCTGCACCAGTCATTTAGTACAACAGAAACAAAGTTATTGTAATATTACTTGTTAGTTCCCTGCTCTGCCCCAATTTAGATGTGAGACAAAATATTGCATTTTTTTAAAAAAAAGAGGAAGCTATTTAGTTTGTAATATACGGAATTTTTTATTAATTAATATTTCACTTTAAGCATGAAAAATGAATTTTTCATACTTTCACTGTTTTAACTTCTACTACATTGTTTCCTAGTGCTTTTGATAATCACTTACAACGATTTCCATTACAGCTGCCAGCAAGAAACTATGAATACTTTGCTAAATAATGGGGAAAAACACTAAAGACATGCAGTGTATCTCGTTACTTATATAGATCTTAGTCCCGTAGCATCTGTCACCTCAAAACACCTTTGCAAACATAATTAAAGAAGTCTCCCCAACTTCTTGAATAGGTAGCTAAGTACTGTGATTCTGATTAAAAATGGAGAAACTAAGGGTAAGTCTCCATGGCAGCGAACACCTGTGGCTGGCCCACGTCAACTGACTTGCAGGACTCAGGCTCCAGAGCTATAAAATTGCAGGATAGAGCCGTAATGACTATGCTGCCATTTTATAGCCCTGCAGTCTGAACCCAAGTCAGCTGACACTGGCCAGCCATGGGTATTTTATTGCAGTGCAGACATGCCCTAATACAAGGCAACTGACTTGGTTAAGCCTGCAGAATGAATCAGTGTGAGAGATGGGAATTGAACAAAAGGTTCTTGGCTCTCTCACCATAACCACTTCCTCCGATTATTTAAATAACAAGGTGAACACCCCAGTTTTAGGCTTTTTACTGACTCCAATGAAAACAAGATTCATTGTCCAGTTTTCGCCAACTGTGAAAGGTTTTGTTTTCAGAGCTCAACAAAGGCAAACCTATTATTAAATAAAACCACAGTAGGGACTATAAATAATAATAGTCTCACTTCGTTTTGGAGCATAGCTTGGAAAGTCTGGCTAACCTAATAGGAAAGTGCAATGCCATCTCCTGTAACGCACAGGTCCCAGTCAAGGATGTCTCTTCTAGTAGTGATTGTCTGCTTGCAGTTTGGGAGGAGCACAATCACTGCAAACTGGTATAAAGCTTAGTTTCTAAAGCAGACTAGCCACGTGGTGTGGGAGAGCTTGACATTGCCAAACATACTTGTAGTTTCTATAAAGTCATATTTTAGCAATTAAAGACTGGCGTGCCAGGATTATATGTCAGATTGTCAATCTGTTGACAATTACAAGAGATAGTCACATGGTATTGTACTGTACTGATTAATGTATTCCATTCAAACAGCAAGAGACTCTTTGTCGTTTAAATTGAAACTGCACTTTCCATTTCAAGGACAACAATCACCTTTCAGGAGCTTTTAAACAGTGCAATCTTTCACTGTATTAAAGACAGCATGTCAAGGCAGACCTATTAAAAGGAGGTTTGCTACAAATTTGAAAATGGGCATAGAGCTTTCAAGAAAATGTACCTTATTCTTTTGTCATGCCATAAGGAAAGGGAAGCAAGAGAATTTTTTTTAAAAGAATCTCAGAGCACGTATTTTATCCAAACCCCAAATGGCAACCATTATTAAAGAAAAGTAACAGTAATTCTTTATTTTACAGAGCAATTACCTCTTACATACTTATTCTTTACAGTATTATGGTTTACCATCTGAGTATAGTATAAAAAACATATGGATGGTTAATTAAGGGCCAGATTCCACTGAAGTCAAAGGACTCTTTTCCATAGGTTTCAACTGGTGTTGGATCAGTCCCTGTAGCCTCCAATTTAGGAAAGGATTCTTATCCAGGAAAGCACTAACACACATGCTTAAAGTTAAACATGTGATTAAGTGTTTTCTTGAAATAAGGCCTATATGAGAAAATACTCCTCACAGATGTTTCCAACCAGTTCTATCAGTCCCTAACTTTTCCAAGTATTAAATTGACCATAAAGTATATATAGAGAGCTCCTTACAATAGTCAAACACCTCAATGAATTCTTTCTTTCCAATAATTGTTTGAAAGTTTAGTGCTTTGTTGAAATTTAAAATTTATTAAAGTTGCAACAACAAAAAATGTGTTTATGAAAAGTATTAAGTGCCCGAAAACTATACCATAGTTTATTTAATTATTGGATAAAGGTCTTGGCTTGTTATATAAAGATGCATCAACACTCATGAGACTTTGAAAATGTCTTGCCTTTTGTGGTTAATTCAGTGAAAATGCAACCTCCAACCTTCCTCTTCCAAAACAAGCCCCAAACTTTTGGCAGCTGATTCTACAATTCTATGAAAAGCTGATTGGCCTTAGTGTGTTATACCAACAGTAATCCAACAATAGGAACTATCAAAGCCTTTGGGATGCCATCCACTCTTCTTATTTTGCAGCACAAGCCCAGTTCCTAACTGGAGAGAAACCATGACTGCAGTGTACAAATCTAGTCTTTCCATAATAGCCGATCATGACAGTTTCATATTTAAACATGAGCAATAAGGAGCCTCTTGCTTTGTTTTCTTCTCTTGTTCTGTTTATCGATCATGCAACTTTTCTATTGAGCTTGATAAAGTATGGCAAGGCAAATGTGATTTCCATTTCAACAGTGAGAGCCAATTCAAGGAAATAGTCTTTATTGTTTGAAGCAATAGAAAAAACAACAAATGATCACAACTGTAACAATATGGCAGTCTGTATTCCTTCCAGAGGAATGAAAGAGGGCAAATATAGTTCCAATCTATAAAAAAGGGAATAAGGACAACCCAGGAATGATAGACCCTCTCAGTACCCAGAAAGATAATGGAGCAAAAAATCAAGCAATCAGTTTGCAAAGATCTAGAAGATAAGAAGGTGATAAGTAACAAACAACATGAATTTGTCAAGAACAAATCATGTCAAAGCAACCTAATAGCTTTCTTTGACAGGGTAACAAGTCTTGTAGATGGGGGAAGTGGTAGATGTGGTATATCTTGCCTTTAGTAAGGCTTTTGATAGTCTTACATGACCTTCTTATAAACAAACTAGGGAAATACAACCTAGATGGAGCTAGTATACAGTGAGAACATAACTGACTGGAAAACAGTTCCCAGAGAGCAGTTAGTGGTTCACAGTCAAGCTGGCAGGACATATTGAGTGGGTTCCCCCAGGGATAAATCCAGGGTCTGGTCCTGTTCAATATCTTCATAAATTATTTAGATAATGGCATAGAGAGTACACTTGTAAAGTTTGTGGATGGTACAAACAAGCTGGGAGGGGTTGCAAGTGATTGGGAGGAGAGGATTAAAATTTAAAATGATCTGGACAAACCAGAAAAACAGGATGAAATTGAAGATGGACAAAAGCAACGTACGGCACTTAGAAAGGAACAATCAATTGGACACATACAAAATGGAAATGACTGCCAAAAAGTACTGTGGAAAGGGATCTGGAGGTCATAGTGGATCACAAGCTAAATATGAATCAACAAGGTAACACTGCTGCAAAAAAAGCAAACATCATTCTTGGAGTGTTGTAAGTAAGACATCAGAAGTAATTCTTCTGCTCTACTTTGCACAGATAAGGCCTCTGCTGGAGTATTGTGTCCAGTTCTGGGTGAGACGTTTCAGGAAAGATGTTAACAAACTGGAGAAAGATCAGAGGAGAGCAATAAAATGATTAAAGGCCTAGAAAACATGACGTAAGAGGAAAGATTGAAAAATTGGGTTTGTTTAATATGAAGAAGAGAAAACTGAGTGGGGATATAATAACAATTTTCAGATACATAAGAGGTTGTTACAAGGAGGAGAGTGAAGAATTGTTTTCATTAACCTCTGAGGATAGGGCAAGAAGTAATGGGCTTAACTTGCAGCAAGGGCGGTTTAGTTCGGACATCAGGAAAAACTTCCTAACTGTCAGGGTAGTTAAGCCCTGAAACAAATTACATAGGGAGGTTGTGGAATCTCCATCCTGGAGGTTTTTAAGAACTGGTTATACACACCTGTCAGGAATGGTCTAGCTATTACATAGTCCTGCACTGAGTGCAGGGGACTGGACTAGATTAAGTCTTATGGTCCCTTTCTGTCCTATGAGTCTATGATTTTATGTGTTCTCAATGTCTGTACAGTCTGACCTATAAGTAGCAAAATCTTGCTCAGGTAACACAGGAATATCCAAGTTCCTACTGAAGACTGGGCCTTTTCTTCAGTCAGTTTTCTTCATCTGTCTTCCTCCAAGTGTTTAAAACTTGTATTGATCATTGCCCTCCATTCAGGCCTTGTCCTTCAGCCTGTCCTTGTCTATGTTTTCAAAGTGATTGAAATTTATAATGCATGAGGTGAGATTCTGCTTAAGGATGTCCTTAAAGCATTTTCATTGACCATCCCTCCCATGCTTTCTGACTTTCAGCTCGCCACAGAAAACTTCTTTGGGAATTTATCATCACCCATTCTAATAACACGTACTGTCCGTCTAAGCTGAGATTTGATGAATGTTTAAAAATAATTTAAAAAAAACTACCCAATTTTTATTGAATAATAAGAGTTTGTGCATGAGGAAATAGACAAGAACAACATTTAAACTTGCAGGAAAATATAACATTTAATTTAATTTCTTTCCCATTAAAAAGAATGGTCCATGAGGCAATGAAAGGTATAAATGAACTGCCTCCAATAACAATAAAAAAGCAATTTGTGTATTTGGGGGACTTTCTGAAAACATTTTATGATTTCTCTAAATGAATTTCCAAAGTACCTCTGTTGGCTTCAGCAATCCGCTTTGGAAACTTAGCTTGTATTCTTCCACAATATACTTGGGCGTATCAGAGCTCACACAGGGGTTAGTATGGTTAGGAAGCAACTGAGAATATAGGGCATAATCTCAGTAGCGTCTTTAATGCTTGAAGTCTTTTAGTCTTACTTACAAGCAAGAGGGGAAGATAAGATATGGATTGATTGCTATAAAAATTAATGTTTAAATAATAAATTGTACTTTTCTGATGTACAACTTTTCATTCCTATAGACACTCATGATGCTTCATTTAGAGATAGCTAAGAAAGACAGTTTTTCTTTCATTAAGATAAACTATAAAACTATCTGTATAAAGAATGATTAACAAATTATATAATTTTTTATGCTGGGGTTAGATATCAGAATGACAGGTCCATATAGATAACTAGTTATTCAAAATTAAAAAATGAAGCCTTATTTGACTGGACACACAGGTCATATTACTTGTTTCTATGACCCAATCAGATCATAGTTCTTAGAATAAGGTTTGTTAGACCTCTTAGAATTTGGAACTCTCCTAATTTGAAATTTGAGGGTCACTTTCTGTGTGTATTTTGGAATACAGGATTAAAGTTAATTGGGTGTAGAACATTTCTGCCAATTAACTGGTGACCTAAAATACTGGCACAAAGTGGACACAAAGGTGTTCAAACATAGTCACAGTGATTTTGTTTTAAGATTCTAATGAAGAAATTCACAGCCAATTGCATGTAGGGTTATGAGTATACATGTTTATGGTCACATAATTAACATATGACGCTCACTGACACAAAAGAGTGTATCTTTTAGGCACAAGTTTAACAGGTTATATCCATTTATATGGATAATGAGAACAGCCACAGTTACATTAGACAGGATAAAAATATAAATTAGGAATATAAACAACTATGCTTCCGGGCAGAAACCAACAACTCACTGGTGGTATTAAGAAGATAATTCACATATAACTAGGTTATTCCATAATTATCCTCTACAGGGCTTCTTCCACCATCCTTTGAAGTATGTGGTATGGGCTACTGTCAGTTAGAGAAAATGATTTCCTTTTAAAAGCTTAACAGTTTTAAATTTGTTGCCCTTCACTTTCTTTGAATGTTCCCATGGTCTTATATTATGAGAAAAGGGGAAATAGAAGCTCCAGATTTATCTTGTCTATACAATTCATCATTATTATTATTTACCTCTTCCATTTCTCCTCTTCTTTATCTCTACCTCTGCTAACTGGACCAGTCACAATCTTTTCAAACGCTCTCATATGGGGCCTGATTCAAAGCTCATTGAATCCAGTGGAAAGACTTTCATTGACTCCAGTAGGCTTTAATCAAGACCACTGAAGTCTTTCTATGTCTCTAATCAATGCCATTTGCTGTCTATAATTTTTCTGAGATCAGGTGAACAAAGCCCATTGCTTCACCAGATGATGTACCATTGATTTACACAATGACATAATATTTTCAGAATTATATTCCAGCGCAATCTTCACATATCCTGACATTTTGTTTGTCTTTTTGATGGCTCATGTGCATTGACCAGAAGTTTCCACTTAGTTCTCTACACTAATACCTAATTTGTATTAGCCTAACTTTAGTAGGAATTTATAAATTTTTCTTCAAAATGGATGTACAAGATCTATGGAGTAGCATTTGACTTTATACAGATACTTGGATAACATGGTAATGGACACAGGATAAGAACCAGGATAAATATTATATTATTTATACAGGGTATCTTTAATTCCTTTACAAACTGTATTTAAGTACATGGCATGTATCTGCACCTCATGCTCCCTTTCTACTATATAGGCTGGGCTCTTCTGCTGGACTTGATCTCCCATGGTATATTGTGGCCATGAGAACCCATGATGCACCATCATCACTGACCAACAAGGAGGGAGTGTTGCATCATGGGAATGGTAGTCTCAGCCTGGAGCTCTGTTTATGGAGGAAAATTACATATTTGAACAACTACTCCCATAAGGCCTTGCAGTGCTATTTCAGGTTCAAAATATTTCAAATTTCAATTTTTCATCAACAAGTCAAAATTTTCTGACTCACTCAAGTCAGCAGGCACACAAACAGGACGAACTCTGCAAGTCTGCCTGGGGATAATTGGAGATTGGATGAATCTTCCTGACCTGCAGGGTACGAATGCCACAGTGAAGGCGCTTCTGCTTAAAAAGGGAAAAGGGAGAACTTTTGCTCTGCACATCCTTTAATCCCCATCCAGGATCCTTAAGCTCTGTTTTCTTCTGTTTGAGTCAGTGGAAAGGTGCACCGGGCCCTCAATGGCATACCAATATATAAACTGAATGCTCTTTGTAAATGATACAGATTTTATTAAGTCTGTCTACCTACTTTCATGAGGCCTGTTTTAAAAACCCATTGAAGTCAATGGAAAGACTTGAGTTGGCTTTGTATCAGAGTCATGATCTTTAGCATCACAGTATCTGAGCACCAAGATAAACCAATTTGTTAAAGGGTATTTTAAGATACAACCATGGCCTGATTTTCAAAAATAATAAGCACCCAATAATCACAGTGAAGTTAATGGGAGGTACAGGTGCTTAGGACCTTTGAAAAGCAGGCCAGCAAACTTTTATGTTATACCACTGACTTTCTCCTGTCAAAATCAGTGCAATATGCAGATACATCTCATGCTGTATGTTTGGCAGCACAACAGGTGTGTTCTGCCAGATGCAACAGTGAAGACTGTTGGCTGTTGCATGAAGTCTTTTGGCCAGATGACTCAGGTATATCTGGCAGTAGCCAATTACTTTAAAAATGATCTGCAGTTCAGAGCTAATATAGCTGAAAAGAGCCCAGCTAAATAATTTTATTAAGCAATGACATCCTCCACGCTTAGGGCAAGCCTAGAATAAAACAGGCTTCAAAGAAGGCCCTGAAGTTCAACAAATCTGCACTCTGTTGAACTAAGTGATGAAATAAGTGATTAAATAAGTTGAAGATCTGTTGCTAAAAGTGCCCTGTTATCAGCTTCTTCCCATTTAAAACAGGGGGCTTTAAAATTCAGCACTGGAATATGGCTGGATCTGTTCATTTTGACAGAAATATTTGGAATCAAAATCACTCTGTTAAAGTCCATGGAATTGCACACAATTGCACCAGGGTTCAATTTAATCCTTTTTGTCTTGTAAGCTCCTGGCCTTGTGTGAATTGTCTTATATTGCCCAGCTTTTAAGGACGTCTTTAGGCCTTATTTACACTGTAAATACAAACATGTTCAGGAACATGGAAACAACTACCGTTGTTCTGGAATTTTTTTGACAAAAAGTTGGTTTTTTGTTGTTGCAAAATGCTGATTTTTTTCAAAAGTGTCAGTTTTGAAAAAAAATCCTGTTTTGAAAATATTTTGAAAAACGTGTTTTGAAATTTTTTAAATGCCCCATTGTTTCATTTTTTTAACAAAAAAATCCATTTTATGTGTCAAAACAATGTTTTGATTAGAAATTTAAATTAATTAATAGTAAAACGTTTTTTTTAAATTAAAATGTCAAAATTAAAAGAAACATTTCAAAATTACCAGAATGAAACATTTTGATTGACCCAATCTGATTTTTCTCTTCCAGTTTTTGACTTTTGAAGATTTTTGCGATTTTGACTTCCCCTCCTCCATTCAGGGCAGGAATTTTTTTTTTAACTCTTGAAAATTCTCACAGGACGAAAAAACTGCTTCCAGTTCTAGATCTAGTTACAACATCGTTGTCTTGTATTCCACTTATAACTATGGTTCCAAATTCTGGTATGGGCCAAACCTGAATTTTGCTTTAAGAACACTAAAAGTCGGTGTCATATCACCTCTGGTTGTATTTGTAGTGTGAAGGGCTGTGTATTAGACTCAATAAAATGTTGACCCATAATTTTTCAGCCATGCATCACCACTGGTGGCAGCAATAATCAAAGCCGTGGTGCTCAGAGAGTTCACGCGTTTTTACCACTATATGGCCTAATTCTAGGATAAAACTTCTGAGTTCTGTCTAACCTCCATCTTCCACCATTAGTACTAGTAGTGCAGTTTCACCAATGAAGCCTTAGCAGTATTTATTTCAAGCATTAAATAACTTTTGGGGAAGTCTTTTTTCTTCCTTCTGCTGTTCTTTCGTCTGCTCACAAATCAGGTTTCAGGTTTGGGGGTGCTTAGCATTCCCATTTAAAAACACAACTGGATTTTGCTATTCAAATGTAGGAAACCTAATTACACACTGGTGAGTTCTCTTCAGTCTACCAAACACAGGGAGGGGATAAAAAAAAACAGTGACAGAAACTGAAAGGCCAAAAAAAGAGAAAAGAGTCCCTAAGACCTAATGAATCCAAACTAAACACCTCTCCGCAGAAATGTCAAACATTTCTCTTAGTACAAAACAAGGCTTAAAGAATTCTCTGCTTTTGTCTCTGGGCTAATTCCTTAAGCAGAGAGGGGGATTTTCTTCTGGGAGTGTTATTTCACAAAGAACTAAACAGCAAATAAACAAAAGACTCTCAAAGAGTGAGAGAGTATAAATAAAATTCATGACTCCTTAAAGAGTTTATACTGAAAGAATGTGGAGGATTATTTACAATTAAAGCATAGTCTCTGGAATACAGTTATTATTACAAAAATGAATAAGAGGATATTTCGTTTAGCTCACAATAAGAGTGCACCTGGGTCCCCTCAGTTTGTTAAAATGAAGAAAACATATTTGTTGTAAATGTCGGCTCTCTTGTTGCTCTCTGCAAACTTTTTTTTAATATGCCAAGTTGGGTTAATAACGCCAACTCATTGGATGAAGCCTGTTTATAAATTGTGGATAATGCATGTTATTAGTTCATAAGGATGCTGATGGAGGAGCCAAAAGAGAGGGAATGAAAAGTAAAACCCCTAGCAAAAACTATGTCCCCTCCTTTTTTACATAAAAATTACTTTCCAGTGTTTCCAAATGAAAAATGCACTTAAAATCTGCATTTTATTTCCCTGGAAGAAATAAAAGACAACTCTCGTCAATGAGGGAGAAATGTTTTTATTCTATAAGAATAGGGAAAAAGAAATTTGCACTAAACTGAAAAAATAATAGCCAGGCAAGGAAAAGTTTTGCGGTCTACCTTGTTACTTGGCAAATTGAATGAGAACACAATGGAGCAGGTTAATAACAGAAACAAGATTAGCTGAGGGGTAAGATGAACGTGGAACAAATGCAAGATTTCAGTTCCAATAAATTAGGCAGACAGAAATGAATGGTTATTAAGATAAAGAAACATAGGTTGAAGAAGCCACTTGATTATAAATTATAGAGCAATTAGTCCTCTTTTCAATGCCTTTTTTTTTACAAGGCGTTTTGCATGCTACAGCAAGTGTGTCATAAAACAATACGATAACGATGTTGTTGAAAGCCGAGGTGCAGCAGCCAAAAACTGTGTGTGTGTATTAATAAGGTTGTGAATGATGTATGTGTGTGTATATATAAATATCTATTAATTCATATTACGTATGATATCTAGTCATATAAATCCATAGGGCTGTTATACTTGTGTGTCTATTGGTATTTATTTTATATATCTATCTAATCGATCTTCTAGCCCTATTTCAGTCTAATTTACTAACTCCCAAGTATGTCTACACTGCATATAGACATGGAGTAAAAGGAAGAACCTTATTGCAGAGTTTGGTCGGAGGCTTATTTCATGTGTCTGAGTGACAGGAACAGAATTTAAGGCTTTGCTGAATTTGCAGCAAAGTTTTGATTGAGTCTTATCCTGCCATGGCTGTCTCGGCGAAATATCTGAAACATTTGGATACACAAGATTAAAAGAACAGTATTTATTTTTAGCATCTGTTGCCCCTGACTCAAACTTTGCTACTAAGAAAATTCAGCTCTATGGAAAAGAATTTGAATTCCAGCTGGGCAGTTTTCAAAATAAGATGAAAAGTTAAGCAGGCAATTGGTGTGTATTTAGGGCTCAAAACACCTTGCCTTCTAAGAAGTCTTGAAGGAGTTAATCCCTTCTCAAGATAATCCACTAAAGAGCATCCTTCATTATGATGTTAAAAGCAAGGATCAATGCTGGGGGAGTCTAACAATAGAACAGGGGTGCTTTTCAATCCCAACCACATTCTTCCCAGGTTAGAAACAGAAACTGCTGTTAGTTATTCCAGCCAAAAAACAAGACCGATTTCTCTCTTGGTGCTAAATATTCAGATTTAAAGAGGGATCGCGGGAGGGGTGGGAGGTGGGGAGGGAGAAGGTGGAGAGGGGGGAGGGGGAGGAGGGGGAAGCATCTAATCCACTGCATTAACTAAACTTCTCTCTGTGTTTTTTGGTTTTTGTTTTTTCCTGCCTAGACAATCTTTCTAAGGTGTACTGTGATGCAGCCCTTCTGTAATCACCAAACAGACACAAACTTTGCTCACAACTTTGTTTGAGAGCAGAGTGACTTTTGATCAAGTGCTTTTTAATACTTACCCTTTAATTGTATAGGGCCAAATGATACGCTGGAGTAAATCATTGTCGCTCCATTGAAGTCAATGCTGTTTGACCAATTTACTCTATATGCGGATTTGACCCTTACTCTTTAAAAGTACAGAAAACTGCCACATAAATCAACAAACTTTGTCTTGCTTAAGTGGCTAATGATCTGAGTATTTAGTTTCTTTTCAAACTCTTCTAACTACACAGCATGGTTCCTTTTTATTAGTGACAAAAATATGAGATGTATTAAAATGTGTTTTCCTCTGGATAGGGAAAGCATTTTACCAATAATTTCAAAGATGACTTCCTCCAAACACACACACATTAAAAAGCAAACCACAATATAGAATGCGCATTATAGGGCTGACTCAAATTTTTGCAACTTTTCATAGTTCGTATTGGTTGAAAACTTAAACACAAACGTGGAGGTTATATTATTTTTAAATAATTAATTCATTTTAAGGTCAAGAAGAGGGAAGATTCAGGGAAGTGCTCACAAAGTTGGTGTGAAAAGTGAGAAAAAGGTCACTATCTCAGCTTAAATCTAGTTGACCATGCTGGCAATTTACGTCCATTGATTTTGTTTTTCCGTGGATCACAATGGGAGTTGGATCAGGCCTTTACAGGAAAGCAACAAGTTGCCTGTAACATGCATAACTACTTGTTTGTAAAGCAGCTGTTTAAAAAAACCAGACATGCTCATTTTATGTGCCTTGAAATGCCACATTTTGTCTCTAATGTCAGGGCTGAGAGGGATGAAGATCACATTTTAGACAAGTTGATTGAATGATGTGAGAACCATCATTTTCCTGGCCTTTTTTGTAATTCCAACCAAAAAAGAGCTCTGACTGAAGCCTGAAAGCAAATGGCTGAAAATTTCTCTTCCATGGGGGGAAGAAGATAAAATACATGACTCAGCTGAGGTTAGTAATTTGGATTCCTTTGTCCAGAATATTCAGCAAACAGTCTCCAATTTGCTATTGCGGTGTGCACCAATGGTGCACCCACCACCTGACACCGGGCCACAGAATGCTACTTCACAGTCACAGAGACTGCTTTAGACAAAGTCAGTGCAACCCTGTACTCATAACCTGGGCATTCCCATAAAGCTTTTGAGATGCAGGAGGAAGGACCCTTGGCGAAGCAGGAGGGAAAGCAAGCCCCATCTCTAATGTGGATTAAGATTTAATACCACTTCTCTATATAACTGGAGCACTGTAAAGTACTTTTCTCCATCATGTCCACACAGGTGACTGAAGTAGGCCCTGTGCAAGGTTACTGTGGTGAGACCAGTTATTTAAGATGAAGCATTAATATTTATTAAAGAATCATGGAAATTCTGTGTGTCAATTTGGCATTTCATACTGTAGCACTGTCAGAAGCATAGTTTCACTTCTGTATTTGGGAGGGTGAGGGACAGTTCCAGTCAGACCAATGGGGCTGCAAATTCTGCGCCTGCCTGAGGCTTACAGTTTGGGGGGACAGGAGGAAGCCCCCCATCCCACCCAAATCACACCCACTCTAAATTCAGCATTGCTAGCATGGTTCAACTGCTTCAGTATAAAGGGATTTTTCTGGTCCAGCAGCTATCCTGGATCTTATGCCAGAACCCCTCCCTGTTGACAATGTGGACTGTGTGGGTAGGGAAAAGGGACATGGGAAGGGTTTCCTTATATCCCAGTGATCCCAAGTAGCCAAAATGATGGGAACTTTTTTGCACTTCCTCCAATTCTGAATTTAACTAGGCACCTTTTAACATATCCAGGGATCTGGGCCTCAGTCCTTATCTACATTGCCTTAAATTACTAACAGTTAATTAAACCACCCATTTCTTGTGCCAAACTCATAAGTACTCACACCCAAAGCTATGTTTTATGAGGATAGTCACAATATTTAGAGTGGCTATTCAGGATGCATAATATATGCTAGTGCTGCCTAGCATTGGTGAACGTGCAGGATTCTGGTGTGTCTGGTTGAATACTGAATGTCTTTACATGGGACAGGCCAGACACTTCTGTGTGGGTACAAAGGCATTTTGTGTCAATACCTCAAGTTCAAGCAACCTTCAATTCCTGACATGAAAGAGTTAATTATTTTGGCATTTGTACATAAGCATATGTACATATGTTTGCAACAAGTTTCAGGAATCTTTCGTATCGTCATAACTCATCTGTGCTCAGAATATCAGATAAAGGTCTATTATTTATTATATTTATAAATGCTATAATGCGAGAGAACCAAAAGGCTCTGATCCAAACGAGTGTCCCGCTAAACTAGTCACTGTACAAATATAAAGGAGGATACTGCCCATGTCCTACAGGAGCTTGCAATCAACACAGAGTCTCTTTTAAAATAAAATGCATGATTGGCCTATTGCACAGCCCAGCTAGGGCACATCCTCCCACTGAATGCAGCTTCTGGAATGAGTTCATCAAGCTACGTGTAGTGATTATAAAATGGCTGTTGACATTAAAAAAAATTCTGCCACAATTCAGAAAAATTTGCAAAATTGATAAAGGAAACTAGCCCAAAGTCCTCTTTGGATGATGATCTCTTCAGGCCATGGTTCAAGTTATATTCATGGTGATTTCCACTTGTCCTAACCAAATCAGTACAGCCTCTGCTTAGCTATTTTTTTAAGGCTTTAAGATTTTGCCCAAATACCTTCCTCCTTAAAGAGGATGAAACTGATTGGCTTTTATTAATGAATTCCATCTTTTGTGCATAGATTTCAGTTTTAGCATCTTGAAACGTCATTAATTTATTGCCAATTTAAAAGAAAAAGAGAGCGATCCTGTTGGTTTGAATGAATACTTTTCTTTTGGTTGAACCAATAATTCAAGCTCTTGATTACATCAATTAAAGGCCAATTTGAGGAAAGGCCTCCAGCGCTGAGATGCAGCTGCCATTTAGCCACAAATTATGGTCCTTATATGTGGGTGGACATGAAGCTCTTTCAGAAAGAAATAGATAGAGAAATAGGGGAACTATTGTAGGGACTTCAGCAGAAGGGGGACATTAATTGGATACATTGCTTGAAATCAGTCAGAAATTCAGCTACTTTGTGGGCCTTTTGACTTAAAGACCCTTCTCTTTTTGTGCAAGTACCTTCAGCTACATTAATCACAGTGACTAAACAAGCAGTGATATTTTTTTTCAGTTTTTCAATTAAAGTGAAGAAATGGCAGCCTATTGTTAAAATACTACATGAAATTAATAATGAACACAGTCATAATAATTAAAATGGCCCCTATCCTGAAAAGATTTATGCAAATGATGCAAATTAAGATTATGCATATGTGTTTGTAGGATCTGGGCTTATATTTGCAAATAACAATATCACATTAGCAATGAATAATTGATAACAATGAATAAATGGTTGCAAATTAAAATCAATATTTGTGAGTTTGTAACTTTATTTCTTTCTTTGAAATTTTGATGAAAAATCCCCCATTGTAAAATATTGATACTTAAAAAAAAATCTTCTTTATATTTTATTCCTGACTCCCTCTGTCTATTTGTATGGACTCCAGAAACCTGGATCGACCACTATTCCTGAAATTCAGCTTTCAAAAAATGCTGATGCTCTGATTTTAGGCTATTTGTCACAGGCCTGGGTTAAGCCAAATAATATATCCAAACATCTAGCTCCTCCTGAAGTCATTAACTTCAGGGAAAGCAGGGCCAGGCCCTTAAATAGTTAAGTAGACATTTTGAACATAGAAGATCCAGGTATGTTGACAGTGTGTCAGCAGATGGACAGAATATCTAGATGCACAGTGATCTGACTAGGAAGCCAAGATCCACTCAGTCAATTAATGTCTCTAATTATTAGTAAGGATTAGAGCATCAGTTTGGATACGAATGAGAACCAAGTTAAACGTCATGATATATTTTCAATTAAATTGAACCAAACTAAAGTTAAAGCTTTTTTGAGGCTTGAAATATTTAATTAAAATAGTTCAGTTAAACATTTTTGTCCTAAAGTTCCCCGAACTTCCTGGTTTTGGGTTGGACAGGAAGTGGAATTAATGAAGCCTATTTCTGACTTGGTCAAAACAGGAAGTACTGAAATCTCATAGGAGAGGTTTCTGTCACTTAATACTTTATCCAATTAAGTTAGAATGAGCTTTAAATAAATAAACAGTCCATATCTTTAGAGGTCTGTTCAGTGCTGATATCTACAGGTTGCTTGCTGATTTAAGAATGTGGAAACAATCTCTATTTTACATATCCATAATTATTGGTTTCTAGCTTTCCTCTGCCTAACTTACCATACTTAGGGCCTGACCAAATATCCACCAAAGTCAATGGAAGTCTTTCTATTTACTTCAATGGGCATTGAAGAAGGGGCCTAGCTCCTGTAGGCTTGAAAACCACTGAATATTTTCCCAGAGTGATAGCATAAATCTAACTGGTCACCTAATTTACTAGAAAGACCAGAGATAGTCCTCTTTAAAAAAAAAAAGCAACGAAAAAAACACTCTGCTATCTGAATGCATTTCTTAAATTTAAAGGATGAAATTTTGATGGCTCTCAGGCCATCCAGGCCTGAGTCAGCTTGGTACCTCCCTGCCTACAGCAGGGGAGAGTCTTGCTGGTACTTAGCTGTGTGTCAGTTCCCTGACACCACCGGTCCGTTAGCCATTCAAGCACTCTCCCCATGGCTATGTAAGCCCTTATTTTGCCCTGCAGAGTAACAATAGGTACACTCAGGTTCCTGAGTCCCTCTGAAGCATTCCCTTGTAGTGTTCAGCCCCTTAACCCCTGATCACGCAAAGAAATACCAGGTCTGCGGTCCCCAAAGGACCAGTTCGCACACCAGCTCCTATGATTCAGCTCAGGATCAGCACCTTGCTTAATGTCACAGCACCTACCTGCACGTAGAGTGAACACAGGAATAAATTTATTACCAAAGATTCAAGCTTCAAGCAATAGTGGGTAAGAACGTTGGAAACAAATGGTTACGGTCGTCATTCCAGGCTGACCCGGCATGACACTTTTTTGGAGGGCGGGGGCTACGGATGAGTTCTTACTTGCTTTCGCCCTCACCTGGGGTGTCAACAAGTCCAAACAGATTGTTAGAAATTAAAGAACACCTCCTTGTGGCTGGTCTCATTTATGAACAGGAAAACCGATGCAGAACAAACAAAACTTTCACTCCAGCATCTCAATCGGGTCACCAGGTCATCCTTAGTCCATCTGTCCCCCTCCTGAGTCCAGTGCTTGCCTATCCCCAGGCTCTTCTCCAGGATTATCTTGGTACCCGACCTCTGCCCCCGGGTATTAGGCTTCTTGCCTTTATGTGATGGAATCCCACAGGAACAGTGCTCTGGTAACACTCAGGGTGAAGCCAGACAGGACTTTAGTGCAGTGGATCTCTTCCAAGGCCTCTCACAGCGGCTTTGTGCATCTGGCTTTTGAGCATTCAGCACCCTTGTTCCGCCGGGAGCTCCTTTCAGTGACTCCCCCTGGACTCTGGGGAGCTCTGACATGTCCCCAAAGGGGTCATGAACCCTGCCTGTGCAGTCAGAAGTGATTCACAGCCAGCATGGAAATGAGAAGGGTTTATTAGTTCTCCAGGTCACTGCATAGAACAGAACTTTGTTAACACAGGAATCAGAAAGTTGCAGCAATGACCATCAGGTGAAGGTCCACTGCTGCATTCTTAGGCTCTGCTCTTTCAGATCCCCCCAGACAGGACTTGGCAGACTCTTCAGGCCAATCAGCCCCAGACATGCCTCCTCCCCCCCCTTGACTTTGTCTGTTTTCCAGGGCAAGGAGGTCATCTGGACACTCCTCTCCTCTCCAACACCTTGCCAGGGGATTGTCTCAAGCCATTGTCTGTGTGCAAGCAGCTAGAGTCAGCCACAGTTGCACTCTAATGGTCACCACAAGGATCACACACCCTTAACCCAACAACTAAATACTTGAATAATTCATAGGGGAAACTGAGGCACATAGAGAGTTCATTAAGAACATTCCCACTTCATCACACGCTACCACAGTAAGATTCTTCTGTAGAATGAGGATCCAAGGAGGTCTGTCCACTGCAATTCTTCTCCAGGGACAGTGGGTGATCCTTGCCAGGCCAGGCTTCCAGTCAATGTCTGGCAGAACCCTGGTTTACAGCAGGCCCTTATGGATGCCTGCTGATGGCAGCTCTCCATCTAGGAGACTCTTCTTTCTAGAGCCACCTCTTAGAGGCTCTTCATTCTGGTAGATTTCCAGAGAGCTCACCATCTAGGCTCCCTCCTTAACCCTCTGGCGCAGGGCTCTTTGAAAGCTTCTCTTCATAGGAGCTTCCTGTCTTCTTTTGGAGTTCCCCTGAAACAGATTTTGGGTAACCTTTATTAGGTCCAGATACTCATTTACTATTCAGCCACCTGGGGCAGTCAGTTTTTTATATATCCATGATTATTGGTTTCTAGTTTTCCTCTGCCGCAGGTGTGGTCTTCATAAAGCAGTTATGGGCAGACTGGGCCCAAACTCCCCATAAAAGGCCTCTCTTTGATAACACACTTTCCAGAGAGTAAAATTAATTAACAGGTTAACCTCCTGTCTAAAGACATTTATCTCACCCCAAAGTCCTCTGTAGCATTTCAGCCGAGTTTGGCTGAGATCCCGTTTTCATAAACATAAATACACTGCCTGTTTACTTCCTAGGCTCTGGAGAAAGGGGTGTCCTCTTCTGGCTTTTACTTATACGCTTGAAAATTTGTTGTTTAGACTCAAACAGGATAACCACCTGTGGCTTATTTTTCCAAGGTTCTGCTTCCTTGTTGATTTTAGGTCTCTTTGTTAACTTTGTATGTAAATGGGTATCCTCTGTGTTAGCTTACAATAAGAGAGAGAGATGGGTGAATAAACATACTTTGTCTGACACCTCTGCTGTTGACTCATACCTTGATTCAGACTCTATGAATATCTTTTCAGTATATGTATATATAAGGCCTGAGATAGTATCTGTACATGCATTTCACAATGATATTAATGACCAGTGTGATCCGAGACCTCATGTAAGACCTCATATGATGTTCTTTGGTGAACCAGGACGTACGTACCAGAATCAGGATATTCCTGTAACCCTCTGGCCAGTTGGCATTAAGGAGTTTTTGGGTCACAGAAATATCCTGAGTCTTGAAAGTTTTATTGCAAGTTTGATATTGACCTTTAATCACTCCTGCACCCCAATTCCCCCCAAAAAATTACAATAAAATTTTTGGTTAAATCAGAACACTCTTGAGTTCAGCAGATAGAATCAGAGGGTTGAGAGAGCTTGCCACTCCAAATTTCATTCTTTCCATGTGCTCTTGGACTTTGTTTTGAAATCAGAAGCTACTTTACAGAATTGAAGGGTTGTTTTGTATTATATTCATATCTTACATACCTGCATTTATGGACATCAAAGTAAGTCACACATGCCTTCTGTCTGCAGAAATGTAATTTACTATCACAATGTCTATATCACTACCCCTTTGAAGGCACAGCCTAAAAAGAATATTTCCCCAAGAAAGTCCACAATACACATGGTTAATGAACAACTTTTGATGCGTCATATTTTTAATCAATTAATCTCTAAATTTTAACATATAACTCTCCCAACACAGCATACATATCACTTTGAGTTTCAATTCTGAAGTCTGATAAAACTAATAAACCAAAACTGCCAGAGGTGGCACATTAAATTGGTAAAATGGTTTTCATCTTAATTGGATATGAGCGTTGCTATCTCTAATAACCCCAGGATACTTCTAATTGGAGGGGATTTTTTAAGCACTAATTCTCATTGACCAGTCTTAATATTTCCCCCCTCCACTCAAGAAAAACCTACCCTGTGAAATATGAAAGTGAGCTAGTCTAATTTCAGCATAGTGAGGAGGGAATATTTGTATTTCTCTAACAAAAGATGATTTTATGTTTTGTATAGTTGGAGATTTTAATAAGACGATGCAACATTATCCAATAATGTCTTGAATGATGGTTGAGTTCACTGCCCTGAGATTCACCCGGGGCCACCAACTTCTCAATTTTCAAATGTTATCACAAGACAATGGCCCTCATTGTTTGGTTTCTTATTGTAATTTTTGTGTAAATCTTGCTTAGCTGTTTTATGTGGTAAAATCATTATTGTACTTCCCTGCTAGCTTTTTAGAGTGTTTTGTGTTTTATGCTTATTAATGGAAAATACTAACATAAATTGACATTTATAGGGAAATTGAGCACTCTGTATTCAGCATCCTTATTGTTTTATTTCACCTTGGGCCAAGCTGTGAATCCCTTACAGGGTTGAGAAGCTATTCACCCCACTGAAGCCAAAACTTCACCAATAGGAGTAAGGGCCTCATAATCTTGGTCTAGATGATTTGAGTGAAATCAAATAACTGTTGATCAAAACTGAATGATTTCAGAAACAACTACTGTTCATTGTTTTCTGGTCTCTCTCACTGTCTCACACACACAACCTTGAATTAGCTATTCCACTACATCAATTTTATATTAAGTTTTTGTCATGCAAAATCAACTTCAATTTCTCTTTACACTAGTCTTTTCCAACAATGCACACTGTTGGCACCAAAAGAAATATGATCAAGAAGTGGAATTGGGAGATGGGGAGAAAAACAATGCATTGACACCATAAACTACCACCTTTTCTTCAAACAGAGATTTAAACTTGAAGCTGCATATGTTTTAAATGTGAGAAACTATTCTCCTGAGGCATGCATACCCAGGAAGATATAATTAATTTTCCCCCAGAACATACATATACATAATCACAATACAACCTTAACTATGAAATTGGTATGTTGCCTCCATTATATATATGAGTACATTTATCAGCTAAGGGTGGACCCTCATAATTATTATTGCTGTTGCATTTATTAAAAGCATTTATGTGAAGCTCATTAAATAATGCAAAAGAAATGTTTTAGAGTTTCAAAAATCCATAAAAAGACAATTGCAAAAAAAAAAAAAAAGAGAGAGACTAGAAGATGATGATGACAAAACCTGTTCATTAATTTATATTTACATTCAGGAAATTAAATCAGCAATACCTGGAGTGCGGATGAGCATAGATCAAAGGGCTTTTACAGAAAGAGCCTTTTATAGTATCAAAGCTACAATGACATCACATTTGTCTTTTATGCTGAGTAAGATAATTGCAAATAATTGTAACTCTGAAAGATGTTCAGTTTTATGGTGGATCTTTTTTTCCCCCTACAGGTCCAGTTCACAAACCTTTTGACCCATCACTGGGGGATTGAAATCTTTGTTAGACAGAAAGCCAAAGATTGTTGTTTTCCCAATATGTGAGTGAGGCAAAGATTCAAGATACTCCAGGCACCACTGGAAATCTATCCCCCATCCTACTTGAGGTTAAGGTAATTAACTAAAACCATGACCTACTGAGCATAGCCCTCTCCAGTTCTTGCAAAAACATCCTGCCAATGTGGACAGTAATTAAAAATTGCAAATACATTAGGTCTTATGATCAGTTCTTTAATTCCTGTTCTTGGATTTATAAACCATTTTTATAATTTCCATATTCTGGGGCCTCTCCTGGTGTAGTTGAAGCAGCCTCAAGACTCCTTTGAATTATGCTCTGCCTCCCATGGTCTCCTAAGTGCTCTGGAAAGCAGAGAATAGCCATTGTGCAGTGCATTCCAGTAGCATGTCTCCACACCTCTGGCTTATCCCTCCCATAATACATGCCCTCCATCATGGATTGGGAGCTGGGCTGATGTGAAACCCTTACACCAGCCCTGTGCTGGTCAGGGATACTCCTGTGCTGGGAGATACTTTCTGAGGTAGTTTATACATCAGCTAATACCTCTTAAACTGATGAAATAGTCTTATCTTATAAGGACAATAACACTCTTTCCATTCTACTAGTATCTTTGGAGGATGTTAAATAGAAGCTAATAAAATGAGACATTTTTAAATCAGCAGGTCCAGATAACTTGCAACCAAGAATTTTAAAAGAGCTGGCTGAGGAGCTCACTGTACCATTAATGTTGATTTACAGTAAGACCTGGATCACCGGGGAAGTTTCAGAAGACTGGAAGAAAGTTAATGTGCTAATTTTTAAACAGAGTAAATGGGAGGACCCAGGTAATTATAGTCTGACATCAGCCTAACATCAATGATGGGCAAAATAATGGAGCAGCTGATACAGGATTCAACTAATAAAGAATTAAAGAAGGGTAATGTAGTTAATGAAAATCAAAATGGGTTTATAAAAAATGGATCCTGTTAAACTGACTTGATATCTTTTTTTGCTGAGATTGCAAGTATGCTTGATAATGGTACTAGTGTTAATGGAATATACTTAGACTTTTGTAAGTCAATTGACTTAATATCACACAACATTTTGATGAAAAAGACTAGAATGCTATACAATTAACATGGCATGCATTAAATGAATTAAAAACTGGCTAACTGATAAGTCTCCAATGTCATTGCAAATGGGGAATAGTTATCCAGTGGGAGTTTCCAGTTGGATCCCAAAGGGATTGGTTCTTGAATCTACACTGTTCAACATTTTTAGAAGAAAACATAAAATCATCACTGACAAAGTTTGCAGACAACACAAAAATTGGAGGAGTGGTAAATAATAAAAAGAACAGTTTAGAGCTATCTGGGTTGCTTAGTGAACAGGGAGCAAAGAAATGATGTGGGTTTAAATACAGCTCAATGTAATGTATACATTTAGGAAGAAAGAATGTAGGTCAGATTTACATGGGGGACTCTATCTTGGGAAGCAGTGACTGTGAAAAAGACTGGACGGAGTTGAGGTGGATAATCAGCTGAACACAAGTGTCCAGTGTGCTGCCATGGCCAGAAGAGCTAATGCAATCCTGGGATGCATAAACGGGGGATTCTTGAGTAGGAGGAGGGAGATTATTTTACTCCACAATTTAGCACAGATGTGGATGCTGCTGGAATACTGTATCCAGTTCTGGTGCCCACAATTCAAGAAGAATAATGGTAAATTGAGAGGGTTCAGGGAAGAGCCACAAGCATGATTAAAGGATTAGAAAACGTGCCTTATAGAGATTGTTAAACTAAATCGATTGAGGCTAAGAGAAGATGAAGAGGTGACTTGTATACAGTCTGTAAGTATCTATCTGGGGAACAAATATTTAATAATTCAGTCTTCAGTGTTCTAGGGAAAGGTATAGCACAATCCAATGGCTGGAAGTTGAAGCTATACCAATTCAGACTGGAAATAAGGCATCCTTTTTTAACAGTGAGAATAATTAATCATTGTAACAATTTACTAAGGGTCATGGTGGATTCCCCATCACTGACAATTTTTAAATCAAGATTAACTTCTTTTCTAAATAAAAGATATGCTCTTTTATTATTTTGGGGAAGCTCTAATGCCTGTGTTTGATCAAAATGGCCTTAGAATCTGTGATGCTGCAATGCAATGAATGAATCTATGAATTTACATCACTGGCACTAATTGAAAAATTGGCTGATGTTTAATATACAAAATATAACATCGAATGACACTTTAACAAGCTTATTCCTAGAACAGAGGTGACACTCCTTCCCCCAAATGGAAATGGGAGGTGAAATTCTGGTGCCATTGAAGTAAATGAGAATGCGATAGGGTATTCACCCCACTCCAGCCCTGAACAGGCTACGGTGGTGCAGATAGGGCCAATTAACCTTATAGGCCATACCTGGAAGAGGATTGAAAATGACTAATGGCTGATAGATGCCAACTGCAGGATTAACTGGCTCAGGTATAAAGCCAGGGTGTTCGCACCAGAAAGATGCTGCAATGTGGAGTCAGCAGTCAATCTCTGGGCTTAGAAAGGGAAAAGAAGGAAATTTAGGAAAGAAGAGAAGCCCTGGGATCCTGGTCGTGAAGGAAGGGATTACCCAAATGGACGGAGAAGAAAGCCTGTGGAAGGCAGAGTAGGAAGCAGCCTAGGGAAAGAGCAATGTGGTTTAAGATTGTGTGGACTTTGGCTGCTCTTTCACTGAAGTTTAGAATGCAGCAGCGCTAAGGATCAGAGTTATCATTACCAGTGGAAAGGAATGCTGCCCTATACCAGGCTGCTAATCTCAGTAAGAGATTTCTGGAGTCTTCAGGCAAAGTGCCAGAATGAAAAGATGGGAGAGACCCTGGTGAAAAATCTTCAGAAGCCTTAGAAGGGAACTGAATCTTTAGTCACCCGTGGGTCCCCTACCAACTACTGTAATTCATGATAAATACAATTTATCTCATGGTTCTATAGTTTGTCAAGTTGCTGGAGGTCTGAATCAGCCGATGAATTCCCTCTGGTTTTGCAGTCCTTAGGCCAAATTCTGCCATCCCTATGCTGAGTAGCAGCTGAGTCCAAAATCAGCATCACTGACTTCAAAGGGGGACTGGAGGTCATACAGTGAAGCTGTTTCATCTCCCTCTAGCATGGATGAGAGGACAGGATAAGTGGCCAGCTTCTGAGTTGCAAACCTCTAGTAAAGCTAGGGTCCCCCCCCAGAAGTTGTTCTCCAGGTGGCCAAGTGTTTTACCTGTGCATTAGGAGAATCCTGACTACAAATAACTTACAGAAATGCATCTGAAGGCTGATCAAAATGAGAAGGTGGAGAGTAAAACTTTTAGACAGAGGTCAAGGCATAAGCATTATGTAACTATAAAGATAACCAAGTTGCAGTTACCTCTGGAAAATGTAGTGTTATGCTTCAGTGCCATCCCAAGTCGCAACCTGCCAAGAAGGCAGGAGACCAAGATAAGATATATTTCTTCGATGGCTCAGCTGTCTTAGGCTTGGAAGTTTATTAAGGGGGGAAATCATCCCAGGAATACCAAAATACCAGACGCCGTAAAGATGATGTAGATAATGTATGCTGATTTCCACTAGCATTAACCCATTCAAAAGACAATATTAGCTGGAAAAGCAGGCTTTTAAAACTCTGTAAAATGCCAAACAAATGGGGGAAAAAACATAAATATGGATATCATTTGCCCACAAATAAAGCCAAGATGATAAAACAGCAGTTTGTTTTGCAAAATATGATTCATTTGGATGCTGGCATGGATATTTAACTTGTGTTATAGCCTCAAGCTTTAACTGGTGGACTGGGTTCAATTTTATTTTAGTTTAAAGTGAAATTAGTTTGGTGGTTTTAAGCAGGGGTCTACCAGTGATGTATCTTCAGAAGAAAAATGACTATATATTTGACAATCTACAATTAACAGAAGAGTGGCAGGGTTGTTTCGGACTATGGGATCATTGCATCAACAACAGAAAAAATTAGGGATTTCCTACATGGCTGCTGCTTCCAACTAATGCTGTTAGTTTTAATAAACACCATAGATAGACATCATAGAGAGACAAATGTTGTAGATAGATATTGCAGCAAGACAGACATCTTCTGTTAGAGATGGATTGAACTAGTCCAGAAAAATTGTGGGTACCTCTGAATGAGCTAAGACACACAGATAGAATCATAGAAATGTAGGGGTGGAAGAGATCTCTAGAAGTCATAAAGTCAAGCTTCCTGTGCTGAGGCAGGACCAAATAAACCTAGGCCATCCCTGACAGGTGTTTATCCGACCTGTTCTTAAAAGCCTCCAATGATGGGTATTCTACAGTCTCCCATGGAAGCCTATTCTAGAGCTTAATTACCCTTATAGTTGGAAAGTTTTTCTTAATAGCTAACCTAAATCTCCCTTGCTGCAGATTAAGTCCATTACTTCTTGTACTGCCTTCAGCAGACACCAACATATGTCTTTGTGCTTTATGTATGTTCACTTTGAGCCTTTTATTGCACATTCAGATTTGGTCATGAAAGATGTGCCAGATCTGTTGTAATGGTGCCAACTGCTGCCTCCAGAGGATTAGACTGTCTCATCTGGAATGACATTGCTGTATCTGGGTGGGGAAGATGCTCCCAAATTGGTACCCTATAGGATTCTAAAACATCATTCAACACAGACTGGTTCCATCTACTGAGAGACTAATGCCACTTCCAGGGGCTCCACTGGTTTTCCTTGGAGGTCCCCCTGCCTAATATGGATCTAACCCAACTCTATTTAGCTTGAGTGATCACTTCCCGAGTTTAAAAATCAAATTCCTTACAAAATATTTAACACTCATATTTAATCACTCATAATTAAACCACTCATGTTATTCAGAGTGAGGAAAATATCCTACAATCTTAGGAGGGAATGTAGTTCAGGAATGTTCCACCTCTACTGCTTACACATTGCCAGGTACGGACCTGATCTTGAAAGCTCTTCGCTTGTGGAACTTCCACTGACTTCAAAGAAAGTTCTAAATGAGGAAGGCTTACAAAATTGGGCCATATGTTAATGTTTAATGTGGAGGTTGACCAACCAAGAATTCAGTTTTTTGGCATCATTTTGACACATGTACTCATTGTAAGTAACAGATTCATAACAGAAAATATTCCTTAAAACATCCTTACACTTGTGAGAATAATTTTAATTCTGATAGTGAAGAATTGATATATGGGTTTCTGTTAAGAAGTTCATATTATGATACATAGGCTTCCAGGCCATAAAGCAGTGGTTCCCAAATTTTTAAGTCACTGTCCCCTTCTTCCTAATGTAATCTGCCCATGCCCTCCCCTTTAGAGAGCTGGGATGTGGTCAGGAGTCAAAGCCAGGAGGGGGGGCCAGGCCAGGAGCAGTGACTGGAGAAAAGGCCACAGCCAGGACTGAGGTGGAGCCAGAATAGAGCTGGAGGCAGAGAGTGGCTAGGTGGTGCTTTCTACCCACCCTCCATGGGGGCTGGGCTGGATCCTGCCATGTCCCCCTGAATGTTCCTCTGTGCCCCCTAACAGTGCACCCCACAGTTTGAGGACCACTGCCATAGAGAAAAATGAAGCCTGGAGATCGGACTTCTGTTTCTGACCAAGCTATTCATCAGGAAATTTGGCCAGGCCATAGAAACCTTTTTCTATTAAAATATGTGGGTACTTTCCATGGACAACTGCACAGGGGGTGGATACATCTCTCCTAGTTCATCAGTCTCACACACTCAGCACTACAGGGTCACAGAAGCTATTTTTATGCAATCAAGATATGAGCATGGCATGAGGATAGGTGCTCTGCTCAGACTTTCTTGGATAGGAATCTGGCTCAAATTTGAGAAACATACTGGTTCTCTGGCATACATACTCTCATGTCTATCTGTTAGGGTACCTTATGCCAATCAAGTGTGGCTTTAGAAGAATAGTGAAATCCAGGAAATTCCATCTTATTTAAAAAAGATCTTTTCATTGCCAAACAATCCTGAAGTAGAAGCACATGCTGTAGTACAAGGGATCATCACAATAGCTAATGCTTGCCAATATTAGGACCAAATTTTCAGCAGCCCTCCACTTTTTCCATTTATCAAAATTAGGTAACTCATGTAAATACCTGGCCTAGACATACAAATATATATGTGCATGCACAGAATTAACTGTGCTGGAAATTTATCTGTATCCCAACAAACATCTAGATTGTGTAAATACTTAATAATCTGCTTCATTTCTTGGAATTTTGTATGAACTAAAAAGAACAGCCTAAGAACTTTGCTACTCAGGGATAATTACTGCCCTCTCCCACTTAAATCTTTCTTTGAAGGTCCTTCTCAAGAAAACTATGCATTGTGTACATCACCTGCTTCATGATGAAAAAATCACAGTGGATTGTCCCTTATAAGAAAAAAAGCCTACATGGTAGACAGAATGTCGATCAGCAACAAGAATTCATGTACAAGCTACAACCTATAGAATTTTATGAATTTTAGAATTTTAACAATGATAAAAGTACATAAGCGAGCCAAAATATTTTACTTACCCCTCATCCATTTTCTACAAAATAAGCCAACTTTTTACCAGTTTTGCCAGCAAGGTCAATATATTCATGCAACTCTAGTCATCAGGTCTGGAGAAAAGTTCCACCTGATCTAGGAAGCTTTGTAGAGTCCTTTGAAAATATACTAAAACTGAACACTGGTCTATCTTACCTGGTAACTTACTTCTAACAGTGGTCAGTGCTTCAGAAGGAAGGTGTACGAGCTTCAAATATTGTACCTACAATAATTTTGCAGTACTAAACCATAGGATAAAGATGGAATTTCTCCCTGGCCAAATCTAGTGATTTGACTTTGTTCTGAATTGGTTATGCAACCAAACTTTTTTCTTTAATTCCCTTTACAGAAAGTTTTGAAATTTTTGGTTTTCATTCCAAGTTGCCACTCGCTGCTAGTGTGTCTCCTGGAGTCTAGGTCTGGGAATGTAGCTCTCGCAGCATCAGGTGCCCCCTTCAGATCTCTTCTTGCTCTGCAATAGTCTACTTTCTGGTTACTTGGCCCTTCTTCTACATCATAATGTACCCTTTCCGGGATGACAAAGTCCAACAGAACGACTGTCCAAATGTTTTCTATGAAAGGGTGTGCAGCTACAGTGCAGGGTTCTCTGTCCCTATACCAGGCAGAGGAACCTGATCTTGCCTGCTACATTGGGTTCCAGGGACCCTATAATCTGCAATACGGGTCCTGAGACTTCATCCTTGTTGCTGTTTCCTTGAGCTCGTGCCCACCAAGCCTCTCTGTCTTCTCTTGCCTGGTTCTCTGTTTACTGTAGGATCCTAACCTACTCCCTGTGGCAAGCTTCTTGCCAGACTCATCCTCACTCCAGGGGCAGGATCTCAGGGCATACTCTCTCACTGAACTTCTTTCTTATCTCTGATGACCTCCCCATCCCAGGAAATGACTGTAGCTTCTTTCTCCTACAGCCCCCTTTCTGCTCTCAGCTTCTTGTCTCCAAAATAGGATGTTTTGACATTGTTAAAACGATTTTTTGCCAGTCTTCTTCCAAAACAAAATTCCAGCAAAATTGACCTGATTTTATGAAGTATTTCAGTTGTGATAGAACTACATATTCAGACACAATATGGTTACATTGAAGTTTCTCAGACCAGTTCTATTAATTATGTATGCATAAGTCAGTGCTGAGTGGAAATAAGCTTATGCATTTGAGTCGAAAATGAGGTCAATTGTCTCAAATCACTTAGCTGAGAATGTAATAAAGACATAAGACATATTAGACCTCATTAGAGAATTGTCATTATTTCCTGATCCCCAAAAATCTCTCCTGATGTACACTCAGCACAAACCAAAACATATTCTTCCTGGATGACAAGAGAGGGCTGTCCAATAGCAATCCCATAAATTTAGCCAAAAGACAAAAGTAACAAACATGGTTCAGTAAAACAGTTACTGTTTTTATTATGATCAGGTTCAATATTGTTCAAACTATAGTAACCAATGGAATTTAAATGACTGGCCAAATTATCAAATTTCTGCTTAATAGCTGCATGATTCAATGAACTGCTAGCTCAATGAATGAGTCTTAATAAAAAATTCTTTCAAAGCAGTATGGCACTTCAGAGCAAATTCACTCCATTAATATTTACAACTGGGATGTGAAAACACATATTTTGTATTTTGGAAACAGGACAATTTGATATACACATGGGCTTCTAGTGTTCTAGTAAGCTAAAAGGTGGAGAGCAAATGGCGGCTGCAAACTAAACTCCAAAAGGTATGTTTATAGTTGAGACACATAATTTAACCACTTGTTTACAAGACGTCATTTACAGCAGAAAGATTTAAGTTCATCATTGCCATCAGTTCACTCTTAGTGCACACGCAACATTTGGTGGGTTTTTTATTCTACCTTTGGAAATGAATCATTATGAATGGAAGGTATTCATTTTGAAGGCAGGGTGTCAGTGCAAGTTCTTCTTATGGAGAATATACAAGGTGATGTGCATGCCTCGCATGAGAACATCTGGATTACATCTCACTGGAATGGTGTAAAACTAAAATGTAAATTACTCAGTAGGTCAAAAATATTTTGTAATGCAACAAACCAGATTAAGTGATGATGAAAATAGGGCTATTTTTCACTGCTGGATGAAAGAGTAGGAGTGGAAACATGTAGCATTTCTGAGAATCATTATTGTTCATCATGCAGCCCACCAGCAAAGATACCCACCCAAGAGAACTGAAGGTGAGCCATAGCACATTGCGAGGTCAAAATCTGGAAATCCAGAATCTGGTATCAATTGCATTATCTTTATTTTATTCCCCCCTCCTATCAGGCACAAAATCCCTTTGTAATCAGTGGCAGCTTTCCCAATCAGAAATGTGAACAACTCAACCACAGTGAATGTGCCACTGTCCCATGCAACTGCATTATAACAGTGTTGCTAGTAGCATCATGTAGGGAACATACAGTAAAACTCCCTTGAAGTGGCTAATTATTTTCATATTCACTTTTGTTGTTGCCATTCCTCCAGTGATTGACCAAATTCAGCAGCTCTTTAATTTTTTAATTTTTTTTTGGCTTGGCCTGTGACCCTGCACAACACAGCTCACTCTAAGCCTTTGGTGGTCCAAGGCAGTAGGACTAATAGGATAATGCGAAGCAAAGGAAAATGTAGGCTGAACAAAAGGGAAAAATTCCTAATGATGTGATCCATTAGATTATGGACTATAAAGCCAAGAGAAATGATGGAAGCTTCTCAGGTCACTTAAAACTAGACTGGATAAAATGCTGGGAAATACAATGTGTGAAGTGATCCTACATTGAAAGGAAAATGGTCTTTTTCATAATTAATTTTGATGCTTCTCTTGAATATGTAAGTTTGATTTGCTAAAGAAAGGAAAACAAATAGCCTTTTATTTATTTATTTTTTAATTCAGAGAATACTAGCTCAAAAGTTTTGCCGTAGCATCACTTTCGGCTAATACTTTAGAAAAGTGCCGGTTCCTTCAGAACTGGCATTTAAGCTTTAAGAGTAACAGCCTGCCTGCTTTATTTCAATTGGACATTCAAGTTGTTAAATACTGCCTTTAGTACCGAGGGGAAAATAAATTGTCTGGGATTGAGCAACTAAGACCAAAACCAATCTAATTAGTTAAAAGTCTGATTGTCCAGCTATTCTGGCTTGATTTCAATTTGTAAGTTTTCCAAGACTTAAAAAATGACCCTGAATATCTGAGTTTTTTCAGAGAGTTCAGTTTTTTTTTCTTTCTGGAAATAAAATGTTCATTAGCAAAATGGATGATGCTATTGAGGGCCTAGTGCAAGAAAGATGACAATCTCAAACAGTAGTTCAGCTCGTCAGCTGGTGTAAATCACCATATCTCCAATTGGACTCTTTCCTGAATAAAAATACTTCTGTATTTCAAACTTTGTATAACACTATTATGTTCATGTTTGTATAGCTGAGATACCAGCAAGTAAAATGTGCGTGGACAACTACTGATTAATTGTATGGGATAAGGAAATTATTCACTCCCTGGATGCCAGTACAACATTATTGTAAGCATTAGAGAGACTATTACTGGAAAATTATGTCCAGTTCTGGTGCCTACACTTTCAGAAGGATATTGAAAAACTAGAAAAGGTTCAGAAAAGATCTACAAGATTGATTTAAAGTCTAGAAAACGTGCCTTACACTAAGAGACTAAAGAAGCTCCATCTATTTAGTTTATCCTGGAGAAGGTTAAGACATGACTTGTGTTTTATAAGTACCTTTGTGGGGAGCACATTTCTGACAGCAGAGAGCTTTAGTTTAGCAGCCAAAGGAATAACAAGATCAAATGGCTGGAAGCTGAGGCTAGACATACTCAGATGAGAAATAGCCCCAAATTTTTAACAGTGAGGGTATTTGCCTAGTGGAACAACTTACCTGGGAAGATGGTGGATTCCCCAGCACCTGAAGTCTTTAAATCAAGACTGGAAATCTTGCAAAATATATGCTCTAGGTCAGCCAGAGGTTGTAGATTTGATTCTGGAATTACTCGGTGAAACTGGTTAAACAGGAGGTCAGAGTAGTTATAATGATCCTTTCTGATCTTAAAATCTATGACTATGAATTGTGTGTTTTCTGGTTTTAATATTTACTTTTCTAGTGTTCTAAATTTCAGGGAAATCTCCCTCTAGAAGTCCATTCCCATAACTTATTACTTAGGAATAAAATACAACAGAGACTCTAATGACTGACGGCACAGCAAAAACCGCTTCCTTTAACTAGCTTCTTATGGATGACAACTTCTACCTTCCACAAAAGCAGTCAATTTATAATTATGAGACAGTAACATTCAGAAAGAATGACTGTATGCACACAGTGATAAGAAGCCTGAGCTAGGGAGTTTCACAGACTAAAGTATGCCTGAAATATACAGGAATAAACAGAAAGAGGTCAGTCCAATTTTCCTGTCTTTGAAGTAAGTGGAAATTTTGTAGAGCTGGGCCCCAAAAGAATAAAAAGTAGGAAATGTTTCCATTTCATGGGAAATTCTCACATTTCAACATTTGTTTTCATCCTGAATCAGAAAGAAAAACTGAACTTTTGAAATTGATCATAAAATAGAAACTTAAAAGCCAAAATAAAAAATGCTGAAACGCTTCATTTCAAGATTTTCAATCAAAATGAAACCTTTCAACATTCATTTTGGTTTGATGAAATGAGCAAACATTTTTATTGTGAATTATTACTTCTACATAAATCCTTAAGTATTAATTATTACTTATTTAAACTGAATTTTGGAATCATGTACACATTGCCCTAGGGGAACTATAGTTCTGACCTGCATTCTCTTCTACGTGCCAGGATCTTCAATGTTCCATATGGCTGAACTGCATATCCATTTGGGTCATTTCAACAAGCAAAAATATCCGATTCAGGTTGAACAACCTGAAATGAAATGTTTCATTTTGATTTTCCCAATGGAAAATCCTTTCTTTTTCTTTCGAAAATCAAAATTTTCCAATGAAAATGTTTGATTTGACAGAAAATGCATTTTCCATCAGAAAATCATTAGAACAGAATTTTCCCTACCAGCTTTATTCAAAAGGGTAGAAAAGTAATAATCTTTATTGTAAACTAAGAAGCAACGATGAATACATGTGAAAGAATGGAAAAAACCCAGCGTGGAATTCATTGTGTAGGTGTCATAAGAAAAGATATGACTGTGGTTAATATGCTTTTATTAATATCCAGTTGTTAATGCACCTTTCCTTCTAAAGGATCCCAGAGCATTTCAGACTGCAGAGACTTAGACTGAAATGCAGCCATTGGTCTTGGCCATTTGCTATTATTCCACAGTACAAAATAACCTCTATGATTGAATCTACATGGGGAATGTTTAGATGTACAAAAAGTAATTACAAAGTTGGACTATCGCTAAGACATCAGTTATAATCCTTGCTTTTGTGTGTGAAAAGAGTTATGGTATCTGTAAATGGCCAGAAGTGAGAACTTTGCTTTAATGTCTAATCTGAAATTTAGTGATTCCAAAAATACAGAGGCATTGGCACAGACTCCCACTGAATCAGCTACAAAGCCATTTCTTGCAGCAATCCTAGCTTTTACTTGTGGGATCTCCCTTCCAAATCCTGACTAGATCCGTTCCTATTTATCTGGTAAACTTTGATGAAATAATAGCGTGACTTGGCAGTGACAATTTCTCCTCTGTTTCTACTTAATGAAACTTAAGTTAGGTGTGTGAATGGTTGATATTTTTCTCTTTAATGTGGACTTTTCATTTCCAGGACCAGTGATGGTTTGTAGTGCTCTCACAACTGTATGTTTTGTTTTTATACATTCTGGTAGTTTATATCTCTTATTCTCTCTTTCTCTCTCCACATAGGAACACAACTAGATTCCTCTAATTCCCAAAGTCATGTTTCATGACAAAAAAAAGTCAAACCAAGTGATGCTCAGAACTTTGAAAAAAATTCCATCTCCGATACAGACTTAATAAAATGAACCTATCTTTCTTTGCAAGGTACATTCCCCTTAACTGATACCCATTTAAATTAACTTGTGTTTACTGTAAATGCTCTTGCAGCATGAAATGTGCTTCTATTATAAAAGCAATGATTTTTAGTGACAAAAGGAAACATTTCCTTTTCAATACTTTTTATTTGACGTTTGAAGCCCATTAAAGTGACTTCATATATTCAAAAATGAATTCTTGATTTCTATGAATGTTTATAGTTAACAAGTATGTAGAATTTGATTTGGAATTAAAGAAGCATGATCACATACTTCAGAGACCTTAAATTTAGGGTTTGTTAATGTGTACTCTTAGGAACAAAGAATGCAGGCCATACTTACACAATGTAAGACTCTATCCTGGGAAACAGTGACTCTAAAAAAGATTTGGGGGTTATGATGGGTAATCAGATAAACATGAGCTCCCAGTGCAATGCTGTGTCCAAGATAGCTAATGCAATTCTTCCATGCATAAAGAGGGGAATCTTGAGTAGAAGTAATGAGGTTATTTTATCTCTGTTTTTGACACTAATGTGACTGTTGCTGGAATATTTTGTCCAGTTCAGGTGTCTACAATTCAAGAAGGATGCTGATAAATTGGAGCTGGTGCAGAGAAGAGCCACAAGAATGATTAAGGAATTAGAAAACATGCCTCACAGTGATGCACTCAAAGAGCTTAATCTATTTAGTTTAGCAAAGAGAAGGTGAAGGAGTGACTAAATTATAATCTGCAAATACCTACAAGGTGAACACAGATTTAAAAATAGTCTCTTCAGTCTAGCAGAGAAAGGTATAACATGATCTAGTGACTGGAAGTTGGAACTATACAAATTCAGAATGAAAGTAAGGAATAAGTTTTTAACAGTAACAATAATTAATCATTGGAACAACCTACCAAGTGGTGGTAGATTCTCAATCACTGACAATTTTCAAATCAAGACTCTATTTTTCTTCTAAAAGATCTGCCCTAGGAATATTTTGAGGGAAGTTCTATGGCCTGTGTTATAGATTAGATGATCACATTAGTCACATCTGGCCTTGGAATCTATCAACCTATGAAAATAGTATGATGCTAATTAGTGATAGAGCCAAAGCCATTCCAGGACTTGAATAGCACCAAATTCACTGGGGGGGAAAGAAGGTTGAAATTGAGATCTGATTTCAGCTGATACATAATTCTACATTCTTTTAGGCTCTGATGCAGCAAGATACTTAAGCATGTGCTTAACTTTAAGCATTTAACTTCAATGCCTAAAAATTCTCCTCTTGCAGAATTGAGGCTTTATCGGCTCCAGTGGGAATTTAGCATGAGTAAGGACTGCAGTAATGGGCCCCAGGATGTTGCTTTAGCCCAATGTTAGAAATTGGGAAAGGAGTTAATTTGGAGTCCAAATCTAGATCCTGACATTTTCCAAAGCTCAAGAATGTTTAGGCTGGAGGTTTTGGTTTGGCTCTATGCACAGATATTTGCATTTTAAAATATTTATGTTGTCCCATTTTGCATTCCATCACCTTTATTTGTGGCCACTTACACTGAAAAGCATCATTAATGTCAAATATATTGTTTTAAGAGAGAACTCTAAATGAAACTCCTAAAACATCAAGGATTCTGCAAGCAATTTATTTTAAAGTAACGTGGAGGAGGGAGAAGGCAAAACAATTTTTTTGTAATCTTCCAGATCATCACTGTGTGGACACCGGATCATTATACAGCCCAGTCTCCCAATTCTTTTGAAGATCTTTTCTTTCTTGCTTTCTTTTTTTGTTTCAAAAGCAAAATGAGAGGGAGGCCAACCCCATAGACCCTTTGGCTGACCTCCTCACCTTGCCCCAGTTCCACACATCAGCAGCCAATTATGTATGCGCTAGCCCATGTCATAATTGTTGAGGCAAGTTACTGCTTTCTGGCTTATTTTAAGTACTCTTAGACTTGTCCATGTCCTTTAGAGAACTAGGACAGGCTGACCTCTTAGCCACATAATCTGAGTGTACGTTAAAAAAGAAGCCCAGAATTTTTCCTTTTAGCATAGTGCCATTGCTGACAATCTACAATCTGACCAGTGCAGCTTTAATGTTTAATTGGATGACTGGGTTCTAAAGCAGAGGCATTCTTTAACCCATCTGACTCTGTCTGCCCCCATCCCCCTGCCTCACAGCAACCTCACTCGAGTTATCAAAGTGTCATTAGTAGAGACAGCTGCATGTAAACAACAGAAATGTCAACACAACTGTCTCGGTCAACAGGAATTTAACTTTAATCTGTTCATTACTTAAAGATATATCATCCCCTTTCTGTGTTGTTATCTACATCACTTTGAGACAAAGGCAGAAAACAAATTGACACCAGGGGGAAAAAAAAATAAAGCCACCCAGCCAACCAACCTGGCTTCATCCAGGCTGAGTCCGTGCTGAATTTCCGACTGATCCCCCCATATATGTATATATATTTTCGGGGTCGAAGCTGAGAAGGGGTCAGGAGTTCCTTGTTTAGCTGGAAACAGATATTATATATTTATAAATGTAAACCTGGAGAACTGCCAAAGTCCTACATTTAAGTGATTAACAAATGTTTCCCTTCAAGTGGACACTTCTTGTTCTAAATATATTTGACAAGAATGTAAAGAGTCAACTGGAGGGTAGATAGGGCATACCACAAGCATTTTCTGCGGAGGCTGCCAGGATTACAAGGACTGGGTTTAGGCCCGCATGTCTGGGTTTGCCTGGTTCCAGCTGAGTTCATGTTGCTTGTGGGCAGACTGCCAGCAGAATGCAGCTTCCCTGCTGTTTAACAACAATGGATTTACTGCTTCTCTGCATATTGGTGTTATTTTGTGTAAACAAGGTTAACACTCCTTTTAAATTATATACACCACCTGGTGACTGAGCGTGTGACCTTGGCAACCATCTTTCACCTGGCTTCCAAAAGAGATGGATACCAGAGCTGTGACTTCAGCCTGTCTATCTGTTGTTGTTCTTTCAGCTCACTGTCCAATAACAATATAGAATACTGAACAGTTTAAGAAACCAAATTATGGCGACTGCTTCCATCCCTACAATATATAAAATTTAGAGGTGGGAAAATGCTATTGATTAGAGAGGGGGATTATCATTCTATTAAGGCTATGTCTAGCATTTTATTAAAAGCCCCGTTATGAAGGTCCACTCCCCCTCTTCTATAACTTCAGCAAAGCAATCCAATACACCTACATTTTTTTCTTTTTCCTGAGGAAATTCCACCCCCTCCTCTTCTGCCCCCCTCCCCCCAAAAAGAAGATTGGAGGGAATCAGACAAGACCTCCATTAAATCTGACAGTTTGGAAATAGGATGCTCCAGAATAAGGTTAGGAAACTTTTGCAAATATAAAAAATGCCTGTCTCAAAAGTGGCTTGGCTTCCATGCTCCCCAATCAATTTATTCTGTGGTCCTCAGTATGGTCTGGTACCTTTGACTATTTTTGGAAAGCTTGGATTATTAATTTGGAAGTTGTTTCTTATTGTATTTAAAAAAATATGAGAATTGCACATTGGTTAACGATTCTGTAATCTGTACCTGATAAAGGCCAAGAAGTCCACAGACAAACCAGCAGTGTGCATGAGTTTTAAGACAAACTCTTAAAGCCCTTAATCAAACCGCCTACGTTTACTTCAAGTGGTATAGAAATCTGGTGGGTCTCTGGCAATCGTATACATTGCATGGGCTTGGCATATATAAAGCCCACAGGTTCTTTGGCTGAAATTTAGGCGGGGCTTTATAAACTCTGCAGAAACAGGAGAGCCACTAGGACCAAAGTAGCACATAAAGTTTACAGGATTAGGAAGAGCTGCTGGGGCCAAGCTTTGTAGATATCATATCTAAGGAGGCAATGAGACCTCAAGCTTCATTGGCCTTTTCAGAGCCTGAAGGGTTTATGAACTCTGAGGTTATGAATACACTGAAGCTAGGAGCATATTTTCCAGCCTGGTTAGACAGACCCGCCTTAGTATGGTTCAGGGTAGCATGCTAAAAATATCAGTGTGGGTATTGCGGCACCAGCAGAGACTTGGGTTAGCCACCTTATGTTCAGATTCACCTGATACCTGGGTCCAAACTCAGGAGGCTGCCTGAGCATTTGATGGGGCCACAACATCCACACTGCTGTGTTTACCATGCTAGCTTAAGCCAAGCCACAGTGAGTCTGTCTACCCGGGCTGGAAGGTATGCTCCAAGCTACAGTGTGGACATATCCTGAAAGACCACAGGAAGCCACCAGGATTCCTGGATGGTCATCAGTTCCCCAGGCCTGGGCTGTGATCAGAGCTTCTGCCTTATAGGGGATTCTAATCTTCATAGATAAAGATCTTTGGATGAGACTTCCATATATTTCTCAGCGAAGGCAGCTCATCTTTGACTGGCTGGGAGTTGAGTCACTTGGGCAGGACATTCCCTAGCTCTGGGTTAATCTAGGCATGTGAATTTCAGCCTGTTCAGTTTAAATAGAGGCAAATGACATTTTACTAATGTTTACATCCGAATTGTTGGGTGTTTGGGTGTAGGGAGATCTGCACATATGTAACAATCTGAATGCTACTCAGCACTTGGCTTATATGAAGTATTGTGGTAATGAGTTGCCCAAGCTAATTGTACATAGTGTAAGTATTTCCTATTAAAACTTTTAAATTTACTACTTTTCAGTTTAATTGATTATCCACTCTTTGTTCTTCTCAGCAGGTTCTTCTGAAGAAGGCAGACTCTTTGTACTTATAAGGGTTTCTCTTCTTTCTTGCTTCAGGGACTGTTTCCTGACCTGGAGTTGTAGCCTGATTTGGGGGTGATTTATTTATTTTAACGGGTTATAGGCTCACCAAGTGATCTGATCAGAAGATAAGGTTCGTGTCCTGAACCAGGATCCAGGTGTATTATAAGGGTGTACGACAGGAAGTTCTCAGAGATAATCAAATCTGTGATTTTATAAGTTTTATTAAGCTAACAGAAAATATAAAATGATAGATACAATGATGAAATGATAACAAACTGATATATTCAGAGAATGAACAATAAAAATGAATAATAAAATGAGTAATGCAACCTTATACTAAATGATATATTTGTATCTATTTTATATGATATATGTTTCTATAATGTGCTTTGGATTAATATACTCACACCCTTCCTTGATGACCTGGTTGAGGTTGACGTCTGGTTCCCCAGCTTGGGTAGAGTGGTGGAGTAGGCACTTCTCAAGAGCTAAGAGCTATAAGACTAAGTCTAACACGTACCAAAATAAGACTAAGTATAAAATGAAGAACTAAGATCTTAACACTAACTAAAAGAAACTTCAAGCAGAAGTAGCTGATGATCACCCCAAATAGCTCGATCTGCTCCTTCTTATACCCCAAAGTATGGGTATCCTTCCTCCTAAACCCAAACTTGGATTTACCACCCCAAATTATTGGGGGTACACTTATTCTGTAGGCTGGCAAGTTCGTGCGTATTGATGACCTAGTACATCCTCTCCAGAGGGTTTCAGTTGGTCTTTTTAACTTCGTCTATTTTATTTCTAGCCCTTCTTGCGGGTTTTGCCATGTGCTTTTAAAGATGCTTTGGGGTGTCAACTGCAACAACATTCCCTGTTTTGATGCCTCCTGATCTCTCTAGAGTAAAGATTATGACTATTCCTGTCTTATTTCAATCACACTTATCTAGGGTACATGAGTATATATATGCTAACTGCGTAGCTGTCATACAGAATGAGGCCTGTAAAGTGCCTTGCATTACAGCTAAACTACTTTAATATAAACTTGACATAATTCCATTATAACCACACCAACAAACTTAAATCTATAAGAAAAGATATACATCTATACTGCAAGCAAGCAGGCTGGTTCTATGGGCTACAAAGTTTTCTCTGAGGTCTTCACCAACTGTGTAAAGATGTCCTCTGTTTCAGCAATAGGGGCTGTCTGATGGAGCCACGTGGTCTGGCACGTGCAGAAGATTATTTAGGAGTGCTGGCTGAGACCTCTGTTTCCCTGAAATTCCCCTGGCTGATCTCCCAAAATGGAAGTCTCTTGCTTCTCACCTTATAATTCCCTGTTTTTCTTGAGGAAAAATGTCTGTTTTATAACGGCTTCAAAAGGCTTCTGGTGACCTTTCTCTGCCTCCATAGGATATTTTCTGAAGATGTGTGCTCTTGTTTGTATAGCAAAAGGAGCCAAGACCAGTGCGCCAGATAGAAAACTTTGGAGCTGTTTTTAAGAACAGAGGAATTACCGAACTATCCTGGATCCAACCAAGGGCTCACCTAATCCAGAAACCCATCTCTGAAAATGGGCCTAAAGTAGATGCCTTAGAGTAAGGTGAAAAGATGCCTGCAGTGGACAATGATAGAATTACCGGGCCATAAGGGAAGTTTCTTCCTAGCCTCTGTCCGTTAGCAGTTGCTGAATGAGAGGAGACAATTAAGAATCTGCACAAGTAGATACATATGTTTACATGAGTCTTTCTGGCTTGGCAGGCTTCCAAATAAATGTTAAGCCCCACAAGGGTAGTGCCATCTAATACTAGGTGAAGGTTGCTCAACAATTTCCATTACAAGGCCCTGTTTTCAGTTGTTTCCCAAAGGTAGACATTCAGGCTGACATTTTACATGCCAGGCATCTGCCTAAGGCTGATATTTTTATTTCTTATTTGAAAAGTTTCAGCTAAAATATTTGTTATCTCCGAGAATGAGATTACAGAAAAATACATTATTCCCCCCCCCTTTTTTTTTACAACAGTTTAATTGAGATGTACCAGGACCTTCCTACATTGGGGTAAGAACTTGAAATTTGTTAGAGAGGTTGTCCTGGTGTTGTAGAAGTGTCTTTTGCTGTCCCTGTATAAATTTGTCCAAAAGTTGGCCAAGTTATAAGCTTCTCAAAAAACTCAGTTTGCATATACTCAGTAGATGCTGGCTCTTCCCAGATTCAATGAGCAAGCTCCAACCTCTCCCTAGTTTCTGCACCAGACTACACATGTGCCATTGCCACTGAACAACTGCTCATGCTTCAGCCCAGAGTTGCAGGGAAGGACTGCAGAGAACTCTCCCTGCAGTTTGCTTCTGGAGCTGTTGTGGTGCCAAAACTGAGAGCAGAGAGACTTTCTCTGCTGAGCTCTTAATGATCCCATTGCTGGTACCCAAGCTGTGTTGGGGAGAATGAGGAATACTTTAATTCTGGCATTTCCTAACTTTTGAGTGCTTGACTTTGCAACTGTAATATTCTTCTAATGTAAGGGTTTATCTATAGATGTAGTGGCTACAGGAAATACAGAATTAAGGATGTGTTGAGATTTGTATATAGACATAAATAAGATCACAGAGCCTGCCATAGAAAAATTATAAACTACACACACACAATTTTGGTGAGTGTATGGAGGCGTGGCTATTAAATGCACTCAACCTGTTGGAATCAGGGCACTCATTCTTCCCATTAGCTTTTCTTATCTTCACTGCTTCTCTGCTGTGGAGCTCTACTAGTGAGTTAGGTTTGGGAAAACAAGAAAACTTGAATAAAATGTAGTGTGTCTGCTGGGATTTCTCTGTTTGTATCATATTTCAGTTTCCCTTCCACTCCCTCCTCCTTGCCTCTTGTTGCTCTGTGTGCGTGTGTATGTCTGTGCCAGCTAGATGCCAGCAGAAACCAGATAAAAAAAATTGTTAATTTGATCAGTCTCTCACTGTCTGTGTTTCTCTCCAAGTCTCTTATTGTCTCCTATGGTGCTGTTGCCTCTAGGGTTGGATTTTTGCCAGTTGGGTGCCAGAAGCCAAAGAAAACAAATAGATACATAGTAGGGTTAGCAGAGATTAAAATACCTACCATTCTGAATTACCTATGGGTAGTTTAGAAATACCAGTTTGTCAAGAGTACCTGATCCAATTTTATTCTCCAGAAGGCTTCTGACAAGGGAGGAGGGGATCTGTTTTGGGAGTTTCTTAAAATCCTTAACAGACATTGTTCCACATTACTTTAGCTTATGTCTGGCAATGATGGATTCAGGAAAGTTGACCTTTCCCCTTCCCCCTCCAAAATGGGGGGGGGGAAATCAGAGGTAGAGAAGTAAATACCTTTTGTTACCTGCAAAGCATGTGGCGTTTTTAAAAAAACTTTCCACTTGAATTGGAACTGCACATTCCTACAACGTTCATACTTATAAGCAGATTGACCACATGTCTCAGCTACATCAGGCTATCCTCAAATAAGGACTGAGATCAGTTCCACATCCTTGGGCAAAACCAATGTTCTGGAGCTAAGATTTTGTACTTAACTATAAGATAGCTGAGTGGATTTTGCTGTAATAAGATTAAACTGAGCATGCATTTATCTGATCCAGGTAATGTGTGAAGTCAGTAGAGAGTAAGGAAAAGAAATTATAGGGAAGAGGGTAGATTGGAGGTGAAGAATTATTAAGGAGATATTGAAGGTAAATCCAACGATAGGTAGTTTTTATTTCTTATTCTCATGTCTCTTTATCATGTCAATCATTCATTAAACCATCCATATTCAGATGGTCTTTTCCAAGAGTAATAAAATAGCAAAAAGGATTATGTTCAGAAATGGGAGGAAAGAAGAATGTGCCACATTTGTTGTTTAGTCATTAATAAAACAAGCTTCACTCTAATTGTAGCAAAGAAAGATGATTGCCTTACTCCCAATTTACTCAAGCCTCATAAAAACATTCTCTGGTTATTTATGGGTGGATTGAGGAAGTCATATAGGTTTGTTTTAGACAAGCCATAGATAAAATGAGGAGTGTTGGAACAAAATATTGCTATAAAATTAGTGTTTAGGGTGATTTTTGGAGGTGGGGGCGTGGAGTTCTCAGAGAAAGAGGTGTAACTGGCTGAGGAATTGGCTCTCAAGGCAAGCAGTGGAAGTTCCATCACTTGGGCTAGAAAATGAACTATAAGTAACAACTCTTTGTTGGCAAGCAGATGGGCTGGATGATCTAACAGGATTATTCCCTCGCTCACTTCCATGATTCCTTCCATCATTTAATAAAATTCCAAACCTAATCCATCTCTGCAAGGTCTATTCAAATATTTGTCCTAGGGAACAGCAGCTCCACAGTTACAGTAACGGAAGCTGTCCTTGTAACCTATAGCCTAATAGGAGTAAAACTCAAAACAGGCTCCCCTCTGCATTTTTTTTTTTTTTTTTTGAGAAGAACCACAATCTTACTAGGATTATGGCAATAGCAGAATAGCAGAACAATGGGCAAGTTTGTTTCCTTCACTATTTCCAAAACAAACAGTTACAGGAAGCACACTGCTCTCTTCATTACAGCTCTGCAGAAAGACCTTATTAAACTAAGTATGCTAAGGAGATGCAGAAGCAGATCAATATGTGGGTAAGTATTTTAGCCTGGCTTTTATTATGTTTGACAGTGATGACATCGTAGTTTGTAGGCCCTCATATAAAATGACTCTCTCTCTCCTTGAGAAGAGCAATCCCACTAAAACATAACAGGAGATGGAATGAAGTAAAGTAGTAAAAAAAAAAAGCATACACTAATTTCTGATCCAATGTGCAAAGGCAAATCAGCCTGATACCTGAAAACATCATCCACAGGTGGTTGAGACCCAGAATAATTTCCAGGAAATATCTGTCTTGAGTTTTGCCATGCTTTGTCTCATCAGGATGTACTCGGTGTCTCTACACTAGCGTAAGTGAGAAAACCTCAGGGGAACATGAGCAGGAGAATAGATGAATCAAGAGTTTCACATATGAGCTATGGGTTTTCTCTCCGTCTGGTGAGCATCCTTCCAAACCACCTTAAGTTAGCTAACCGGTATGAGCTATAGACTATAAATTGCTCAGCAACATACCCACACAGATCTCTTTAGAAATGGCCACATAGTTGGGCTTGTGTTTGCACTTAGAAGGCTAGTAGCCAGATGAGAGTTTGTAAGAAGAGTTACAGTTATTATAGAGCAAGAGAGATGCAAGATTTGTTAACACTGATAATAAACCTTCTACACAAAAGGTATGTGCCAGTCCTGCTGCTCCCCACTTCTCCAGTCAGGCTCAGGCTTTCCCCAGAGCAGGAAATTGTTTTGGCTCTGATTAGATAGCACAGATGGTACTGAAATGTGTAACGCCTACCATGCACTCTTTAGCTTCATATAATCTGCACAACAGTTATTTGTGGCCTTTTAACAGTTCATTGAGTGGAAGGAGAAGAGGAAAAGGTAGTGGACATTTGCTGAGAGTGTTCACTAAATATCACTTGTTTTATCTTGCTAGGAAGCCATATTTCAGTATGTAGAGAGGCCACCAGGAAAGCTATGCAGGTATTTGCTATGACAAAGTGGGAAACCTTTCATCTGACACTATTCTTTCAAGGATCCTAAAAAAAAACCCCAAAAACAAAAGAAATCAAAAGCTTTATAATTAAGTCTCACAATACCTCTGTGAGATAGAAAAGTATTCATTTTACAGTTGGGTAAAGTGAGTCACAGAGAGGTTAAGCGATTGGCCCAGCAACTTTCAAAGAGTCTGTAACACCTTGTGCAATAGACCTCAGGACAGGAGTTCTTGCATCTAGTTTTCTGATCTAACCACTGGACAAAACAAAGAGCAGCATTTTCTTTTTTTTTTTTTTTCCCCCTATTTGACGCTTTAGGCCCTTTGCATGGCCCACAGTGATCCTTCCCACCTTTAATTCTTCAATATAAGATTTATGATATTCTACCAATGTAGGGCCTGCAGTTCTAACTGCGGGAACATTATTGCTTGTACTGAAACCAGACTTAACATAAGATGCAAGGGCTTTAATTCTTACTATTGCTTTAAAAGACAGCTCGTCTTGAGACTATTAATAGTTTTACATGAGTGGATAAAAGAGAATGAAAAATATTTCCATTTCTTTTCTTTGGGAGCAATAAAGTGCTTCAAAATGTAACAAATAGCAGCCAGATACCAGGGGTATGGGCACTGGAGGAATAATGGGTCTTTAAGGCTGAGATTATTTAAAGCTGCCTAATTCATTTTAATTAATGGGAATTGGGCATCCAAAATCTCATTTGAAATTTCTACCCTTATGTTATTTAATTAAGCAATAAGGATGGAATCTGGGGCATTTTTTGAGGACTAACTGTGAGGAGTTGATGATCCAAATCACATGCGTTCCATGTTTCATTGACATTAGGGTACTTATTCAAACTGAATTTCTGAAACATATGAGGTTTGCCCATCAAGGTTAGCCCATCGCTAATGGGAGAACTTGTAGTCTAAAGGATAAAGCAGTTAACTACGAGCAGACTTGTCAAGAGACACACTGCCCTTCTGGGATCTCTCTGACTGCTGGTTCTCAGGAAGGCATTACTTTACCCCAATGGTGCTCAATCTATTTACCATTGTGGGCTGCATATGCAGCTTTCTATGTGTTATGTGGGCCGCATCCACGTAATATATATACTACCTGTAAGTCCCTGAGGATGTCACATGGGCCACAGCTGTGTGCTGATTGGGCCGCAAGTGGCCCATGGCCCATGGGTTGAGAACCACTGTTCTAACCAAATTTCTGTTTGCAATGAAATCTCATGCAGATTACACACTGGGCAAAATTGATTCCTGATGGAACTCCATTGACTTCTGTGGACATACTTTGTGGGTGAATTTGGCTTACTGGTTCCATCTGAGATACTCTTTGGAGACTCATATTTAGAATAACACTGAAAGCCTCAGGTAATAATCAGTGAGGTTGATTTGAAAACGAACTGATACAAAAGAAATATAAAATCTCTTTAACATTAAGGAATCCTAAATTAAACAGCAGACAAATGCAGTAAGTAATCCAAGGTCTTTATATCCCTACCTATAAATATTGCTTCCAGGAAGCGAGACTACTCATATCCCCAGGTATCTCAAATCCTATTATTTCAGCAACCACAGGATTTATGCATCATTCCTACTTGAACCTGATGGTTTAGATGTTTTGCTTTTCAAACAGACTATGCAGTGGGCATACTACATTTCTCAGATCTGTCTTTGAGCAGAAATGATTTTTTTTTTAAACAAAAAAATCATTCAGGACCCAAAATAGATGTAAACAGTTCTCCCCTTTTTCTTAACAGTGTTTTTGAAAATCAGACATGTAAAATCTTTTGTAGTCCTGGGTTCAAAGATCCCTTTTGTTCAAACACTGGAGCACTGTAATTGGTCGAGTACTGCTATCCAGTCTGAGAGGATGACCTTTCACACCCTGCCCTAAAAGAGCACTATAGAAAGAGAGGTGGCGTAATCTGGGTTAAAGGCTTCTTACTAACATGTTGAGAGCTTGTTTCGCACACACACAAACAGTTGCAAGAAAGACCCAGCCTGATGATAACTTAGCACTTTAGCATGTTGCTCTTGAGACAGCCCTCTTCTGAGAGAATAAAGACAGGCCCCTTAGTTGAAATGCAGGCCTGAAGCTCTTCATAGACACCAGTAACAAGCAACTGTTATGAGTGAAAAGAGATTAGAACACAAAGGGGCTATCCCTGTTACAGTGGTCTGGTTCTAGAGTTGCAAAACTCCCATCTCTGAATCTGTTTTACAGGATGAGGATGTTACAGTCCCTGCTCTTGGAAATGAAATCTACAGCCTTGCAGGGCAATAATTCTCATCTCAATTTTAAGGAAAAAAGCTTTCCTAAATCTGTCTTTTCACAGTTTGTCCTTAGATGAAGAAAGAGGAGGGAAGAAGATGGGCCTCTGAGGATACGCAAGAAGTAAAAACTGAGGGATGGGATATTTTTAGGATTTTAAGACCAGCAAGGAGGAGTTGATACGAGGCTCAAAATCATTATAAAAATGACTATATTGTTATTACTTATTATATAGGGCCAGAGTCTGATACCCTAACTTAGGCTGAGTAGCACCTTACCCTGTGAATAATTTTGGGACTTTTGCCTTTAACATTAGCTGGGCTAGGATTTCACCTATTGACTTCAACTGGTGGAGTAAGGTCCTAGTCAACATGAGTTAAGGTATCAAAATCTGGCCCTTGGTTTACCACGGCTTTCATGGTATGCTAACCACTTTCCAAAAACATTGGAAGACACAATCCGGGCCCTGAGCAGATTACAATCAAACAAGATAAAATATATCAAAGGAGAGGAGCAAGATACAACATAGAAGCTGAATGATTAGAGTGATGACTGGCCACATCTTGGTAGGCCCATGTCGTATTGGTGCTTGTTTATACATTATTTTGACTAATATTGGTAACAGTTCCATATATATAGCTACAGAGAGTCATTTGTAGCCATTGCCTACTCTGTCCACTTACTATTATTAACCTCTGTAGGGTTGTATTAGTTCACTGTTGCCCTTTGCTTGCTGACTTTTCATAACCATATCCCAGTTATTTTCCTCCTACCATGTCACAGATCTAGATTTTAATAGTTTCACCTTTTAAAATCTGATTATGAATTTTAATATACATTTGTATTCAACTGGTTGCCAATTTCTATGATTTTCTCTTTTATATGTACTACTTTAACATTTACTTATTAATTACATTTTATATATACACCCATAATACAAATCTGAGTATGCACCTATTTATTTACTAAACTAAACTGTTATTAATGAGTCTGTGCCAATTTATTCACTATACTATACTATACTATTTGTCATTGTTTTATTCAAATAGTTAATACATAGGTTCACACATATGCATTGTTCCTTATGCTTACAATTAGAAAAAAAAAATCAACTTGATTTCAATTGTTTGGCTCCACTCCTTAGACAGTTATTTCTCATTCTATTTGCATAAAGAAAACCATGATGGTTAAATTCTGTATTTATATAATAATACTATGTTCTTCTGCTGGGCTTTATTTATTAGCAAACAAAAAAGGACCCTTTTCTTTCATGTAAGGTCATGGAGCCTTTCAGCTGACTGGGACAGGTGGCTGGATTCCAGAAGCCATGGTATCTTATCTCATTCACTGTGGCAATCTGCATATTGTCTATGCGGATCTTCATGCTGCAGTGTATCAGATGATTTAATGTTTGTCATTTGTAGCTGTACTATTATTATGTTGATTTATTTTTGTTAGGTTATTCTGTTATTCTGGCTTTTTGTGGCCACTGATGAGGAATTAAGTCCAGTTGGCCAAATCCGAATTTTCTCTTTCTGCTGAGGATGATCCATGCTTTCATTCTTGTTATTCCCCATTGGGATGTCTTTAACTTTAAAATCTGCCTGAGCTGACAACCAAGCTAACAACTTACCTCTGAAGGAAGGAGCATGGGGAGGGGACGTTAAGAGGAGCCCTAATAGCTCAGGTATAGAATCGTTGGATAACTTTATTTTCTATGGTCACAACATTTTATGATTAGGATTGCTGAATCAAGCATAGTGGGATGGGAGAGCTCATAGAGCATCTGAGAAAAAGGAGTCGTGAAGGTGGTTTCTCAGTGAAAAGGATTCAAGCTTGTATAAGGCTAGTTGTTAATGGATTAATAGCTGCATCTTTCCCCTCTGGAAAGCTGGGTTCAAATCCTGTTTAGGTGACAAAAGAAAAATAGATTTGGTGATCTCTGGTGGACATATGTCTCCACATCACAAAATCACAACACAATGCAGCATGACTGCCAGCCGCTGCTTAAGAGAGGGTCACAACTACAGTAGAAAATAGTGCAGCGGTTCACAACCAAGTATCATTGGCAGAGTTGTGTGAGGATGCTTGCACGCCATGCCTCCCTGGCAGTAGTTAATGCTCCTGGTCCCTGACTTCTAAGGTCACCAAGTTCTATCTCCCTCTCTCGCATACATAACATATAAAATATAATAAGGCTACTAACTAAACGCTAGCTCACTTTATATGTGATAGGAAAGTCTGCAAGCCTACAAAATCAATGTTACAAATACATCCAAGCAGAAGAATTTAAGAACTCTACAGACAAAAACTAACAATAAAGGAATCTACAAATCTTATGTATTAACTCCGCCACATCAAAAGCTAAAAATACAGGAAATGGGACAAAGGTGAAATACATGACAAATAATCCACATGGAAATCCATAAACCAAATTTATTCGTGCCATCTCTTGCAGAAAGGTCTGTGCAACAATTCTGTAGCATTGCCACTGGGGTTGCTGAAACACACCAAGCCATTTGGATATCTTCATCAGTCCGGTGATCAACATTTTGGATGCTCATGAATAACTGGAATCTGATCACCTTAAGCACAAATTCAACAAAGGTTTTTTCAAGTTCATCATCACATCTGAGATTGCATCATTCATAGTGGCATTTATAGCCATCAGTACTATACAACCCATGGTAACAGATGACATTGCATGCTGAAAGAGGCCATGAAAGGTCTTTCATACTGTTTCCTGCTCCTAATGACAGCTTTTACTGCCAGTTAGGACAGAATCCAAACACATGAAGTCGTGATGGCTGTAGGTGTTGATTTGGATATGAAATGTACAACTTAGCTTACGCAGTACTGATTTATTCAGACAGGTTTCTTTTAATGCATTTACAGTATACAGTTTGCTGAAAAAAAAATAAGTAAAGTGGAAGGGAAGGTGGACGGTTTTATATGACACTTTAATTTGCCCTTTAAAAAAGCCATTTTCTGTATAGAAATAGCTTTTTAAAAGACAGTAACGTTTCAGACGGACACATGCACAAAGTCAGCATTTGGATATCATGTGTTTGGATTCTGTCCTAAGTGGCCAAAAGAGAATATTCACATTATGTGTTGCTTTAGTTCAAATATTTCTACCAAGGATGTGACTGACATGTCTGTCTTTTTGTGAATGTATGCACTAGCATATATTCTCTCTCTGTGTATCTTCATGTTTAAATGGATTGTTTTGTGTATATGTACACTCATGAATATCTTCTATTTTGTTCTGTCACGAATTCATTCTTCAGTTTTAAAAATAGCATTCATTTGCAAAAAAATTATCAGTTTCATGAAAGAAATTGGTGTTTTATCTGGAAATTACCTTTCTTTAAGTTAGAATGGGTTTTCATTCACTGTAGGGGGAATACTTTACAGTTATTTTCATTTCTTTGAAACTGGGCCATTAATAATAATAAAAACAACTATTTTTCAACTTCTAGATGTTAGTAGGCCTGTAATTAAGCTGAAACATAATATCTGCAAGGCACCACAGCCTCATTTGTAGTCCTGTGTAAATTTCAGGCCCTGGCGGGCTGGATGGAACCTGTATTGAGTGCAGGTTTGTTTCACTCCAGGCCTAGCCTGGTGTTGATAGCTCTTAGCTGGGCGGTCTTGCATTTGTTTTTGGAGTATAGTGTAATATAAAAAGTAATCCCCTTCTGATGACAGAAGCTTCAAGTGGTTACAAGTAGCAGGCCTGTTTTCAGATGCCTGAGGTAACTATCGAAAAGGTGTGAGGAAAAGCAATAATTAATTACATCTATCAGTTTAAGTGGGGGAAATGATATACGATAAGGTGCTTTTGTTTGAACTGCTTAAGTTCAACCCCAGACAGTATTTTCAGTGTAGGGGAGCATCAAGCTGCAGTGCATTTTTCTGTGGCCAAAAGTTGTATTTAAGTACTCATCAAATGTAATTTTACTCAGATCAAATGTTAGAAGTAAGCAACTATAATGCATAAGGGGGGAAAATGCTGAAAGAAACAAAGAAAAAAAAATCAACCCCCCCCAAAAACCTGAAGCATGCATTCTTGCTGAATTAACTACATTCATAATCAAGTGGGAGTGATTTATTCTAACACAAGACTTCTAGTTTTGTTGAATTACAAATGGGCGGAGAAGAGGGAAAGATGAAACTATTATTGACTTTCTCAGGACTATTAATTATTAGGAGGTATAAGGGATGTTTATTTTTACAGCATCATACAAGTTGCACTAGCACCCAAGTATATGCTGCTTATGAAAAGAAACATAAAAATCAGGACATAAATGAACCAGAGTGGTTAGCAAAATATTTCTTTTTTTTCTTAAGTTGAATTAATTTCACATTTGTCCTAGATGTGAAAGCAGAAAAAAAAAAGGGGGAGGAGACAGATTTGGATTCCAACCTTAGTCTAAAACCAAAAATATTTCATTACTGATCTAATTAAAGCAAAAAAAAAAACAACCCACATTTGAAATGATATGAATCTAGGATTGTTCTCTAGCTAAAAGATTAATATTTTCAATGAAAACTTTGGAATCCACATTCCAAAGACCAAAGCTTTCAGCTGTTGTTTATGCTACTAGTTAGAAAATCCCAGTACCCTCTAAAATCAAAACAAAACAAAAACTATTGAGTTAATTTTGTGGAATTATTTTAATAAACTCTACTTGCACCATACATATTTGCCTTGTGGTTTGTGGTAAGTTTGTAGAGGTTTTGTGAGCAAACCCAAATGTGGTGACAGCAAAACCTTTCCAAATTACAGGCTTTTATGCTTTAAGCGCAGAATTTCCTTTTGTAGTTATTTGTGACGTGTTTTGGGATCATAAATATCTGTAGTAATGTTTCCTTGGATTGGATTAAAGGCTTGTGCCTCTGTTTTGAATGGCTGTATTTGGAGTGGTTTGGGTTGCATATATTTCCTTAGAATTTGAACACTTCTTAAAGGCAGCATATAGTTACCCAGGACCTGATCTTTGGAGATGGTGACTTTTGGAAGAAGGTGATCACCAGCAATAGCCAATTATCAATATATCCCCCCATTACCTCAGATAATCACAGGGCCAGATTCTCAGTAAGATTGCTGAGTAAGAGCAGCTGAGATGGGTGGCTAACAAAAAGCCAACTGCAGATCCTTAATTCTCAGCTGGCTCCGATGCACTTTAGAGACTTCTCTAATCTGGTAAACACTGGTAACATTTTTGTTCCTAAAGCTAATGGGACTCCTTGGCAAGAAAGGGGAGGCTACAGCATAATGAGAGGAGAGCAACCCAGGGAATGCAGCTTATAGATTTTCTAAAATGAGGACCAGCAGCATACGTCTGTCAGAAGTTTTCAAACTTCATATTTCATGATGTCATCATCTTTGATTCTAATCCGGAAAGGAATAAGCATCCCCTTGCGACATTCCATGATTGTCTCCCATTTTTGCAGGGGAAGGGCTTAGGGCAGAAGGAATCACATTAGCAGGAGAAATGGGTTTCTCTTCATATGGAATAAAAAAATTAAATGAAGTGTTAATTTAAAAAAAAACCCAGTAACAAACATGCCATCAAATGCAAGCCCATAGAAAACATGCTGTGTTTTTTGGTAGGGAGTCTCTGTAGCAAATCAGTAAAAGTTGGCTCCTGTAATGAGTTAAAATATTCCAAAAGCTTAAAGCGTCTATCACAGTTGACCTTTAAGGCATGTAGCAGCAGAGAAGTTAATACACTTTGCACATGTTGCAGAGCAACAGGTGGTAGAAAAACCCATCCGAGCTCCTTGCATTCCTTACCTTTCAAACTGGTGGCCCCTGGTTTTCTGGGCTTTACACCACCTCCCCCAGGCTCTGACTGACAAGCTAATCGGTGTGCTGGGAAGCCCTAAGCTATTGATTCCACTGTAACAGAACACCTCCCAGTCAATGAAACTGCAATGAAATGCTTCAACAACGAAGAAAGGGAGGCATTAGATTGTTGAGCAACTGGAAGAAATTTGCTTGTTGGTAGTGCGGCAGAAATGAAAAGGCTCTCGGGGGCACAAGCTTGAAAAGCCAGGTTATTAAAAAAGCCACAAAGCTGGAGTCTGGCTGAGTAGAGAAAAATAGTTATGGCTCAGTTAGGCGTATCTAAAAGGAGGAGGGAGGGGAACGCAGCTTTCAAAATTGTGCTAATCCCCCATGTACTTAATTTCTTTTCTTTTATGGCAACTTGTAGTATAGCAACAAGTATTCAAGCAGTTAATAATTTTAAACAGTTTAGTTTTCTGTAGGCAATATATCTTTAGCTTTAATTAAAATTTTATTTTAGTAGGAGGAAAAATATTAAAATGACATTCTGATCCATCCTCTAAGATTGAAAATGTATGATAATATGAATATTTTATTAGACAAACTATTATTAAACAGCTGGTGCAGAATCCTTCCTCCCGATTAACTGAGCTTGTTTGAAATGCAGGTCACTATTTCTTAATAATGGCCTGACAGCATTCCACCCTCATACTACAAAAATCCTGACTTATGAATTGCAAACGAGAGCAAGGCTGTGATAATATTGAAACAGAATCAGATACCTACAAATGCAAACACTGCAGGGGATTCAAACTCTTGGTTCTCAGTCTTACAAATTGACCCCATTAGGAGGACCTCTACATCCATGGAACACCATTGACTTCAATGAGGCTTTGTATGGGTATAAAGGGTACACCTGCATGAAACAGCTTGCAAGATCAGGTGTTTGGGGTCCTTTTTGATCCTTCATGCTCTTGGATTCTCACACAACACAGCATCCAGCTTGAAGGCTCTTTTGTTTCCTCTGGGTTGTGGATCTCAGGGCAGTAATCCATGTCTTTGCCACCTCCATGCTGACGTTGATTAAAATATGAATTCTCTTTGGGTCCAGGGTGTCTTAAAGACTAATTCTCAGAAGGTGAAATCTGCTGGGGCATTCTAGCTAAGAGTCCCCACATTTTAACTTTTGGAGGACCTAAATGTGAACTGTCAAAGAAAGCCATCAGATCTGCAAACTTCTTCCCCTGTTCATTCAGGAAAGACAAAGTTTGCTGATCATCAGGGTAATATGTAAGGCCTATTTATTCAGCCTTTTCCTAACTAAACTGTCAGCTTTTCTTTGGGGGAATTATTTTTTGTGTTGGCTTGTGAGCACAATACAAAAAATGTGTAGCCACTGATTGCACACTGGGCAACATGTTACACGGTTATGCAGTGTGATTAATGTTTCAATGATGCTAAAATGGCTGACATTGCACATAAAGGGAAATTGACACAACTGGCCTTTTAGGAAATCTTAGAATATAATGCATCAGTTACAGCCTGATGTAGTTTCATGATTTTCACTTTGGATTTTATTTTATTTTTTTGCCACGATCTGTGCTTTCTATAAATGTAGATACGTGTAATCTGGCTTGGTGTAACCGAGAGTTGTGTATAGCATAGGGAACAGGGAACCTAAAGGGCAGGCTTAGCTCCTTGCATTTCTTAGTCTGACTCTTTGTGGACCATTCTGCTACCCTTACGCACACTGAAAAGTGCTTTACTCTGACAGTAGTCTCATGACTTCAGTAGACTACTCAGCGAAGGGGGGCAGACAGTTTTTCACTTGTAATTGTAAGAATTTGCAAGGATTAGAAAGGAAGGGAGGGAAATGGGGAAAACATCAAGAGAAAATAGCCCTAAAAATTCAAAATCAGTAAAAGCTAAACCCTGGCCCTATTGAAGCCCACCAGAATTTCGCCATTGACTTCAACAGGTTCCGTATTTATGATGAAGTGAAAAATTATTTACTCTTTGGTTGGACACATTCACGTCTATGAAGAATAATATACAGCTACATAAAACGCAAATGTTAAATCGCACTCATAACTGTGGGCTTAATCTCTTTTGCTATAAATGGATGAACCTCTGTTGAAGTCAGAGTTTTGCCCATTTACATCAGCAGAGAATTTGGAGTTCTGTCTTCAACCTTAATTAAGTAGAATCCAAAGGAAGAGATGTAACAGAACCCAGCTCAGAGGAACTCTACCCAACACATGTGCTAACAAGGCCCACCATTCACATGCTTGATATTTAGCTGAATCAGGGGGTCTCAGCCATGTAATGTATATGAGTTATATTCATCTCAACTGAATAATAATCCAACAGCTGTAGACCCAAATAATACATTCCCTGAATATCATGTTATCAATATTTGGGGTATCCATTCAATGCCAAATATTGCTACTTGTTACAACATTAAGGAAATGTATTATTTAAGTCATCCATCCATCTTCATGCTACAGAGTATTCAAACTTTAGAGAATGATGTAGTTTTGTCAATTTTGGGTCTTTAATTTTTGAATTTTGCAAAACTTTTACAAGTATTATGCACTCCTCCCCCTCCCCCTTTTAAAACTATTGTTTTTTTAGGGGAATTTTTAAGCGGGGAAAAACAACATTCCAAACCACACCTTACCTACCCAATTAGAAATCTGTTATGCAAACAAAGATTCTTCTTTAAAAGTTAATATTGTCTTTTCCCTAGGACAAATGAGAACAGAGTACAAGACACAACCAGCAGCCTATAATTTACATTTTGCATGAGATCCATGAAAATTGACCTCACAAGTTGTGAGTTATTTTGTAAGTCTACAAGCCATCATATTTATATAGGTCCTAAATTTGGCCAAATGATTTCTCTTATCTCTAGTTTATAACAACTAGAGTGATTGTTGCTTCTGTAGAACATTATCTATTATTTTGCTGCTACTGTGTTTTACAGTGAACAGATCTTCCTGATTATTATAAAGAGGAGGGGTGAGGTGGGAGGGGGAAATCCTTAGTGCTATTCAGTTCTGAGCATGTAGAAATACCAAGGAGGTTGCCAGAGATGCCAGTCTAAGTGAGGAAGTTTATAAATAAAGCAGAAAAGCTGGAAAATCTTGGAGAGTCATCATCAATTTAGTTTATTTTAAATCCTTATTAATAACCTAGCAATTATTCACTGTTACTACTGAAAATGTAAAGACAACTGATAGTTGGTTTTAAAAAAAGAAAGAAAAACTCTGAGGTTTAATGCAAATACGGCTGATTCCTTTGCAATCAATGGGCTTTTAGGCTTTCTCCAGGGTTTAGATTAGAAATGAAGTCAGTTCTGGCATAGTTTAGAGCAGCTGTTAATGCAACACATGCCTATCATTTGCTGTTGACAGGCATTAATAAAAACTTAATCTGAGGAAATTATGAAAAACCTACTTATTATGCAATCTGGTTTATGTTTGGCATGTGGCAAGCGTGAGTCTGATACAAGAGAAATCATCATGTATAAACTTTGCTGCTGTTGTTCCAACTGTAAGAACAATTACTTTTTTTTTTTTAAAGAATGTTTGATCCTGTAATGGCCTCAAGCCTCAGATGGGTTTGCTTTGTGGCTTTCTGGGTGTTTCCCTGAGTTATGATGCCACCCTAACAGGAATCTAGAATTGCAATCATTGATTTCAGTTGAGCCATAGGGAAGTTCAATACAGTTACACTGTCTCTATCATCCCGGTTTTACTTTTCTTTCTCCAGTCTTCCTGATTTTGGCTTCTCTAGCATGCTGCCAATAGCCCCATACCTATGCTATCAGTCCTTGTGATCGTGTTGGAAGCCAATCTGATATCTTTTTTTCCCCCAAATTTACATCATCACCCCCCTCCGATTGGAATATGGGTTGCCCAACAATGTCTCTCCAATTGATTAATCAGGGAGAACCTTCCACTGGACCAGATTAAAATTTGGCCCCCCTTTTCCTTTCCTGATTGTTACTTATCCAGTGTTGAGGCCTGTAATTCACTTTTGATTGTGTGCAGGGATGCTTCTCTGAGTTTTACTTCTTTTACTGAGTTTATCAGTAGCCACTTGTGAATTTGCTAGATTTCTTTGCCTTTTCACATGAATGTTTATTTTGTCCAATCTTATTTACTGATTTCATCCTATGTACCACAAAACTTTAGGTATGCCTTTTAATTAATCATTGATTTCAGTCATACTAATAATTTTGGACTTGATTTTTCAGATAAGATGACTTCTTTCTTTCTTTTTCTTGATGCACAGATTGTAATTACAGAATTAGTTATTTCTTCTTGTGTTTCCTAACTCGCCGATGAAATCATTACAATATTGAGAATCAACTTACCATTTTACATAAGTGTACAGTGGAACCTGTGTAAAGATCTTTGAAAAAACCCCAATGCATAAATTAACTAAAAAATAAAATGTCATCGAAGCCAAACAGCAATAAATGGGGGAAGGAAGGGATAACATTCTATAGACTCTTCAGACTTGGAATGTGGACACTAAGACTAGTCTTTGGATAAATTTTATCCAGATTTGGCCTGCAGCTCTAGGCTGGCCATTCCAGAATGAGAGCAGGCTTCTTTGCCACAGATCTAGCCTGTGGTAAAGAAGTACACAATAATGCCTCTTTGAATTAGTTTCAAAAGGTTGCTGTGGTGCATACTGCTGGCTTCTGGATGCTGTGGTACAATGCACCAGAACAATATTATTGTTAAGCCATAGTGTCATTAAGGGATACAGTTATTAATCAAATTAAATCAAAACAAGTGTTAGGGGGATTCACCACACATGAAGTGACACCTAACATAGGATAGTTGGACTGTTTTTATCTGTTTAATTCATATATGTCCAGATCACTGTAGATGAATAGGTACCTACAGTTATCTTGAGCTGAATTTAATAGAAAGTTTACATTTACTAGAGATGTACAAAATATTTACAAAAGTACTAGAAACTTCAGGGGTTTATAATATTTTGTTCAGATTTTTTCTGTCTTTGAAAATATTTGTACTATTTAATCATTTTTTTATCATATTGCCAGTATTAAAATAACCATTTCATTAAATTCTGGAGAAACATGACATCTGAGGGATGTGAAACTGGCTGAAACACTACAGTTCATTTGTTTGTGTGTAAACTTACATAGCAAAAAAAAAAATCATTTCGTGTAGCTCTAGTATTTATTAACACACAAACACAGACACACTCACATGTATTTATCAGGTCTATACACATATTACAACATACCATAAAATAGGCTTGCTTCTTCCTCAAATGGCTAACTTTACACATGTGAGTAGACATACTGAATCAATGGTACTACTGGGTACTTGTTTCATAAGAGTTGCAGGATAAGGACCATATATTATTGTGTTCATGCTCAAGGTAAGTTTAGCCTATTTATGGGTTCTCACTAGCAGACATCAAAGGGAATCTCAGTCTTCTGCACAAATGGTCTTTTTTCTCTCTGTTTTGAAGTCTTCATGGTTGCTCAACCTAGCTATGTGAACAATAAGGGGATCCTTTTAGTTCAAAATAGATCTACTATAACTTGTGTGTTTATTTATTTATTTAATGTTGGGTGCATATTCGAGAACCAGTAGGTGAAATGTATCTTTACGAGTTACCTGTATCTGAGATGTTCCTACGAACAGCTGAGTACAAATTCAGTTTGTGTTAACCTTGTCAGTGATTCCAGTGTCCGAAAGTATATTTCACTTCCAGATCACCTGATGTAAAATAGAAAAAGTCTTCCTGATGTTTGTGGTTTTCCCATCAACGTGACATTTCCGAACGCAGTGCTAATGTGCTACTTTCTCAATATTAAACAAAAGCCACAACTGCAGGGCAATCTGTCACAGGTGAACTGATTGAATAGTGCTTGTTTGCATTAGCTCAATGTTAATATGGACTGTTCTCTGAAGCTTTAACAGGTATGTGTGTGTGATGGATGACTGGACCTGAAGAATGTATCCATCACAGTTGGGAAGAGAACTAACCTGGATCCGACTCGGCACCTCAACAGTAAATCTGCTGAAATGACATAGATTGCCACTCCTGATCTTGTCATGTATGTCTATACTGGAGCTAGTAGAGCATGATCATGCAGTCATTTAAAGTAATAGCAACAATTCCACTGATTTCGCTGGAATCAGGATCATGACCAAAGTCACCATGTCAATTAAGGGTACCCAACTAAACTGCTCCTTTAAGCAGGATCTTCTGTCCAACACATGGTCATAGACTACCTCAGGCTCATTCATGTAGCATGATGAGTTTGACTGGAGAAAGGGGTGGGTCAGGTTTCAGGAAGGAAAGAAATATCTCTAACTAGGATAAGTGATACTAACATCTGGCTGATGGGTGTTTTGTGGGATAGAAAGTTAGTTAATTATTTGTTGTCTATTTGTGCAAAAAAAGAGGGAAAGATGGAGTATGATGAGTGGAACTGGAGAAAGAGGGTTAGGTTTCAGGAGGGGCCTATTTAGTGTGACTCTGAGACTTCTGGAATGCAAACTGGTGGCCAGGCTGTTACCAGACACACACAGGCCTCTCAGCACAGCACAATACTGGCCTCTATGTTTCCTTAATAAGAGAGATCTTTTTTTACACTGCTTCCTACTTCCCTGCTGCATCACTTATTGCCGACGAAACAACTGATTTTATTCACTTCCTTACACCTCTTTTAGTGCCTCTGCTGTCCTTCTCCATCAGTCCTTCGCAGCAGCAGCCTAACACTTTCTACATCTGGCCCCAGGTACAAATTCCCTAAGAAGCCATGTTTTCAGCCCTTACACTGCTACAATCTGCACAGTGCTCTGCATTGCTCTGTGGCTTCTCTATGCATCGGGCAGTTGGCAGCGTCAACAAGGTCAGCTATTCATACGTAAAGGGTCCAGGAATGCTTATAATACCAAAGCTGAAAAGTCATTTATACATCTGTCCTTTTGATCTGGATGCAGGAGAAACACTTTGAATCATTTATTCATTAGGACCCTGATTCATCTGGCCACTCCTATCCAGACAAGTACTTATGCATGTGCATAAATCCCACTGACTTTAAGCACAGGTGTAAACACATGCTTACATTCTATGCTGAATTGGGATGGCATTAAGGAAGTATTTCAATGCTTTGCTCAGTTAAGGTCCACATGAGTGGGGCTTATAATAAACAATGTGGAGTGCTATGATCTGTTCAGTCATGGAATAATTGGGTACAGTTCCACTGAAGTAAGTAGAGTTGTACCTGCTTGAACCTGGACTGCATATGTTCATTAAATTCCCTTAAGAGAAGGAGTATCTAGTAGAAGCGGAAAATCTGGATAAAACAAGATCTGGAAGTAGAGAGTGAATACTAATCTCATGCCTCTCTTGTATTCAGTCAAGAAATGGGATTTAGGAGAGTTTGCTGTATCTTCTTGGTCAAAGATCATCTTCATGAAAGATCTAAGGTGACTAAGCTAAAGCAAGCCTTACAAAAGTAGTTTTTCCACATGACCTAGAATTCTACAGCTGGGGGAAAAAGTGCTGGTCAAAAGTCTTCAAAATTAAAAATTTCAGTGAATTTTTAAATTGAAATTTCAAACTTTGATGAAAGAAAGGACACAATTTTCATGAACCTTTTCATGAGACAAAATGGACAATTGTGTGCAAGGCCACACTGTCCTGTCCCACCTATGTGCTTCTATCTTCATGGACCATGATTAGTACTGAGTAATGTATAGTTTAACCCCGCCCTCCTTCAGTCCATCTAAGTTGTGAGATGGACAACAAGGGTGCCAGTTGTAATAATGCTATCAAAGGTGGAAACTCCTGTTTGATAGAAATGAAAGTGAGATCAACCAACTTCTTTCACATGAACCAATAGACAATGGTAATAAAGTCAATGAATGATAATAACAATCTTGAATTCATACTGAATGGAATCCTCATTTTATGAGGAACATTTGGAGTAGTGGAAAATAACCTGTTCCTAGAGAGAATGAGCTTTCCGTAAATAGTTCTTTAGATAATGAAACAATTCAACCGTCTTTGTTCACCCTGAAAAAAAGAATTTCAGAAATATGGAGCGTGTATCCAAATTCTTTAAGGAGGATGCATAGATGAGAATTAACACAATAGTACATAAGAATTGTGTATATTTGTGGTCAGATTAACCTGCCCTGATGAGGATCCTTAGTTAAAAATACTTATTGAGATATAAGCAGCCTTACTGGTCTAATATTCCAAAACCAAAAAGGAAACAAAACCAAAACCAAGTCAAAGTTTCTAATCAGTTTACGATCCGCAGATTTTATCAGTCAAACTTATTGAAAGAAGTAATGTAAGCAGGAAGATGCAAACAAAGTCAGTTAAGTGGAATATAAACTGTCAAGCTACAGTGTAGAACTCCATTACCATATCTCCCTGTGTTTTTTTAATAGTATTCTCTCAAAAGCACTAGATGTAATAAAGTCAATTTAAAATTTGTTCTACCAATCTTTTGCATCTGTAATTTTCCCATTAAATGTAAATGCCCATGAGGCATGCTATTTGCATTACATTGCATTTGCAGTCTTTAAAACAAACTATAAATCCCCTCCTTGTTTCATGTGATTGATGCTGTGTGTATAAATACCACCATAAACCTCAAAGGGGGCTAACAGTGACAGTAAATTAAAGTTTTCAAGTCTGGCAGCATCTCAGCACTTCAGCCCTTGATCTTAAGCAGTGTTGTTGACCCCCGCCTCATTGCCCTCCTGAACTCACCTTTTTTTTCTCCCTTTCCCTGCTCTGCCCCCATTCTGATTTCCTTGGGAAACACCTTCCCATCCATACAGGCTGTACCCAGGAAGGAATATGCAGTTAATTAAAATGAGGCTGCAGCTGCTTGCTAGATAGCAGCAGCCCTTAACTTTGCAGCTTTGGAGTATTTGAGCTCAAGTATCTCTGGGCCCCCTTGGCTCAGTAAACAATAGTTGACCATAGCTCTGCTGATTAACCGGCTCCAACCCAATGAGTAGCTGCTTTCGTGTTGATTGCCTTTCTCTGATGCGCTTTCAGGCCACGTGCAGGGGAAAGGAGAATTGAGTTAGTCTGTAGTTGAAGGAATGCATCACAGCTTCATTATTCAATTATCCAGTTATGAAATAGCCCCTACTTTCTCTATTAAGCTCTAACACCGACCTTGACTTGATGCTATTGTATCTTTGCTTCAAAAGACATCAACTCCCACTGTAATTACATATCCATATAAGTAGAGGTGGATACATTATATACAAGAGATGTCCAAAGTAGGGTTGGAGGGTAAAATATGGCCCCACAGTTACCTTTCCCCTGTAACCTCAGGGCGAGGGCACTGTTGTGGTGTTTTATTTCTGTTGAATACAAAAAAGCAAGTGCTTTCTGTTCTTCTCTCTCATGGAAGATACATGCAAATATGACAGTTATTTCCTCTCTCTTGCTCAAATCCCTGGCTTAGAAGTTCAAGGTAATGACTTCTCAAGTCAGATCAAATGGAACTTTGGGTAAGGCAAAGAAAACTGTCAATTACTGGGTCTGTTGACTTCTTATATTGTTCCTAGATCTATAGAGTCTATGGTCAGATTCAGACTTGGTGTAGGTGAGTGCAACATCACCAAAAAGTCTAAATTTATCCCCCAGTTGTTTTTGCATAAGAATTGCCCCTATAGCACAAGACAACCCTTCTTTAGGCAGAAACAATGAGCATCGTACTTCCTGCAACACTCTCTAGCTTCTATCTCTGCAACTTCTCCCTGACTCCTCCCTTTCCTCCCAACATGCAGTCCTTTCCAGAGTAATTCCCTCTCCCCTTTAATTTAAGTTCCATCAGATTTTAATCATACTACATACTATTTTATGGTTGTTTATTTTAGATACAAATCTATGTACATTTATATGCAAATTAGGTGCTGCCTCTTAAACTGCTGGCATGTTGCAAAATACAGCCCGTGTCTGGGCAGCCCTGATTTACTTATTGATCTTTCTTTATTTTCAGTTATACAAGAGTAAAAAGAGGCACCTGTCCAAGTATCTTGGAAGCCCCTGCTCAAATTACAAGAACAAAAATGAAATTTAATTGCAGTTTACCCTGCCTACCTCACCGTGACAGCTGAAGAATTCAACCCACAAGAAAACAAGTTAGGACTGATCCTCAACCTGTGTAAATCAGCAAAGATCAATTGCCTTCAGCTGGGCTATGATGATGTACATCAGATGAAGTTCTGGCCCTTTATTCTTGCCTAAAAGCTCAAAAAATTCTGTCTCTAGAAATAAGAATACTCAACAGGAATTTAATCAGGAATGCGTTTAAAAACTCACCTGAGATTCTCCTCTTTTTCTGCAGTTATTCTCACACAATTCCTCTGATCCTCAGTTTGCATAATTGAAGACAATGGGAGACCAGCTGGGGATGCTGCCTTTCATTCAAGTGAGAATCAAGTACCAATAATGTAGCGCTGACATGAAAACATCACATTTTAGCTGTATTTTTGGTTGTACGTATACATAACAATTTCTGGAAGAACTCTGAAGTTTTCAAGTAGTGCACACCAAAAACTTTAGGGAAGAGTGAATTCTTATTTGATTGCAAAAACATTCCTAGAAATTATTCTTAAAGATCCAATTCAAAGGGCAAAGGGAGGGGAGGTGAAAGAGAAGAAAGGTGAAATCAAGGTGAAGAGGAAGCTAATTAATTAATTCAGGCTATTAGTCTACACCAGAAGACCTTGGAGAGATTTGGGCTTAGTAGAGTGTCCCATTTGGATGCTGACTGGGATTTGCATAGAGTTTGGGAAAACAAAACTCTCCTGCATTCTGAGATCCTCTCTACCTTCCCTTCTCAACCCTGAAACTCACTGATATAGCTCAGTCTTAGGAAGGATCTATATTTACCATGCCTCTTTATTGCTAGAACTCACCAAAAGACCTCAGTCTCAAAGCTGATGAGGTCTATTTTGTTGATCATCTGGCTTTTTTTTTATGGTGTGGAAGTAATATGAAAAAAGATGTGTTTTTCCACTGCATTCTTGGTGGGCATCAGTTCATGGCAAGGATTGGGAATTTACATGGGCATTTATTTTGATGCACACAAACATCCAAAGAAAGGGAATTGAACTGGAGGGTTTTATTGACACATGGAAGCATTGGACTAAAACAAGCTCTGACCGCAAAGCACAAGGTCCTGATCCTGTTCCCACTAAAGTGAATAGCGAAACAGAAGCAGACTGTACAAAAGTTTTCTCCCATAAGGAGTGGTCATTATTTTCTCATTGTTGAATACAATAGTCTGAATTAAAGCTGTGCAGAATCACAGTGGGAGGGAGCGGAGAGGTCATATGGATACTTTCTGTGGTTTTATTTCACATGGGGATGTACCCTCTGGGTTGTGTCTTGGATTCCAGGTACTACCATACCCAGGTGAAGCCACTGCCTTTCATCTGGATTTGACATAGAGCCCTAGAAATGTCCAGATTCACCTAAAACAAACTCAGATTGACTCAAACATTTTGCCAACTGTAGGTCACAGTTCTGCAAACCTTTCTGAGTTCTGATTTTGTAAAAACCCGAAACCAAACTTGTTTGTCACGGCTCTGTTCTGTTTGTCAGGGTTGGTCTAGATATTGTGATGAGCAATCCCCTCAACTGCTAGTGTGAGCAACTGCTCAGCAATGCAAATAAATGGGTAGCAATCTGGTCCATAATGAGAAATTCCATTGTGGCCAAAGAGACATAGGATCTGAGCATATAATTCAAAATCATTCAATTGAATGGTTGACATTTAGGGAATCCCATTCCTAGCCTCCTTTTATAAAGCATAAGATGCTAAGAAAAACAAAAAGATGCGAAGAGATCACTCTGCTTCAATCTCAGGTAGTGAAAGGGTTAAGGGTTCAGATGCTGTCTTCCTTTGCACTATCTGTGCTGTGCCCATTAACATTCCTCTGAGCTCAGTAGATAGTTGGGGCATACTGTGTTCTACATATATGTCCACTGAAAATTCAGTTGCAACCTATGGATGAAACTTGGAGCTTTAGTGTGGGGGATATCATCACTGATCTTCAGTGTATTTTTTTTTTTGTAAAGACAAAATAATTTCACTGTTCCACTACATCAGAACCACAAGGTATACTTTGCAGAGCACTGAAACATCTCAGGACTTTCATTCTGTTATAAATGAGTCATCATTCTCTAGCTGAGATCACCATAAATAACATCAAATTCAAATATAAAAAGAAATACAAATCCTGTTTTGATAGTACAAAATAATTCTTAAAATATACATTTACATTTAGTTAACAATGGCTGTTTAGAGGAACATTGTTAGATTCCTGAGCTTCGGACCCTTCTCCAGGGTTGTGAACAATCAAAGATTTATTTGAGCTCTCTGCACACTGGGAAATGAAGACACAGAATCTCATTATCATGTCTATTAAAAGGCAGAATCTGGGGTACATCTAAGAAAAGATGTATTACTTTTTAAACTGCATAGCAAACTGTGAAGTACAACAGGGACTTGAACTATTTAAAAATACTCAGGGCTTAAGAGCAAGAAAAAATAGGGTCTCTTTCCCAAACAGCATGAAAATATCACACCATTAAGTTCTGCTGTCATTACAGCTTTGGAAATATGACTATATCTACTTTTCCTTCAAGCTAGTTGATCCCTATGCTTGATGCTGGGGTCAAGGGACCATGGAGGGCTACCCACGATGAGTTACTTAGGGGATAATGCAATGGGGGGTATGAACAATGGCCAGTTATATTCTAGTTAACCCCAATTATAAACCTTTACCTTTATTAATTAGATTAATTTGTCAGCAGGCACTATGATTACAGTATGTTATGAAGGCATGCAGTCCAACATTTGGACCATTTATTAAAAGTTAAAATCTTTTGTGCATCAACAGTCTGTTGCACACAAATATATTACTGCACAGGTGAAATCAGGTTAAGTTTATCTATAAATTAGAAGGACTCGTTTATTAAAAAAACCCTTCTTAGAAAGGAAAGATTCAGCTAGCAGGCAATTCCTAGTTATTAAAGATCTCCAAGCTCATGAACCTGAAACCATAATTGAAAGTGACAGATTCAAGTCCAAAAACAAAACAAAAAAACACCCAAGCCCTGAGCGTGTGCTATTTTCTTAGATACTCAACATTTTTTTCCCCCTGTTGACTAGTCTTTGCCATTCCATTACACTGGTGTAAACTGTTAATGAACTAACCTTACATCTCTAGAGGCCTGTATTCAATCAAGATTTGTTTAGGGTTACAAGTGAAAATAAGTTGGCTCTCAGCCTAGTCCATTTGTTCAGTTCAAAGGATGGCCATGGCATTTGGTACCCTGGCAGTTACTACTTCACAGAGACCTGAGGTCAGAAGAGCAGTGGTTATTTTACCCTAGGTATGAACAACAATGCACTGGCAGAGCTGTGTGTAACTAAGAACTTGCGTTACTCAAGCCAGTCATAATCCTTTTTGGCTTTCAGAAATGCTAGAATGACTCAGTTTCCATTCTTGCTAAAATAATAAAAGTACTTTGCATACACAGGGCCAAATTCTGCTCTTGGTTACAGAATCCAGAATAATTCCATGGAATTCACTCAAAACCTTTGTGACGTTCACTTCTAACTGACAGAACCCCAAACCTTCCTAACAATCATTTCCAAATGATTCCTTGTGCTCCTGTGTAATCGTGTTCCTTGTCATTTAATAATAAATGACTGTGATTTGAGGGAGAAATTCTGTTTATTACATTTTTGGAAAAAGTAATGCAGAAATCATTGGGAGATTTTTCAAGAGGCAAACCTATGCTTTTTAAATTAAACTGGTGTTTTAAAAAAATAAAATGTTTTGGGATATATTGGTTGGTGGGTTTTTTTGCAGTCACTTCAGTTTATTTCTGAAACAAGCGGGCATACGTGTTGCATGTTTCATCATGCTGCTTGGTTTGTGGGGCTGGGCATGAGAAAGGTGGTAGGGAGACATTTCATATCTGCCCTGCTGGAGGGGTAGCAAGCAACAGAGCTAGTTTCCTAGCTCATATGTCAGAACAGCATCCTTTTCAGCATTGCCAGTGAAGGTGCAGAATTTTAATAGGAATTGGGTTTAACCCTGATTAAGAACTGTATATTTGGGTCTTGCAGTCAGTCTGTATCAATCTGAACCCTAAAATACCATCTCATTTTACAATGGACTCCCTGAAAACCAAAAGCTTTTATGAAGATGGCAAACTAAAAATCCAGATTATGGAAATTAATTAAAGCACATAATCCTGCATTTCTCAGAATTCAGACTCTGCTAATTAAGAATTAGATTATTCAAGAGCCAGAGATCAATTAGGATTGCTTTCTACAAAACTCCACTGTGAAATAGTCACCTGTTGAAAAGTGAAAGGAATCAAGCCCAAATACAATAGCTGGATCAGGCTCAATAATGCATGTTAATGATAAATTATGAAAACAATAATCATGTTTAGCCAATCCCTTTGTGGAAAACTGTTATTTTGGTTTCAGTGCCAGCTGTCTGAAAGTTTAATTTAAGTGCTTGCTTGAGGCAAGACATTTGGGATACTAGTTTAGGATGTTTTATAGCCCAAGCAATATGTTTTACTAACCTCAAATACCGTGATGATGATTTTAATGGTAACTATAATTTGTATATAGGAGTTCCAGGGTGATCTTTGATTTTACCCAGAATATGCACTTCTGACAAACCTCAGTGGTTTTTGACTTAACTAGCCGGCAGCTTCCAGCACTAGTAAGAAATGTATCCACAGGGAGTGGGTGATTGCTAATTTAAAAGGAAACCATATCAAATCATTTACCACACTACCTATTTCCTAATGACAAACCAGTGTGTGTGTGTAGAAGGGAGTTGGAGAAACAGCAAAAGAAACATCTTCTGACTGCATTTCAGCAATGATACTAATTTTCAGGGCAATGAAATAAGCTGCTTCCTCTGAGTCCTCTAGTACAAATATTATGTTGTCCTACGTCACTAGCCATTCATTTCCTTCCATTTCAATGGCCAGTTTGAATTTACACACCAAAGAAGCCTATGTCTGGACCTCGCTAAGGGCTGATCCTGCTGTCATTGGAATTATTAAGGATTTTGCCACCCACTTCCATGGCAGCAGGACTGAGTCATAAGTGAAAGCAATCTGCCCAGAAGAACTGGAGAATCAGTTTCAATCATTCTGTTGGAAGTAGATACTGAGATTGAATGGAGTGAACATGGGATAGAGAGTCCAGAACTCCTGAACTCTGCTTCCTGCCCTTGGAACTGTGATCTGTAGATTGGTCTAGCGCAACCCACTTAATTCTCTGTGCCTCAGTTTCCTATCTGAAGACTTATGATGATAACGCTTATTTTACAGCAATTTTGTAAAGCCATCTTTAAATATTACACTTAGAACTGTTGTTAGCAGTAGATTCAAAAGGTTCGATATGAATTCGCATTTAAAAGTTTGGATGCTTTTATGTGGTCTGGGCCCATTGAAGCAATGGAAGAATATCTCCACTGGCCATATCTACACTCAGAAAATGTGACATGTTAGATAAACAATGTAAAGTAATACAGTTTAACTAACATGATGCAAAAAATTAAGATGATTTCTTGAAATTGAGGATACTTCTGTGCTAATTAGGTTTGGATTAAACAGGAATACCATGTCCATTTCTATGTGACTTGGGCACTTTTAGGGACAACCTACACAAGGAAATACAGAGGTATATTAAAAAAATAACTTTTGAAAATGCTGCTGAATTTTTTCAAATGATTAACATTGTTTTATCTGAGAGAAGACTGAAAAGTTGGACTAATTGGTGCTTTAACCAAATCAATTTCTCCTTTCCTTGTTGAGATGGACCTTTGTTGCATTATCTAGCCCAACTTCCTGCACCATGACTGAATTATTCTTAGAGTTGATCAGAATTTTTTAGTTGAAAAAAATTTCCCATGAGAAATGTGCTTTATTTTAAAAATGAAATTTTCTGTAATGGAAAAAAATATTTCAACAAAATATTTTTATTTTCCTATTGGGAGAATTATATATATTGCTTTGAAACAATATTTTGTTTCAACATGATAGGTCATTTCATTTCAGTCAAAAAGGATAATTATTTTTCATTCAAATCAAATTTTCATTCAAGTCAAAACTTTTCAGAAGTTTTTGTTTTGTGATTTTTTTTTCTATTTCAACATTGCATTCCAGTTTGAAATGAAAAGTAGTTCTGAAAAGTAATTTTGAATTGTTGAAATTTCCTGTCGAAGGAAAATTCCCATTTTCCAAACAGCTCTATTCCTAATTCTTTCAAGCATCCCTCATTGTGACTATGGAACAATTGCTTCAGGAAGTCAAAAATTGAACCTAGATCTTCTGAGTCACAGTTCAGTTCATTAACCACAAGACCAAACTTATTGAGAAAATGAGCTCATATCTCACTGTTAGGCTTCTTTTTTCTGAGATTCAGCCTACATTTTAATTAGCTAAATTTCATCTCTTTATTTCTTTTGAAACCAACACTGTTGTCCAAAGAATATCATTGGGTCTAATACACCCAAGAATTTCACTGGATCCTCCAGCATCTCTTTTTTGCCCTTTCTGCCCTTTCTTTCTGCAATTGGGTGTTATAACTCAACATCCTCTTTCAAAAAGAAACAAAAGATTCCCTCACCCCCACAAGAGAGGTCACATGACCATAGAGGAAGAATCCTAATTCCCAGATCAATTTATAATATTTCTTTCTATTACTGTTTTCCTCTTCTCAAAGAGGAACTCAAAGAGTAGTTATCAATGGCTTGCTATCAAATCGAGGGGTATATCTTGTGTTTTCCTGCAGAAGTCAGTCCTGGGTCTGGTACTGTTCAATATTTTCATTAATGACTTGGTGAATGGAGTAGAGAGAACATTTATAAAAGTTGCAGATGACAACATGCTGTGAGGGTTTACAAGTCCTTTTGGAGGACAGGTTTAAAATTCAAAATGACCTTGACAAATTAGAGAATTGGTCTGAATTCAACAAGATGAAATTCAGGAAAGACAAGTGAAGACTATTTCACTTGGGAATCAAAAATCAAATGCACAACTTCAAAATGGGGAATAACTGGCTAGGTGGTAGTACTGCTGAAAAGGATTTGCGTGTTATAGTGGACCGTAAACTGAATATGAGTTGTCAGTGTGATATAGATGCAACAAAGGCTACTGTTATCCTGCATTAACAGGATTGTTGAATGAAAGACACAGGAGATAATTTTCCCACTGTACTTGGCACTGGTGAGGCCCCAGCTGGAGTACTGTGTCCCATTCTGGGCACCAAAATTTAGGAAAGATGTGGACAAACTGGAAAGAGCCAGAGAAGAGTAATAAGCATGATAAAGGTTTAGGAAACTTGACCTATGAGGAGAGGTTAAAAAAAACTGGCCATGCTTAGTCTTGAGAAAAGAAGACTGAAAGGGGACCTGATCACAGTCCAATATTTTAAGGGCTGTTATAAAGGGGACGGCAATCAATTGTTCTTCATGTGCACTGAAGGCAGGACAAGAAGTAATGGATATAATCTTTAGCAAGGGAGATTTAGGTTAGATATTAGGAAAAGCTTTCCAACTATAAGGGTAGCTAAGCTCTGGAATAGGCTTCCAAGAGAGGTTGTTGAGTCTTCATCATTGGAAGCTTTTAAAAACACATAGGACAAACACCTGTTAGGGATGGTCCAGGTTAACTTGGTCCTACCACAGCGAAGAGGCCTGGACCTGATAACTTAGACTCCTAGACTTTAAGGTCAGAAGGGACCATTATGATCATCTAGTCAGAACCTCCTGCACAATGCAGGCCACAGAACCTCACCCACTCACTCCTGTAATAGATCCCTAATTTATGACTGAATTACTGAAGTCCTCAAATAAGGGTTTAAAGACTTCAATAACTTCTCAACTCCTACATTTCTATGACTCTATGATTCTTGAATTGGAGGTGGAGCCTTTAAAATAACAAGGAACTGATACACCTTGGAGGTCTAGTCCTTTGTAGAGTAGTGGGAAAGTTCTCTGTTTCTACCACTTGTGACAAAAAATATAGAAAACCATGGAAGGTTATATCACTTAGACAATTTGTTTTCTTCTCTGATTCAGACTAAATGGCTCTAATTCATCCTGGACTCCAATCCACTTGACATCTGTCAGAAAACTCAGGTCAGGTTTATTCCATTAGCAGGAGTTTCCATTACAACAAACCTTTCCCTGCTCATATTTGTGTCAGAAATAATCATCTAATTCTTGTCAGCCTCCTTTATTAAAGTGCTTGATAAGTGCTGATACTGTTATACAATGTTTTCTTACATTTACTACAGAGAAATAGTTCATTGCATTTCCAGGTAAAATCTAAGGTAGTATGGAGTATGTGTGTGTGTTTTAGAGCTTGTCTACACAGGAATATCCAGGGATATTAATCTGAATTAACTAAAAGGTGTACATTTGAACTGGATTAGTTATACCTCATTAATTCCCTCATTCGGAATTAAAGTAGCCTTAATTTGGTTTATCTTAATCCACTTCCAAAGTGAATTAAGATAAACTGAATTAAGGCTCACTTTAATCTGAATAATAGCATTCACGCAAATATTTAATATTGTTTGTTTAATCCACCTCAAATTGACATCTTTAGTTAATTTGGATTGATTTCCCTGGATGTTGCTGTGTAGACAAGCCCTGAATACATATCTGATTGCCGTGAGCTATGGTATCCTCTGGCATTTTCCATTCCTCCTTTTCAGTCTGGAACTGAGAAATATATCAATTTTAATCCTTTCTAGTCCTTCTCTTGCTACTGATTAATCACTTCCGTTTTCTGCCAGATTATCTCAATCTGTAAAATGGGAATACTACCCAATTTACAGTGATGCTGGGTGGAGTGATTATTTAATATTTGTAGAATATTTTGAACATGCAAACCACTATGCAAGTAATAAGTATGGCTGTCCTTCTAGTGAATTATTATTTTTAGCATTATTTAATATGCCTGTTGCAACAGACCAATAACACCCTATAAACCAATCAATATTGATTCCTAATTTGTTAGGTGCTGTACAAACACATGGGAAGACATAGTCTCTGTCCCAAGGAGTTTGCAATTGAATTTGAGACAGAGGTATCAAATGAGCGTGATAGATAATAGGAAGGAGGACAAGTGCAAAGGTAAAGATATCATACGTTTATTTGATGTACATTAGCTATTGCACAACTTGATGGTTCCAAATAATCTGAAATGAGGTAGATGTGTGTATGTTGTATAAGAGCTGTCCACACCTACTGCACAACTCAGCCATAACTGGTTGTCCAGTTTCGTGGGGTCATCAGAAAAGAATTAAGATTTATGAATGATTTTAAGGAAAGGATAGTGGCTTTATGGATTAATTCCATGCATAAAGGGCAGCAAGGACAAAAGCAGATGTTGGTGAGAGCTAACATCATTGGTGGTGCAAAGAGGGCAACTCAAAAAGAGACAAGAGTAGATATAAAGAAGGGTTGAGCCATGAAGCACCTGCAAAATAAGGACAAGAAGCTTGAATCTGAGATTATGGAAAAGGCAGGTGGTAGTGGAGGGATTCAGAGTGGAATGGTGACATGGTTACAGTGATGGAAGATAATCTTAGCATTTGTGTTTTGAATGGACTGGAGTGAGTCGATGTAGGTGTCCAGAGGACAAATTGGATGAGTCTGTAGTAATCAAGAAAGGAGTACTGGATGAAAATTTTAGCTGTGAAGATGGAAGGAAGAGAAAAGATTTTAGTAACATAAAGGAGGAAGAAGCAGCAAGCATTAGACAATGCTTGGGTAGCGAGAACAAGGGAGAAAGAAAAGTGAAAGGAGACATCCCTCTTCTCCCCTTAGCCCCCAAGTTACAAGCCTGATAGGCAGAGACAATAGTAGTGTGATCAACAGTGACTTAGTGGGGTAGATGTGGAAGTTCTGGAGTAAATATAAGTTGTTTGATTTTGGAGATGACAAGTATAAATGCCAATGATACATCCGGGAAGCACTATCAGAGAGACAAGCTGTGCTGAAGGTTTGGATGGATGATAAATTGGGAATGGAAATGTGGATCTACCACTCTACCATGCAAAGATGGTAGCTGAAGCTATGTGAGCAGATGAGAACACCCAAACAATGACAGTAGATTGCGAAGTGGAATAGACCAAAGACAGAGACCTGTGAGGATCATAATGAAGAGTGAGATTGTCATCTAGAGGTGACCAAAAAATTCAGTGACATGAAAATTTGACACAAAATGGATTTAAAAAAGGTGATAAAATGTTTCTCTGTCCCCCCAGTCAATTCTCTGGTTCAGGTTCTTTCACAACTATGAATTATAAATTGGACTATGGACATTTTGCTAGGCCCTGCCTATTGGTCCTTTAAAAAAAAAAGTCTTCCAATAGAAATGGCTATTCCAACTTCTCAGGTATATTACCATCATTCCCTTTTATAGCCCATACCATAAAGCACAGTGAGGTGACAACAAGAACCAGCTTGCTATCAGGTTCGATTAATATGGATCCCTCAAATAAAGAGTGACAAGGGTTGCTCTGGATACAACTTTGTTTTACTAACAACAATCTATACACTAACAATTACAATTTAAAAGATACAGCAACTTAACTATATAAAACACAATCACAGTTACAATTATACAATTATACTTACAAAGCTAGCTTATACTAAAGGGTTAAACTTATGCTATTATACTTACACTGCAATGGTGAGGTTTGTCAGCAGTAAAAACAGCACTTCAAGTTTTCTAGTAGGGTTCCCGGGTTTGCATCTGAGTGGGATACAATGTTGCACTCAGGTTTCGCAGCCACACACTCTATACTTAGGTTTTGAGTGGCAAGCTGGGGAGAGACGGTAGGTAGATCAAAGCCTGCACGTAGGGCTATTCTGGTGCCCTTCCAAAGATACGGGACATCTCCGGTTTACTTCCTGTTTTTTGATCACCTTTATCCTCTTCCTCACAACAATATGCCCACTCTTTTAGCCAATTACAAAGTTTCCAAGAGCAATGAGGTAATTGGGGACTGCACCCCAAAACAGCGAAACTGACAGAGTGAAACCAGATTTTATTCTTCTAAATTGTCCAGCTGTTGTTTGCTGCTGTCAAAGAATCACCCATTGCAATACATATCTAAACACTATTCAAATGCAGTTTTCTGGGTTTCGAGTCACAGAGATTTTGTTATAATACATGAATGGGTGCTATTTAACTGAAATTTACTGAGTTTCAAGTAACAGGTTTATCAAAACCCACAGGCTACATCCTGATTGCATTGCCTTTAACACTAATGCCTGCTGGGGTGTTTCCCGGCCGCTGGTAAGTTTCAGGGAGGTTTTGCTGTGATACATGAATGGATACTATATTAAAAAAGAGCTTCACTGAGATGGATACTATTTGGATGAAATTTACTGGGTTTGAAGTAACAGGTTTTCCAAAGGCTACATTTTGATTACATTGCCTTCAGTACTTAGCACCTGCAGACTCCCCCCGGGGCTGGTAAGTTTCACAGAGATTCTGTTACAATAGGTGGCCAGCCGGGGTTGATGCAAGGCAGTTAGCATTTGGTTCAATGAGTTTATATTCCTGTTAATTTAAAATGGAGTTGGGTCACTCCAATTATAAAATGAAACAATGTTACAACACACAGGAACACTTACGAACCTGAATTGCAGAGTTCCCAACTAGACACTGGCAAAAACTAGTTCAGAAAATGTCAAGTCCATTCATAACTTGAAGGTTTGGAATTTCCAAATGGAACTAGATCATGAATCTGATGCAGAACCCAGTGAGCTCAGTTGAAAGACTCCAGCTGATTTTAGACATCAGGCCCTTATCAGATTTAGGTTATGTTTAAATTAATCTGTACTGACCTTTCTGGGAAAGAAGGAAGGGTGAGAGCATGAGAAAATCTAATAATTCCTATACTAAGTCCCATTGTAATGTATAAGGTGGAAGCTTTGGACAATCAGGAGGATGTATAAAGGGAAGAGTGGTTGGTGAGGTCTAGAAATAACATTGCTCCATATTGATCAGGAATCAGAAAGTTACACATCTGTGATACTGACAAGGTAACACTATTTTAGCCTTAGAATTATGAGAGGTGCACAAAAATAAAAAACAATGGTGTGTGCTGAAGAGTCTTGTCTGTTACCATTGATTCTTCTGCAAACCTGCACTTGCCAACCTTGCAGAATATATAAGAAAATAGTTGTAATGTCCAGGCACTATCATCTTTAGAGGCTTGCTTCAACTCACTTTAAAGTGAATGGGAGACTTTCCATTGAATTCAGTAGGAAGAGGCATGTATCCCTGCAATTCTCCACACAGACTGTTCCCAGAAAACCCATCCCAGTTTTTACCTAAATTCTAATGCATGCTGGACTGGAATTTGGAAGTTCAAAGAGTACTGGTTGAGACACCCATGCACTGCAGACATAATCCATAAATCTCACACCCATGTATTGCACTTCCTATTGCATCTCAATTATTTGATTTAAAGAGCTTCCATTAACCAGGGAGACAGCAGTAACATAACATTATGTAAGGTACAGATATAGCAGGAGAATCCACAATGTTCAGTTGTGATTTGCAATTCAAAGCCAACCAGAAGTTATGGAATATTTTATTCATCAGCATGGTACAGGAATCTCCTAAACCAATAGACTTCATTCTCTTAATCCAACTCAGACAGATTCACTACCTTTGCCTTTACAATCAGATGCACTTGTGTAAATTACTAAACAATAAAAAACAGATAAACTAGTTGATTGTTGAAAAACAAAAGAAAACAAAACAAACAAATATCACTCCACCATTTTATTTGCCTATAGCTATTGCAGATGAAAAGCTGCCATATACATATATACACACACGCATTCCTTATATAAAAATAGCTTGTCTTAAAGGCACCCTGTAAGTGCAATTTAAAACATTTCCCATCATACAGCAGAGATAATGTTTCCTAAATGCTCTTAATTTCATACATCTGTTATGCCCAGTCATGATTTTTCCCCTCCCCAAGACCATTTTTAAAGGTTTCTGCCAATGTAATTCAATTTAAAGCTTTTAATGTCAGCTCAATGGGTCATACCACTTTCTCCACGTTTGTATTAGCTTCTTCTCAAATGCAAGGCAGAAATATTATGAGTACTTTTCATCAGTAGCTTATATTCATGACAAATTGCAATTGCATTTTGTTTCATTATTTGTAGACCATATATTGAAAACATTGTGCTCTCTCTCTCTCAGACACACACAAAGAATCTGTTTGCTAACCATTTTATTGGCCCAGCAAGTTATTTGCACTGCTTTTTGCACTGCAGACAATCTTCCTCATACAATTGCAATTATTTGCAAAGTGCTGCTGTAACTGTTCCTTGACTGTCTGTAAACTGTTTAGTGAACAATAAACTCAACCATGCATTCATTTCCGTGAATGTGCTCAAACTGCATTCCAGTGAGCTGACTTGACATTTCTGTCCATTTGTAAAAGCCAGTGAATGTTTGCTGAGCAGTCTTCAAGTTCTAAAATGCTGTAGCTAGGACATTGTCTTATCACTTAGAAAACCATAATAGTCTGGCTAATACAGAAAAAATATTCTATTTTATTCTATTCTATTCCTCTGTGGAGTCCATCGCTGCAGTATCTGAGCACCTTTATTGTGCACTAGCTGCTGGATCAATGAAAATGCACTTTTGGCAGGGACTGGGTGGACATAGAAAATGAAAGAAAACGTATCTGGGTGGGGGGAGACAGTGGAAGGATCTAGAGGACATGAACATACAAGAGAATTATGTAATAATAAATATATAAATAAACATCCTAATGCTAAACTCACCCTTGTTTTCTGTTGGCTGACATAAATCAGGACAAAGTCCTGGAGCTTAAAATTCCTCCTGATGTACAGGAGATTTCCTACTCTGCAGTGTGAATTCTATTGAATAACATTGAGTTCCTCTGTGTGTGTGTGTATATATATATATATGTATAAGGACACCTCCTCCTTCCTGCTGGAGGGGTAGAGTTTTAAGGTTTTAAGATGTAGCATCCCCAGTGGTGGAAAGTTTACTGTAGTTAGGTTGCTGTGGTGAAAGATGACCACAACTTCCCTTTTGCCAAGATGCCACAGGAGATGCCACTAAAAATGGTTGGTGCTGGCTGAGAAGGGGTTCTATGGCTGGGTTAACTGCACCCTCTTGGCAGCCTTTCTTTATGGATCTCCTGTGGAAACTGCCACTGGAAATTAAAGCATTGCTGCCTTTTCATAGCCCCTGAGAGAGGACAGTTGTGGAAGCACTGTCTGACATCCAACTGGGGGTGAATCTTCCCACCAAACTTCTGTGTGCCAGCTTAAGGAATCTGGCCCTTGTAAAGGTTCATCTGCTGCATGTAAAGGGACATCTGTTTTGTATTATAGATAAACCACAGCAATATATTACCCTATGTCAGATGTGCTCATGACCATGCTCTGCCCATTAAGGATTGTAACAGCCTGGATTTGGTTCCTAAGAAGTTTTATCAGCCTTATCAAATGTTTTTTATTTGCTTCAGTTCACCAGGCTTCACACTTCCTGAGCTTTGCTTTGAATCTTGAATGGAACCCCCAAAAATTCATAGCTGAACTTAAAAGAGCCAAGATTTACCTACTTCCCAACTTGGACAGGGTCACTTGAGACTGGGCCATCATGTTCTTGTGAACTTAGGCCCAAGATCACCAGCCGGTCTACAAGCATTTTGACAAGCTGAGCCTGACTTTCAAGTTTCATTTATCACAATACTGAAAACTAGATGACAACAGTTTTGCTCTAGGAATGAGATAATACAGAACTGGCAGCCATTAGTGGTGAGGCAAAAAGGTGTGGTGAATTAGCTGAGCAAAATTTGGACTTTGCATCCCACAGGAAAGTTGTTATTTCAATGTCTGACATTTCAAACTTTTTCTCCCAACTGAAGACAAAACAAAGGTTTTTGCAGAATGGAAATTCTGAAAAATTTCAATTTGGAAATGTCAAAACATTTCTTTTTAACTTTTTTAAGTGGAGGGAAAATCTTTTGACATTCCTGCTCTCAACATTGTTTTAAGTTTATTGAACTTACTCGAAGCACTTCATTTCAAGCCAGTTCTGTGTTAAATTGTATTTTCCCATAAGGAGCAAGTGCTCTTGGGAGCTGTAGTTCAGGTACCTGAATCCCCATTCGTCCCTGACTACATTTCCCATAACACACCCTGGTCAAGCACCATCATGCACCATACAGCTCAGGCAGAGGGGAGTCTGCATGACAGTATGGGAAGATAGAATCCTTCAGGAGAGAATGGGGGCCTGAAATACATTTCTTAACATGCAATGGGATGTTAGGGGAAATGCAGTTTAATGCTCTGTCAACTGGTGCAAAAGATACGAGGTCATTTCAAGAAATGAAATATTTCAATTCAGGGCTAACTGACCAACATGAAATATCTCATTTACATTTTCCAATCAGAAAATTGAAAAATTTTAGCAAAGTCAAAATTTTCCCATAGAAAATTTCAATTTGTGGAAACTGCATTTTCCCTCAGGATTATGTTCTGACAAAAATTCCCAACCAGCTCTAGCTAGCAGTAGTGTCACCTTCATCCCTCTGGACATACAGGCACTGAGATGTATCAGGGTCTGCTAGAAGAATGAAAAGGAAATCTGTTTCCAGAGAGAGGGTGATGGGCAGGGAAATAGAAGTGGGTGGGGAAATACAGCCTATAAAACTCAGACCTCAAACAACTGCCCTTTGGTTATCCAGTTGAGGAAATTATGCCTGGCATTGGGAGAGAAATTTAATAGTATTGGGTTAGTCAGGTACTATGGTACAAGAAGATGTACCCTTTTCCTCACCAATAAATTCCAGCTGTGACAGTGGTGCAACTGATCAAGAAGATGACCTTTAAAAATCAACACAGGATTTTATTTTTTTCTTATAGTAACCATTCAACTTCCCCAAACTGTAGTGCAGCTTCAAAGCAGGACGTCCAAACTGCGGACCACAAAGTGCTAGACATACAATAGTGACCCAGAAGAGCATCCTCAAAGTCACCCAACATAGCATCACCTTTTCCTGAACATGAAGCCGGCATGTCCTCTGCTCTCCACGTGCTCTAGTGACCAGAAACGAAGCTACAAACTTTAAAACAGAGTCTTGGCAATGACACCTGTCCTAGACTGACCAGCAAGGAGCTTGTAAAATCCTGTCTGTCTCAGCTAGGCAGCCAAAGGTCAATTTTCAATGAAATTCTTACTTACTTGAATCAATGTTGTCTTGATTCTTTATGAAGGGTGCAGCAGGCATAAAATGTGATATTGATTCTTGAGCTGTAGCCCAGTACTTTCTTCATGGCCATTTCAAAAAATGCAAAGTATTTCTTTTGTCTCACAGCAAAGAGCCTGTCACCTTTACAAACCTGAGGTCAGGGCCCTTTTATGCCATCTCATATTTATCTCCTGTTCTCCCCCCCCCCCCCGTTCTTCTCTTTGTCGCTTCTTTCAGTTCTTTCACCTCCTTAAGTTTTTATTGCCTCTTCTGCTCTTGTTCTAATTTCTGCCTTTTCCCTTGCTCTCCTGAGTGCTCTTAGAGTCTAATCTAATTTCTCATGTCTTCTCCCCGTGCTGCTTTCTCTTCTTTCTGTCGTTCTGAACCTTACCTGCTCTCTTTTTTGTTTCTCTGACTCCTAACCTGCTTCTCCCCTTTGTCTAAGGATTTTCTCCTTCTGTATTTCCCAGGCTGCTCCTGGGCTGCTTTCAGCAGTCCAACAAGGTTTTCCCCATTGTACTTACGTATGCATCATCCCAGATCTCATAATATTACATCTTTCTCTAGGTTGCCTCCCATCTCCAAAGTCTGACTGAACATTGTTTTAATGAAGCAGGTGAAACAACTAGGAACTGAACTCCCTAAATTCACAGGCTGCTGCTTCCAGCCTCCTGGGGTACAAAATGGTTACATTTTTGTCTGAGTCTAATGGGAAACTAAGCTTATCTCATTGTCATGGTAGGATTACTTTAAGAGCTAGACATGGCACAGAATAAAAGTCCCAGATCTGAAACCTCAGCCCAACACTTTAGAACGGGAAGTGGAGAAGAATTAGTATATTATCCAGCTGAATTTGGGAGTGAATTTTGCATAGGTTCAGTATAAATTATCTGAGTTGTTTCTGGGTTGGGACTGGTCATTTAAAAAAAAAGCAACATCACTTTTCACAAGGCCAAGTGCTTAGGGCTTTGTTTTTATGCCTCATCCAAAATGATAGCACCTCCAGCAATACAACACCCTTAATGCCAGGTTATAGGTAAGATTTCAGAGGAAGTTGTGTTACCTACTGAATCACCAAAGCATACTGTGGAGCAATTAGGCTGTTCCTTCAAGGTTTCTCACCCAAACTTTGCTTAATTTGTGAGAGAGGAAAAGATCACAGTGTACCTGGGATATGTTTTAGGATCTGCACCATGTCTTTTGCATGGCTCATGATGCTCAAAGGGGAAAGATAGCTATCTGAAACATCCAGCTAGGGAGTTCTTTGGTATAGAGAAATCCCATCTTGCCCCAGTGTAGCATGTTATGCTCCAGTGACTCATAAGCACTGTTCCACTTGCGAGCTGTTACTGCTAGTGTAGATTAGAGTACCCAAATTGTTGTGGAGGCAAATCAAGCTCATAGGAGCAATAAGACAATGGAAAGTCATCTATGGCTTCCATTCCTCCAGTGTACCCCAAACAACTGGCCCTTTATTTTATAAGTGTTGAACAATTAATTCATGAAGGATAATTCATTTGATAAATATCACCTCTTTTTGTTTGTTTGTTTGTTTGTTTGTTTGTTCTTGAATTCTCTCAGTAAATTCCATTTTTTTTCAAATCCTTTGAAATTGCTGGAATATTTCTGGGAACAATTCTAGGCATGTGGTTTGTTCTTGATAAATTCAATGAAAGTGTTCAGCATTCAGTATGTGGAGTATTGTGGTTCTATTGCTCACATGATATGGGTATGTTTATGTTCCTTGAGGGGATAAGCTTAACTCTTAGAATTAGGTTTACGGTACAACTGCTTGTGAGTACTTTTTGTTTACTATGCAGTGGTTACTTAAAGTAGACTCTCTCTGAAAATTGCTACCAATAAATTCATTCATTAGAATTTTAATGATGAAGAAATACCCAAAGGCTTGTAGACACAGTCAATGTGATTTTGTTTGAAAATCAGAATGATTTTTTTCCTATACTCTCACAGGTCTGATCTATAATCTACTATTACTCGTTGAAAACTAGTCATTTAAAAATAATGACAATCAATTTTCCTTGGACCTGGGTTAAATGATCCTATAAAAGGTTCATTAATGTGATGCCAATTAAGAAACCAAGGAGTTCTGACTTTCCCAGTTCATATTTTGATTCCTTTTCTCATGGCGTAGTGCTAAACAATCACATGTTCTTCTAGCAAACAGAAAAACAAAAACAAAACATCTCTGAGTTACTGAGACAATACATATTATAGTCATTTACCTTCTGTGCCACAAAGAAGTCAGCAAAAGGGCTGTAATCCTAGATACTCCTCTATGGCAGCTTGATCCAAAGGAGTGAAGTTGATGGAAAGCCTTCTGTTAACTTCAGCTGTGCTTTGGATCAGAGCATAAAGTACCCAATGATATGCCCTAGGTCTGGACTGGAAATCACATTATGGAAACAAACTAGAAAATGACAACAAATAGCCCTAGTCTACCCTAATGGACACTTTATGTGACCCCACAGAAGTCAATAGCTTAAAATGCAATCTGAACTACACTGGTTTAAATTCATAGTAAATCCACTGGAATGATCAGGATATATATATCAAAGTGAGATCAAATTTTGGCCCAGTAGGGTGGTTATTTATTTGAATAAGCCACAGTAGAATTTAGCATAAACAAATGTGAATCTTAGCTTCACATTTTATTATAAATTTGTTCTATCACATAACACTCATTCATTTCCATTTTGGAACTGGCAACTGAATGTGTGTTTAGAAGTACTGAAGACTTATGAATGTTCTGAAATTTCTGTGGCCAGCCACTGAGTTAGACATGATGCAGCACTTCTACTGTTCACTCAGGAATGCAATAATCTTTTATCCATAACGTCCCGGGCTAACACTTTTTTCCCATGTTGTTGCAATATATGGAGGTACAATATAAAATCTCTTGTGATAGATTGTGCAACAATTCACTGTGTCTTAAGGAAAGTTGTGCTGAAAGCAATGTCACTTTTCAAAGAGTCTTCAGTGTAAAATATTTTATGTCACTATAAATGCCGCAGAGGAAAAATTTAAATTCAGCAGAATCTAAGAAAGCATGGCATTTTATATTCTAGACTTCCACCATGCAAGAGTAACATAGTTCAAACAAACCACACTTTTTTCCCATTGTACCTACCTAACTAACTATGGGTGTGTACACATATATATAATGAGCTTGTCAAACTTACAAATAATATTTGTTAGAAATGTATCTCTTTTTACGTCTAGCAAATTGTTTGTGGACTGATCATGATTTACTCCAAATATATTCATAAGGGTGTAAGGATTCACTGAATAACTTGCCCAAATAATTTTCCGACTATAGGTTGTTTGCTTGGATTATTGACTATTTTCTGCTTGATTTTGTTTTGATTGGTTGGTTGCCTCAGACACATGGGTATTGTTTCTAAGGCCTGATTGGATGACTGAAATATTTTAAACAGGAGACCAATATTCCTCGGGCATAGGAAAAATTTGAATCTCAATCCAAACTTCAGCTCGCTCTCTGAATGAATCAAATGAATGTATGAATATAGGCAATTCAAAACCCTGGCCACAGACAACCCCAAACTAGGAGAAATTTGGATCTGAATCCACACTTCATAGTTGAGGTCAATATGTAATAATTCATAGTAGGCTGTGTGGCTTAATTAATAAATAATTGTTTCTAAAGTGCTTTGAGATCCTTGAATAAACATTACTTAAACTAGTGCATGCAAAGTGTTAATATAAAGTTTTCTTTTTTTCTGTGCCTTCTGGCTGCGATATCTGAAGGTCAGATGAACAAAACTAGATAGTTCTGCTGAATAGAAAAATAAAATGGTGGGAGGGAGGGAGGGAGGAAGGAAGGAATTCCATTTGAAAGCTGAGGTCCTATGCAAACATAAGAATAATAAATCCTGGATTCCCAAATCTTATTGTTTTAACTTTTACTAATAAAATCAATCTGTGCCTCCGACTAACTGGATATTGTTGCATGATCACTATGTTGTTTTATGTCTGTGAACCAATCACACAATATAAGGCAACGAATAAAAAAGATGGGAAAATATATAAAAAAAGGGGAAACAAATGGTCTGCTTCCTACCTCAGGCTCGAAAACTCTTCTCACACACTTCAGCACAAAGTCTATTAAAGCAGAATATAGTGGAAATACAATATACAGCAATGAATGTCTCAAAACTAGCAATTTAGCGCTAAAGCTGAGGGCAGTTCTTATGCACCGACTTTTAATACCAAGACGATTTGTGGTCTCACAAAGTTCCTGCCTTAGGCAAGTGTTGTGCTGAGTCCTAATAGGTCTAGTTTGTTGACTGTCAGAATAATGGAGAAATTGGCAGCAGAAGGCCTGCATGCTGTAAACAGCTGAGATAATTAGAAGGTCTGTCAGGAGGAGAATAAGGCTAAAGTAGTTTACGTTCTGTCACAGGGCGGAAAGCATTCATGCAGGAGATTACTGGGTAACATGGAATGTGGTGATACCTAATGTCCTAGCAAGCTCATTTTGGGATGGGGGAAAGACCTTATTCCAGTCTTTGCCAGCCAACTTTCTCTGCTTTCTTTCCCTAGGTGGTATTCAAAGAGCTGATATTTATTATTAATAAAATCATCTGTTTTTTGAGCAAAATGCTGACTGTTGGGTTTTTCAGTTATGCAGCATAGTTAATGGAAAGATTTAGCCTCTCCCTGCTCTGCCATTGACACACTACGTGATCTTAGGCAAGTCATGCCTTAGCTCTAGTTTTGCATCTGCAAAATGAGGATCTTCACCATATTCACCTTTGTGAAAAGATTTGGGACCTATGGATGACAAGTGCAAAGTGATGCTGAAGTTATGATTGGGGGATGCCGCTGTGTGCTCATTTCTTGTGGGTTTATTGTTACAGCTGGGTGAGATCACAGAAAGGTTGTGAGGGCAAAGGGTTTTTAACTCTGGATGTTTTGAGGTGAACCCATAATTGGATGGAATGCAAGAGAGCTTCTGAAAGATTCCAAGAGGGCATGGATGGTTCAGGGCCATAGCAGTAAGTCAACAGGTCCACTCCTGTGGCACCTATCTGACAGCAGCATTTGTTTGGCTTAATATTGTCTCCACTTCCAAACCAGCTCAATCCCCTCCTCCTCTTTCCTCCCCTCTTGCAATTTAGCATAAAGGTCTACAAACTGAGATGATGGATTGGTCATCTGATTCACTCTCCACATCAGCCTGTTTGTCTCTTTGATACAGGGCGGAAAGCATTCGTTCAGGAGATTGCTGGGTGACATGGCATGTGGTGATACCTAATGTCCTAGCAAGCACATTTTGGGATGGGGGAAAGGTCTGATTCCAGTCTTTGCCAGCCAACTTTCTCGGCTTTCTTTCTCTAGATTGTATTCAAATAACTGATATTTATGACTAATAAAATAATCTGTCTTGTGGGCAGAAGAAGATCTCGCAGCAGTCTGGAAGAGCAGGCACTAGACAGCGCATGATTGTAGTGTGACATAAGAATAACTCCAGCTCTCAATCAATGGCTGTGTGCCACACAACTCAGCCTGCGGAGAACATCCACTTTCAGAAGGCTGAACTTTGAAAGAGGAGAATTAGTCAATTTCCCTGCAAGCAGCCAGTGGTGGGAATTCCAGCAGGAGAAGGGGGCACATCTGAAATTGGGGGGAAGGGAAGTAGATGGAATGGAAGGGCTGTTTTACCTCCCTCCCCTTTCACACATATTAGCAAAATGTTTTGAGTTACTCAAAAACTTTTCAGCTCTGGAAATCAATGTCCATTTTGAAAGCAAGCAAGGCTGCTCTACGTGTTATGATGTGTGAGTTTCCTTTCTTATCTGGAGACCTGATTTAGTAACAAATTAACAATGTCTTAACTTGTTCGTTATACCTACATCTCACACAACTTGCCAGGGTTCTGCACATCTCCACAAGGACTCCAGTAGAGATGACACTCAGTGCATGACACTCAGTGTTTAGATACAGGAAGTGTGGCCTTGCCTTTTTTAGATATTTTCTCTTTCCTGTGTGTGAATTTTGGTTTCTGCACCAAGCTCCACATCCCTTGATAATCATCATTTGTATGATTCCAGCTTTCCACCCAGAATTCCAGTGGCAGCGGTATTGCTGATTGGGTTTTAGAGGCCAGATTTTCAAAGATATTAAAGTGCCTAAAGATGCAGATAGGTGCCTAGTGAGATTCTGAGAAGCATCTCAGCAGGTTGGGCACCTAATTCCTAGTGAAATCATATGATCTTTCAAAAATACCACTATACTCCCATTTGCCTATTTAGGTACCTAAATATCTTTACAAATCTGTGCCTAGGGGCATTAATGTAGCTAGGGTGAGAGGGTAGGACTCAGCAGTCAGGTTGTTCTCAATTAAGATTCAGGGGTGACAGTCCGTGTCTGCTTAAATCAATGGCAAAACATCCATTGTCTTCTAGGGCTGTCCATTTTGGTTGGACTTTTTCCTGGAAGTGACATCACATGACATAATCTTTAATTAAAGATTAATCTTTAATTCCTGGCGTCTCCAGGACAACACTGGAGGGTTGGCGACCCTATTGCCTTCATTGGGGATGGAATTTCACCCCACGTGTTTTGGTAGATCTGTGGGGGGTCAGTTTGCAGACCATGTGGTTACAGTATGCCTGCCTCTAACCAATGTTGTTAGCCTCTAGCTTTCAAAAGCCCTAAACTCACTCACTCTTTTTATTCAAAAACAATGAATTTCCCTCTTCCACTGCCATTCTTGGCTGCATGAAAGGGTATGATGACACCTTACAAAGTTGTTATTACATTGCTGATATCAGTATTAATCATGTGCCACTTGATACTGTAATTGAATAGTTTTTACACAGATGATATTAACTGATAAAATACGGCGTCCTCATGAGAAAACGTTACCTTGAAATATTAGTGTTATAATATGTTAATTTCTATGGAGGATTTGACTACAGATATATGAGGAGCTGTAAATTTCCCAGCACTTCTGCTGACAATTTCCATGTCAACATAACTCTTAGGAATTTGTATTCACTATTTTGTGATGACTTATATGATGATATATAACAACTTAAGGGGATTTTAAAACAGTATTTTGACTAATGTGGTTTGGTAAATAGCATACAGGACTATTTCTTCTTTTCAGTTTCTGGAACACTGACACAAGCTTCTGATATCAATAACCATCACCACTCCAAGTGCAAAATGCTACCGTACTTTCTGGGATCACTCTGAGCTCTTGGCAGCAAAAAAACAACAACAAAACAGTTTGCAGTTCTAGACGGTACTCATTTGCTATTCAGAGGCCAAAGAGGTTCTGAGGGTAACCACCGAAGCTCATACCTGGATATTATAAATGGAAGATAAAATTTAAATAGCTAGATGTGCATGGGCAGAAAAATAGATGTCTGCATTCTATATATCCGTGTTTAATAATGAGTTTGATTTTGCAAATTATGACCAGTAATACGTGTTCCAGAAAGCTTGTCCCTCACTGTGGACACCTGATACATCGACTTTCTGCCAGCATAACTCCACTTGTTTCAGTGGCTGCTGATTTATGCTAGGTTGTTCCTTGGGCTCTCCCTTAGGTTTGTTAAATGAAACCAAAGAATGCATAGGAACAAATGGTACCCTGAAAACAGAAAAGAAGATAGCGCTGGTTGTATTGAGTCTAGACAGTGTCAGCTCCCCTGACACTCTCTTAATGGTTAAAACTGAATTCATTGGTGTTATTTGTCTCTTTGATAAGCAAATGCAGCCCCAGAGGGGTGGGGGTTCTCTTGAAACAAGTAGCCACTTGGGAGAGCTGTTCCAGGTCCAATCATGTCGTAGGTTCATTTGTCTCCCACGGTAATTCACTACTCACTTTAGTCCCTTTAAATATAAAACAGCTGCTGCTGCTTAGCCTTCCTTTAGGGTACCTACCAACAGCTTTAAGTCAACCCTAAATGCGGCCCATCTCATAATAGTCTCCCACACAGTGCTCATTTGGAAACAATTAACCCTTGATTTGAGATCCCCGCAAAAAATCCTCCATGCGCTCTCTAATATGCTACAACCCATTTCAGTATTCCTTCAGTATACCTTTCTCCATTAGGAACATCTCAGATCTGGCAGCTGTTTGCAAACAGTAACCGGTATGCAGTACTTGGGGGAGTTACAAAAAGGCCATTTTTATTTTATTTGTTTTGCCCTACTCATCCCTACATGTTGGAAGAACTCAAGGTTACCAAATCAAAACAGACCAGTACTTTGTCACAAATCGCTTTGCAAAAGGATCATTTCCTTTCCCCCTCCCTCCGTGTACTTAGGGTTCTTGTTCATTTCACACATGTTTGGCACCAGCACTACCCCTTGATTCACTCAGTCTCAAGTGATATGATGAACTTGAGATTAATCTGTTTTAAGGAGAAGCATCTGGCTCTGAGCTAATAAAATATCAATTTGTAACAGGGAGGAAAGACGCTCAGTCAGAGGTCTGCATGCATGGGGCTTTGAGACCCAATTTGACTTGGAAAGTTTAATGCCACTTGTGAATTTATCCTGTGCTCAGAGCACTTCATATCTTTCAATGTGGTGATCTCAACTTTCTCCAAAGTGCTGAGGTTTCGGAACTGCACCTTACTATTGTCAATAGCAAAACCGAGCTCCAAATTCTGAATTGCCCCCTCCCACTTCCTCTTCTTTCCCTAATAGATTCCTGGCCAGATGTGGTGGCCCCTTGCTGCTATGTTAAATGGACAACACCCTTGATCCAGGCAGACAGACACTCAATAGTCAACTTCTGGAAAACCTTCCCCCTCACTGGATGTATCTGACACAAACCAGCTGAAGATATTGCATTGCCAGAAAGTGTTACAGCTGGGCTGCATGACAGATTAGCAGCACACAGGCTGATTTGAGGACCTTATTCAGGGGCCAGCAAACCATTCACCGTCCAGGCACTGAGCCACTAATCACAGTTTACATTAGGCAATCAGATACTTTCCCACTACTGAATGGTGTGTTCGGTTCTTTCACCTTACAGGACCCTATGTGCACATCTACAGTACCTTTGCTCTGTGCTTCACATCTGTATCATATTTCAAACGATATCTAAAACATAACTATTAACATGAGCTCAGTGAAGTACAAGTTAGACGTGCCCAAGTCTTCCCTATTCTGATTTTACCTGACCACTCACCAGCCTGACATATGTCATTCTTCTGTGGTGAGTCATCTGATTAATTTAACTCTGTGGGTTACCTAAGATAGGTGTGAATACCATCCTACACCATTTAATACAAAAGAATAATCTTTCTTTTGATTTTTTAATGATCCTATAGAATTGGGATTTATATCCTTCTATAGAATTTTGTACCCCCATCTCTCTCCAACCTCAATAGATTAGATCTTTATTAAATCTAGGGTTTTGGGGGTGATTTTTATATTGCCTTATTGCCTTAATCTCTTCTATATAGGAATTTTCCGATAAGGTATAAATCAATGCCCCCACTCATCCCCAATTCCTTTTTCTGTGCTGGCTAGCCACGCTGTTCTAGATACACACACATACAAGAGAAGCATGTCAGGACGTGGAACAGTTGCATGTCTAACTAGTATAACATAATTCACAATGAAGAAGAAAATATATTAAGTAGAAGTGCTGGGAACTGAAATTTCTGCTCTATTGGAGAGGGAAAAGAATGGTTCTGAACTGGAATGAAAAGCCAAAATTTTGAAATTTCCTCTTTGGGACCATTGAAACACATTGGTTTGGTTTTATATTATATTAAAATATTAAATATAATATATATTATACATAATATAACATATAATATATAAACACACCACACTATTAAAATACATATTTTAATATCACATAAACATAAACGTGAAATGAGCTGAAATGTTTTGACAGTGATAAAATGAAACATTTCAACGTTCCCATCATGATATTTTGTCAAAATTGACACACTCCCACAAAATGTTCCAGTTGCACAAAAGTCCATTTTTGATGGAAGGCTGACCCGCTCTATATACTAAGCAAGAGGGTCCCAGTCCAGTTGTCACAAAAACCACCATCACAACTGACATTAATTAATTCACTCATCTCAGCATTTCTAGCAGACAGCTCCAGGACTGCACAAGCCTAGGGTGACCAACTGTCCCAATTTTGTAGGGACAGTCCTGCTATTTGGGGCTTTTTCTTGTATAGGTGCCTATTACTCCCTCTCCTCTTGTCCTGTTTTTTCACACTTGCTATTGGGTCAGCCTACATAGGCCATGGACACTCAGTTTCTCCATCTGGGATAATGCTAATTACCCACCTTTGTCAAGGGCTTTAAGAGGCATCTCTGAAAAGTGCTTTCAAGGTATTCATTACTTTGACCGCCCAATGCCCATGGCCATAGGGGATCATGTGAGGAAATGGGCACATGGAGCATTTTGCAGTTATGAAACAAAAATCTATTTTTTGGCTCAGAGGGCAGAGCTGGAGTTGACAAGTGTATTTCTCTCCTGCCTGGAAATTTTAGGGTACACCAACAGCAACAAATAAGTTACCCTCCTGATGAAATATGAGCTTCGCGAAAGTAAAAGGAAATTAATTAGGTAAATATTCTGTTTTACACTAACAAGTGGGCACGTGCGAGCACACACACACTTAGCGCCTGAGTGAGAACGCTGCAGACTTGAGAAATGCATTACCCACTCAGGCAACTTCAGCGTGCCACTAATAAAAGTAAGTGTTAGAACATAAATGTTTTACTTTTAGTGGAAATGCTCCAAGCAATACCCCCCCCAGCCTAGACTAATCCATTTAGAGACAAATTTACATTTTATTTCGCCAAACCTATTAGCATTAATATAAAGGTCAGCGCTGAAAAGGGAGCTTCAGAAGCTAATGTGCCAGGGCGCTGCACTCTGTTACCAGACAAGGGCACATGGGCCTCTTACCCATGCCGTCTGACAAGAAATTTTAATTGAAGAGTGTGAACCTCTGTTTGGAACATTAAAATAAGTTCATGGAAATACTCACGCCTCTCTCCGCAAATCAGACGGACCTTTATTTTTTATTTTTTTAGTGATATCTAAAGGGAAAATAAATCTGACTGTGAAATGCATGAGATGCTGTTGAAGAGTCATTGACAGCTCTTGGGAATCTTAGAAAGAACGTTTGGTTTAGAAAAAGTTCTGCTCTTACAATCCTGTGTGCCCTAATCTTCCTTGCCCTCATCCATTATTAGAAAGAGAAGGTGGGTGTGGTAGTATTATTTTATTTTATTGGACCAACTTATGTTGGTGAGAGAGACAAGCTTTCAAGTCACACAGAGCTCTTCTTCAGAATACATGCTAACTACTTTTGCTAAACACTCAGTCCACCTTGCGTGTTGCTGTGATTCTCAGAGGCAGGGCCCCCACATGGGGAGGGAGGAGGGAAAGGGTATACTTTACAGGCACATGGAGGCCCTGGGGAGCCCGGCCCAGGCTGCAACTCCCATGGGTATGTGTGTGGGAGAGGGCCCATGTTACAAGTTTGTACTGGGCCTGAAAAAATTATGTTTGGGCCCTGATCAGAGTACCTTTCCCAGACTTCAGAACAAATGCTGCAGCATGCATGCCACAGGCTTGTTTACCTTGTCCCTCTTGAGTAATCTACAAGTTTTAAATACCTACCAAGAATCCAAAAGGGCTTTAAAAAGGCTCTTTCTTAAGAGCACTGAGACCAAAACCAACTCTATAACTTAATAACCCCAGTTAGCTCCATTCTAACTCCAAGAGAACCTGGGAAAGTAGGCAGTGTTCTGCAAATGCCATCAAGTTCACCAAATCTGGGTTCTGGGGAGCACCAAGGTGAGAAGCACATTCTAAAAACAATGCCCCCTCACAGAGCATTCCCTACCACCAGTCCCCCTCTCTTTTATTTAAGTTGTTAGTTTAAATGTTTCAGATTATTTCGGTTTCTGTGGAGATACCGTCTCTCAATCAGCCGTTTAGGTCTTTAGAAGTTAAAGCCAAGGCAAAGATGCTTTTGTGATAAAAACATAGAGTCAGGAGATCTGTGTTCTATTCCTGTCCCTGTCGCATGGTTTGCTGAATCTCTGTGCCTCAGTTTTCTTACCTGTAAAATGAGAAGAATTAGGTTAAAAATACTGTTTGTAAAGCACTTTGAGAACCTCAGATGGAAGTAGACATAATAACAATAATAGAAACCTTTAGACTCGTGAATATATTTTTCTCATCTTTAAATCACTTCATTGTGCTCTTAGAAATGTATCAACCACCTCCTGAAAGCTAATTTGACTCCTTTTTCAATGTGGTAGATAAAAATCCAGAACTAAAGCACTGCACAATGAGGACACCCAGTTGTGCCTCATAAGTGAATATTAGAGGCACACTGCAATTTTCATACCATCACCTAGACGTTTTGTGGACTAGTGACTGCCGAATAGATCACTGTGGAGCAGCATAAAGTTATTTGCAGCTGCTTCCGTAATCATGCTGCATGGGCAGAAAAGCCAGTGTTAATGCCCTGTGCTGTGGTAGAAACCAAATAAGTTAATTGACTGGCTAAACACCTGCTGGCTTGTTTGTTTGTTTCTTTATTTTTCCTTACACAGACTTAATTTCTCTATCTAGCTGAGTGGGTTTGCCTTTGTTTCTGCCATTTGGATGGCGTGTGTTTTTAAAAGAACAAAACAGGTTTCACCCTTGGCTGGTGGTGAGCCAGACCTCCGGATTTCAATGGGACTCTTCTCAGGATTCAGTGCTGCATAATATGAGTGAGGGTTGAAAAATCAGGCCCTCTGATCCAGAGTACTCTACTTAATTGAGTTAAAGAATTCAATTTCAGACTATAAATACGTGAAGTCAAGATCCTCAGGTCTTCATAGACGTCCTAAGATAGAAGTAGACACACTAGAAGGTATGAGTGTTTTTATTCACAGAAGACAACAAGGGAAGGTGCCGCTATTTTCCATGGTCAGCAACCAGCTGCCTGTACTCCCTTTCTCTTTTATTCATCGAGAGAATGACTTGAACAAGCTGTTTTTTAAAAACTCTGTTACTTAAAGGACAGGTTTACCACTTAATGAAGATGTGGGGGAAGTTCATTACAAATGGAGGGCCCTGGTTTCCTTCTCACTTAGAGCAGTGCAACTCAACTGACTTCCAAGGAGATACTCCTCCTGGTTGACATGGTCATAAATAAATGGACAACCAGGCTGTATGTGAAAGCTCTCCACTAGTATAGTTAGTTTTTTTCAGAACAGGAGCTGGGACACAAGAATGAGGTGCAAGCCTAATTGTGGTTGGAATCGTCAGTAACAGACCTCAAAGCTTAGCCTGTGTACAAGTTATGATGTGAGGAAGATTTCAAATTAATGATGGGTACATCTCCATAAGGTTTTGTGTTCTGTTCAATTAAGACATCCGGACTTTGGATACTGAACCCAGATGGTTAGAAAGTCTTTAGTCTTTAAAATTTGGGCAGGAAAAGTCATGAAAGAAGGTTTTCTCTGAAGGTTTCTGGTATTTCATGCTTCCTATTAGGCTAGAAATGCTGTGAAAACAGCCTTTGCATGGGGTATTTTGTTTTTGTGTGGCATATCCAAGGTTAATGGAGAGCTCCTTAAATTCATGCACTCAATAGGGAGGTATAAGAGCGTAAGCTTTATCAGCCATGTCTGCATCCTGTGCCCCAGGTTCTCAGACATTGCAGACTGGTGTAGTTCTGTTGAAGTCAATGATCCTACAATAGAGGAGTTAGGCCTCTTTCTGTGCCACAGAGCTGGTTTTTGGCTTTTACAAAACCCTGGTTGACATCTGGAGGGGAGATCTGGCGACGTTACTGTGGAGGCAGCATGGACCAGGAAGTGTAGAGACGTCTAAAGAACTCGAAAGGATTTTTTGTTCTTGTTTTTTTGGCACAGGTTTGCAGTGCTCCTCAGTTTAACTAAACTAGTTTGATTCTCATCCTAGTTTAGATGTGGCTCAAATAAAACAAATCTATCAGCCTTCAGCAGGTAACTCCAGGTAAAGTGAGTTCCATTTTGCTAACCTGAATTAAATATATTTTAGCGTAATATTGGCATAACCCTGTGCCTCTATGCAAAGGAAAATGAATTCCTTTCCTACCGATATCCTAAATCAGTTTACATTGGCCGTAGAAAAATAAATAGAACCAGACACCTGATTGAAATGAGGGCATCAAATTAAAAATCTCATAGGAAAACTCTCTCACCCTTTATGTGCTACATCCATCAGGCTTTCCGTTCTGTCAGTGTCTCTTCTCCCGATGATACAGTGTGGGATCGAAAATTGTTGGTATACTTCTGAAGTGGTCTGCCATTTGACTGGTTAAAGAGGACTGAGGAGGAGGAAGGGGGCGTGGTGAGGGACAGGGAAGAGGTTGGGAGGAGGAAGCTGTACTTGATCCTTATGGAAGTCAGTTAAAATTAATTGGAAAAAGCTTTTAAAGACCCAAGATGAAGACCAAATGTATCTCAGACCTGCGGCCTTATTCCCGACGCTGAATGCGAAGGTCATTGCAAAGCTGTAGATTTATGCGGAAGGCTCGGGTGATGGAAAATGAGACAAAAGCATTTGGATTTTATTATTCCATTTACTCTGACCCTGGGCCATAAAGGGTTTGGAGAGCCTGTTTTATGTATTCAGCTGGTTGCCACACTGACAAGCATTTGGAGCCACTTAAATAAACCATCCCAACTCACAGCTGCAACAACACCATATCAAATACAGGTTAGAGTTGAAATGTGGAGCTAGCAAGACAGCCTTTCCAGCAGGTGCATACAGAGGGTTTTTTAACCCCCTTGGTTTTGGAATAGTTCCCTTATTTATCTTTTGGCTTTGATTTAAAGGCCATTTAATCTCTGGTGTAGATTCCATGTTAAAACACACACACAGTCTCAAGCTGTGCATACCCTGTCTTCCTCCTCCTTTTCATTCCCTGATTAAGGAAGTATTGTGCTATTTAAAAGTCCCACCTTCCCTGGGAAAAGAGGTGCAGTCTTTTTCTGTCAGCCAGTTTCCCAGACTATTCTACTCACCCTCTAAAGCTATGTCTACACTACAGCCTATGTTGGCAAAATTTATGTCACTCGGGGGTGGGAATATTCCACCCCCTGGGTGACATAAGTTACACCGATGTTAAGCGCTCATGTGTATTTAAACCGCCAATACACCAACACTTTGTAGTTTATTGTCTTATTTTGCACATTTCCACAGAGATCAAATTATTTCATCTAAAGCATTAACCTGAGTCTCTTCAGACCAAGGACGTCTACAATCAATGGAACATTGGACAGGACGCTTTTTCCTCTTGTAATTCATTATTATTTTGTTATTATGATTGTATTTATTATGCTCACAGTGGTGGTCATATGCTACGTGTGCCACATAGTAATATGAAATAAACTGGAGGTCTGGAAAGTATATTAAAGAAAAGAAAAAAACAAAAACCAACACTCTTTGAAATTTAGAAGTCTGTCATTGGAGCTGTCTCTACCTCACTCAGCAAGAGAAACAATCGTACCAAAGCTCAGCAGTAACTTCAGTAATAAAACCTTTACAAACGCATAAAAAGGAGCATTAGCTCAGCTAGTGTCCTAGGAATTAATACGCTGTAATATCACATGAAAATAGCTGGAGAAAGGCCTGAATGAGAACTTCAAATCCAAACACACCTGAATTTTGAGGGGATCAGAAGTGAAACCTGAAGCCAAATTTTGTGGCTAGCTGTTATCCCTGATATGACCTAAAGTGAAACCCTGAATCCAAACAGCCCCAGAATTCTCCATGGTTTGTAGACTGTTACACTAGAGCTGATGGAAAATTAGGGTTTTTTCCACACAAAATCTCAACTTTGTGTTGAATAACCTTTAAGCAACTGACAACCAAATAATTTTTTGCTGAAACCTAACAAAAACTGTCTGGTTTCCAGGTTTTCTAATGAAAAACTGAACATTTTCTAATTAAGCAGATACTTATGTGTGAAAATTTTCATTTATCCAGAAACCCAATTTTCCCTCAATAAAAATTTTGATAGAAAATTTTCAACCAAGTTTAGCTAACATGGCCTACATTTATACAGTAGTGGTTATATCTGGACATAGGGAAAGAGAAAGTTAAGAAAGAGAAGGTTAGACTTTTCTGTAGGTGTTAAAATTTGAAATACTCCACAAGACACATCATATCTTCCAAGGTGAAGAATGATTAGGTCAGACAAAATGGTGAACAAATCAGACTGGTCCCCAAACTCCAAAGCGGATCTCTTTCTGTCTTGACCAATCCACTCTCCACAGCTCTAGCAGGGGAACAGCTAGTACATATTGAAACTGACAATTCCATATTGTATGTCTTTTGCAAAATATCTCAGTGTTTAACTGTGGAATCCATAGGGTAGGTAAGAAAGACTGAGGACACATGGGCTGAATTCAGCAGCTGCCACATTGCTGAGTGGAAACTGGGATCATGTCGATCCTTTAGCCATTGCTGTTTGTGCAATGTGACGTGCATCTCGATGGCCTTCCAGATTTGTTTTGTTAGCACGCTAGCCTAGTGTTTGCCTTTTTAAAAAAAGAAAAAGAAATATAATCAAATGAACAGTGATTCTTGCTGATCAGTGACTTTCATTGAAATTGGCACTGTTGCATTTTAATTGACTTTTCTCCCTGCAGCATAGCATTGGGAAGTCATCTCTGATATACTTGCAGCAAGGTGGAAAACAGCTGAACTCTTGTTGGATTTCTGCAGAGATCGGATGGTATTTATTTGTCATGGCACTCTCATGAGCTGGATTCAGTCTCAGGTTCTAGAGATTACAGGGGGAAATCTTCTGAGCCTGAGAGGGATTTTACACTGACTAAATTTAGAAATATTAGCAATTAAACCTAAAGCTGGCTTCCCTTTTAGTGGCATTCCAATGAAATGGTGCATTAAGGAAAGATCAGGGCAAAAATAAGAGCGGGCTGAATAGGTTGGTTTAAAAAAATCATGAATGTTTCTGTTAGTAAAAAGTGCTGAGCGTGGTCTGTTATGATTCATGGGGTCATTTTATACATTATTTTTCAATACTCCGATGACCTCCATGTATTTGTAAAAATGCTCTGAACGCAGGGAATTTCATGCATTTTAAAGTCAGATATGAGTTTGGCTGTATTCAAACAAAAGTTCATTCCAGTTCCAGAGATATTTCTGTTTCTAGCAGTATTTCCCATTTTAAATAGAGGAACTGGAACTGGTAATATATCAGGGGGGAAACCTAAATGCATCAGATCTATTTGCTCTGAGATTGTTATTCATTACTAACTATTCATTATTCTCCTGTTAAGGAATGTTTTGGTCATCCAATCAGAGAAAAGAAACAGTTCCCTGTGACTTAGGTAACCAGTCACATGATTTAGGTGACCAATCGCTGAAGCCAAAATGTTCTCAAATAGCCCATAGACTGAAAATTATTCCTTATTTTTTTCCAGAGAATATTTATGAATAACAAAGACATTTGAATGAAGTCAGAATCAGTTTGCAAACTTTTCTCTAACCAAAGTGAGGAGGCTAAATTCATCATGAATATTGTTGGTAACACACAATAGTTGCCCTTCCTTCAGCTTTGACATACTTTGGCTGTTTAAATATATTAGCCAAATGAAGCTAGGAAAAAACGGCACTGTCAAACAAACTGACTCCTGGCTGCTAGCGTGGCATCCATTCCTGCAAACAAAGAAAGACAAAAATATGTAAATTTAACGAATTCACAGTTCTTTTTCTTTAGCAAAAAGCTTTCATGTTATTTGAAATGGCCAGGCTGCTAGAGTAATGTTCTTACATATAAATGGAAATCCTTCTTGATATTTGCACTACTGATTTCAGCACTTTCTTTAATCTCCGCTTTCAAATTAATAGACAATAACATCAGATTCCTTCCTTGGCTCACTCAGCACTTGTGCATATTTACCCAAATGTCTAGAGTGGAGATTGTACACATATCTCTAATCCACCTGCCTATGTTAGTTAAAAGCCCAGATAAAATCAGCAGCACTTAAATCTTAACCTTTTAAGACTGAAATGTTTTTAAAGTCTGGGCTCATGGCAACTGCACTGAGCAGGGGGAGAGGGGTGGAAGTTGAATGTAAAACATTTCACAGCTTGAACTGTTGTTTCTTTCCGGTTGAAACTAAACCAGAAGTTACACTAGAGTGTTCCTCTAAGAGTATGAATAAAACTGATTAGTTTGCAATGTTTTTACTAGCACTGGATGTTCATTTTATCTTATAGTCAACTTTATTTTGTCCTACTGTCAATTTAGTGCTCATGAAAATCACAGCAAGTGGCAGAATCACATATCACGTGTGGCAGGTGTTGTCCATCCCTATCTTCCACATAACTCTGGCAATGATCCTTGGCCTTCATTCTTTGTTGTCAGGGACAGATTCACCACCTGGAAGGCTCTAGGCTTGCAAGGATACCATTATAATGTGTTTGTACACCCATCTCCCCTGAGTAATGGCAAGCCTTCCTTGGCCTCATCTCAGGATCTGGGCCTGAATGTACATACACCCTGATTCCTTGGAAAGGGAACACTAGAAGTCATGTTTATGTCCAACTAGGTTACTGGAGCATTAGGGTACTTAGGATCAATTATTTAGAAAAAAACCCATTTGATTCACTAGGCAATATGGCCCACACAGGTGTGGAATAACTGAGCAACAAGATATACACAGCCTCACCATAAGACAGTGTTCAGGGGAGTCCTTTTTTTTTGGAAGCAGGGCTAGCTACTTGACACATATGTGGTAACGATGTTATAGGGGCTATTCCATCTATATCTCACTGGAGTCAACATTGATTGCTTTAGCAGAACAGAGGACAGCATTGCATTCTGTGTGTTCTCTGGGCATTTCTCCAAGCAGTTACAGTGTACCAGAGTTACATATCCCTCATGGGCATTGGCATTATGGGATTTTTGTTTACTACATTGACATTTTGGGGAAAAGGGATAGTTAGGAATAAGGATAGGGAAAGTATGTATGCATCTTTCTTTTCTCCTGTTTCTTTCTCTCTCAATCTAGACTCAACAAGGGTGTCTATAGAACATTGCATAATGCTGTATTGTTTGGTTAGGGATTTAATTTCACTCCATCACAAGCTACCCTTGCAGCCCCTGTCATTGCAATTTGTCACACTTTTTTGTGTGCTATATCTCACTGAAGTCACAACTCCTCCTCAGCCCATTGCATAATCTCCTAGTCTGGAACAAAGCTCTCAAACATAATGAAAGAGGTGAAATCAGGAAAGGGAAAGTCAATGCCTACTGTTATCACTATAGACCCCACTCCCACTGGCTCTGCAGGTTCAGTCACACCAAGCAAAGTGGAGAGAGCAGGACCTGCTGTGTTTAAAAAAAAAAGGCCCATTTATTGAGGCTAAAGGCAACACCATTGGCTGTTGAGAGATGTAATCCTGTTCCCTCCTGCAGACCACCGACCAGAAGGAGGCTGCAGGAGGCCCACTAGCCCACCAGGGAGTTGAGAACTTCCAAAAAGATATCATAGGAAAGTGGAGAAAAGGAACGGACAACCCGGTTGGCATGAATGAAAAGGACTCGTCAGAATCTTGACTCAAACCTACACTGAAGTTATACATTAGAAAACTACCATAATAGCCACCAACAACAGAGAAAACACAATGGAGCAAAAAGTAACATCTGCCGGAAAGGGATTATATTTTTAACAGCAGTGAAATCAATAGTCTCTCCTGGTGCAAGGGCCGAATTCAACAAGATGGTTCAACTTGACCCCTTAAAGCAAAGAAGGCAGGTGAAATTTTGATACCTTCCTAAATTCATCTTACACATCATAATAGCAACAATGTATACAAATCCCCCAAGCAGGAGAAAAGAGAGGAGAGTACTATACGATGCTTTCCAGGAGAAAGGAATGGAGGAAAATTCTTTCACAGAATAGTTATCAGGGGCTAAATTGAGCTATTTTTGCAGTTGTTCACTGCACTGACACTTCTCTCGCAGCCTCATCAGTTTCTATAGAATTTAAATTTTCATTTAAAACACAAAACAAAACATTGTTTCTATCCCTTGCAGTTGCAATCATAAAGCAGTGCTGGTCTGAGTCTTCAGGCAGGGTGAAGCACTAGCTCTGAGGGTCCCATCCTGCCATTGGGTCCTGTAAATCCCATGGATGTTCCCTCATCGAACAAACACAAACTCTGGAGTGTCTTAACCAGAGCAAATCTGAATGTTGACCATCTGGGGGTAGATTGCCACTGGTCTCCCTCAGCCATGTAGTGGAATGAGGGAAGGGAGGATCTCTCTTCTTCCGCTAGACCCTGCTCAGATTGTGACTCCAGCCATGGTGGGTGGGAGACCAGGGGCTACTTGTTTGATACCTCCCCCACCCCCGGTGAATAAGTGGGTGTAAAGAGATGCAAGGGCCTAGCCCCACCCATCTACTTCCTGATCAGAGCTACTGACCAGTTGCACAATGAGGAGTAAGCTGCTCCCTTTAAAGGTGTGAAGTAATTACTTCCCTCTCAGACCAGAGGAGGGCAGAGAGGGGTCATTGTTCTTTTATGAGACATCATTTGTTCTCTGCTTTGCTCCTGGGGCACTGCAGCTACATATTTCCCCTTGCTCCAGGCAAACGGTAGAGATTCAGACTAGCCAGTTGAGATTTGCTCATCATCACCCTGCCCCATTCAGAGTTGTGATCCCCAAAAAGAAGACGTGCCAAAGACTCCATGAAGTCCCCTAGGGACTTTATTATTTAATTTCTGTATTACCAGAGTGCCTAGGAGCCCTAGTGGTGGACCATGACCCCATTGTGCTAGGTGCTGTGCAGATACAGGGGGAAGGGGGGATGATTTTCCCAAACAGCTTACAATCTAAGTCTTGCTATTGCTGTTGATTTTACACAGAAAGTGCTTCAATACTATAATGATGGGTGGTAGTATAAAGCCCTAAGATAAATAGATAAATGTGGTATTTTCTGCCGTATCCTTGGGATATCTTGAATTAAGTTTAAATATCATTGTCATCCACTGTATTAAATGAATGATTTATGCATTTACTATGGGCTGGGGTTATATGTAACCTGTTGGCGGGGGGACGGGACAGATGTGAGACATGGGGGCCCAAAGGTGCCAGATAAGAATGGATTTTTGGAACAAAAAGTGTTAAATCATTTTCCTGGGGAATGTGTTGGGAGAGGTCAATGCAAATTAAAGAAAAACCCAGCTTTCAAAGCTATGCCTGAGGTATGGGCCTTTATCTGTTGATTACTTGTTACCAAAGACCTACATTGTATAAAGAAACAGGCTGATCTGCCTAGTCTCAGCTCTGGTTCCACATTAGAGACAGTTTTGTGAGTTTTAAAGGACTTTGGGGTTTTAAAGGACTAACAACTACCAGAGCTTGAGGTTGGAGTTAGGGTAACCTCTGGTAAACTTTGTGCTGTGTGTGTGTACGTTTTTATTGTTTTTAATATGTTTTCCCCTGCAATGCTTTCACCTTAAGAATAAATGTGCTTGATTATAAAGAGCTGTGTGTAATTTATAACTGTGGACCATAATGCTATTCAAAGGCTCTGGAAAGAAAGCAAAGCACAGATTCTGGCCTGTTTAGTTAGTCTGGTTTGTTGGGGAATATCATGATATAGGCAGGGAACTGTGCAGTCTGGAAAACTCCAAGTCTGATCAAGAGAAGTGACGGCTGGGGGAGCTACGGTAGCTATAAGCGCTCAGAACCTGGAAAGTCAAGCCACTTTTACTTAGGGGAAGTCTATGCTACAACAGTAAGTTGACCCGAGTTACATCAACGTACAGGGATCACAGTAATTGAATCAATTTTACACATCTACACTGTGCTTCTTGTGTTGGCAATGCACACCCTCACCAGAACCGCTTTCACCAATTTAATTGTCAATGTGGGGAATTGTGGGATGGTTTATGAAAAGCAGCAACAGTTGATGTACGGAATGCAGCGTCCACAGTGACACTGCGCCAGCCTAACTACATTAACTTAAGTGTTACACCTTTCGTGGAGGTAGAGTTATTAAGTCAGTGTAGGACACGTTACGTCAGTGGGAGCTATATTTTAGTGGAGACACATACTAAGTTAGATTGACATAAACTGCCTTACGTCAGCCTAACTCAGGAGTATAGACTAGGCCTTAGGTGCCTACATATAGATTAAGCACCACATTTAAAATATGAGTGAAAGTCCTTCATCAGCATGGAATTCATAAGCAGAAAAACAATTATTTATTTGTGAAAATCCTATGGCCGGCCCATAATTTTCAGCTGAAACTTTTTCTGTGGAAAATTAGTTTTTTGAGTGATTGTTTTTATTTATTTATTTTTTAAAATTTTTATATATATAGATAACATGTCTACTTTCTGTAGAAAGTTTTAATTTTTTAATTAAAAAAAAGCCAAAAAAACTTCAGGTTTTGATGAAATTTTTCAGTATTTGAATTTCTGCCAAAAATAAAAAATTTCCATGGAAAATTTAAACAAAAACTTTATTTTTTTCATTTTAATTGAAATTTTCTTGAAAAAAAAAATCCTTATGTTTCAGCTAGTTCTAAAAACTGTCTTTTACTGTAAGAAAAGATATAAGATGCTCACAAAAATATATAGGTAACTGACATCAGTGTTAACATTTTCTGAGTGTCTCAATCAGAAATGCAACCCCATGACTAACAGGCAAATGGCATTAAGATAGAAGGAGGGATGGTTTTAAAAAATAGAGCAATAAGGAAAATGCTTACAAAGTTTCTACCACATGCTCTATAAGGAGGATCAGGTAACAATCAATCATTTATGGAAAGGATTTATTGCGTTATGGTGATAAAAGTTTGCAAAGCCAGAATCCTGGTGGGACTTGGACTTGGATTCGTTTCTGATTTAGTTTTCTCCGTCACACGGTCCAAGTTATTAATTGTCTTGTGTTTTCCAAGCTGGATGAGTTGTTATCAGTGTGCTCTTTGGGCCAACTTCAGGCATGCAGGCCTACTGCCTGGTGTAATATTTCTTTAGGCAAATCTCTGGGTGGTCTTGTCTTGTCTAGTGAAGAGTGAAAAGCAGATAGCAGGAGTCTTTCAAGATTGCTGTTGCAAGCATCCATCTTCGAGAGGAAAATGATCCACCTGGAAGGACACTGCCTTTCCAAAGGGAGCCAAGCACAGACCTGATGGGAAGATAAGTTACAGTATGAAATGTTTGTAGTGAAGATGCAGTTTGTTGTTAAGAGTCAAGGCTTGTCCGTGAGCAGGGGCTGCAATTGGCAACCCCTGCAACTTCTCTGCAGTCTCTGAGTATTAAAAGGCAGCACACTCAACTGCTGTGGGAGAGGGGATAACTGGTATATCTCGTTCGGTGAAAGCTCCTGACAATACCTGGAGAAGTGTTGATTAGCTCAAGAGGGCATCTGGTATCCAGCTTTCCTCAGTGATGGTTATATGATCCTTTTGCAGTGCGTGACACAAAGGAGCAAAACTGAGGCCACCCCCAGCAAAATGGAGCAGGCAGGATAAATATTGGAGGTACATTATACGTATTTCCTGTCCTCAGCTTCCGAGCTGCCAGCAGCTCACACCATGAATGCTGAGGTGCTCTTGGAGGAACGGGAGATGGCTTGAAGGAGAAGAAAAGAGTTAGGAAATGGTCCACTCATACAGCTTATTCCCACTGACAACAGATTTACATGACATTGGTCAAAGCTGGCTTCAGGCAGTAGAAATTTACTGCATGTCTTGTGCACCTCATCAAAGACCACGTGAATAACAGTGAAGGCAGCCAACAGCCCATATCACCGGTGCCTGCAGTGCAGGTAAAGACCATGGAGGTAGAACCTTAAGTGCAGATGGCCCCATGTTACTCACAGATAACCTTAGCCTTCTTGAGTCAATGCAGCTTCTAATCCTGCCTCGCAGAGGGACATTGCAATAGATCAGAAGACTTATTGGAACCATAAGTCTCTTCATGTAAATTCTCTTCTGCACTTCTGTATGTGAGGAGAGGATATTGCTCGTATAAGGAGAGGAGCCATCCTATCACTCTCGTAAAGGATCAATTAAAAATTAAGAGAATGGGGGCATTTGTAACCCCCTCCCCCATAAACTGACCTGTTCCTCATTTTGTTGCATCACTGTGTAATGACAGGGGGAAGAGGGGTGGGGGGGAACTAAGACATTCCTAATTGCCATTCAAAGGTTTTTAATGAGGAGTCAATCTCAAAATGTTCTGATTTCAGATATAATTTGGATAAAGCTTCCAGGTGTCTGAGTTTATCCAAATTATCTGAACTGCTGCATCTGCTGGAAGATAATTTATGGAACTTCCACTTCCTGTCCCAGCTGGAACCACCACAAGAACAAACTTTCTAGGGCTATTCTGGCTTTCCCAGCTGTAATCCCATCTGGAACAAGTAAGTGCAAATTCACCTGAACGTGAGATAAAGCTTAGCTGGACATTTCATGACTTTAAAATGGATCCTGCTTGAGTGTGGTTCTAAGGGTTCACATGACACAGGCCAGTCCTAGCTTTGAACCAGTTCAAATAAATGCTATACCAGAATAGCAAGATGCATATATACACCGGGTGATAATGACAAAACAAGAAATGCTATAGGAAAGTTTTTAAAGGCTTCTGTGTGAATGACCACAAACCCCAAAGTGAATTTTAGCCCAGGGTCTCTTTTCAGAAGGGACGCACTTGGTACAGGGGATGTGTAAACCACCAGGGAGCAAGCTATGTTTCCTTGGTTCTCATGGTGCACTAACCTCAAACCACTGGTCTAAATTAGGTAAGCTTAGGGTCTGTTCTGTTTAGGCCAACTGGCTATAGTCTTCATGGGATCATAAACGAGTTCTGAACTGGCATTGTGCTGGTATACTCCATTCTGCCCAGCTCAGCATATCCCCAGCATAACCCATTGCACCACGGTATGCAAGGCAATTGGCACGAGGCACCAGCTACACACCACTTTACAGCAGTTAAGAGCTGCCCTATGCCAAGGGAATTCTCGGCTGGCTAGTCATTTCCCACAGCCTGAGTAGTGCAAAGTTGCCGGAGCTGGAGGAGAAAAACTGGACTTCTATTGTCTGGAATTTTTAAGTCCTAGTACTGCAGGGGACCCCATATGCTGAACTCCCAAAGACTTGTACTGGAGTTTTGTGCGTGGAGTGTTTGCAGGAATAGTCCCTGAAATTGCAGTTTCATTCAAGTGTCTACCATGATCATATTTACCTCATCAGAAGACTTTTACTGCTGCAGACCACTGAGGAGGGCACCGAGGAACTAGTGGCTTGAAGAGTCCAGAAATAATGTGTTTATTGCTTGTGGAAAGTGTCTAAATGACGGAGTGAGTGAGCTAAGCTTTGTGAATATCTATCAGACAGATGTTTTGCAGAATAATGCTCTCTTACATGGTTTAAAAAATCATGTACAGGAGATGGACTTATTAATGAAGGGGTGCTACATAGCTTTGAAGAAACACTCTTCTCACATGCAACTTTCTCGGTTTTATATTTTGGGCACAGGGGTGGGTGGGTGTGAGGAAGTAGGTTTTAATGGAACTGGGTTTTGCTTCAGGGATAGCTTTTGGTACAAAATGTATGATTTTTAATACAGAACTGATTGCTTTATGCCTTGCATAGTGGCCGGAAAAGTTCACCACCAACCAGTAGACTTTTGCAGTGCCTCCAGTGAGACTGGTGCAAACTTTTCCTATTTCTAGGATTTTTTTCTTTTAACAAGAATAATTGATATATAGCATCTTTCATGTGGAGACTGGAGGGATCCTAACGGACATGAAGAGAAGTATAGTCCAGTGGTTAGAGAGCAAGCCTGGGACTTGGGAGCAATTCCCAGGTCTGTGCTAGGCTTCCTGGGCAACTTTAGGCATATCAACCAGGACCAGATTTTCAAATTTATGTTCAGGCCTATTGAAGCAAATAAGGTACATAAAGGATTTTCAAAAGCCCCTAAACAAGACTGGGTACCTAACTCCTATTAATCTATCTTTGAAAATCTGGCCCATGCTGTCTCTGTGCCATCTGTTAAATGGGGCTAAAGCACTTTACTAGCTATGGGATGTGGGTGTGTGTTGTAAAGATAAATAAATTAGATATTGCATACAAATCCCTTATATTAATTGTATATGTAAATTTGCAAAGTCCGAGTTTGCTCCTATTTACACTAATGTTACTCAGCTGAAGTCAATGGATGTAGAGTGGTGATAAGAGTAGTGTGAGAGAAGAATCAATCCCATAATCTGATATCAGGTTCATGGACTAAGTGGGCTGATTGTATTTCAAGAAAGTAAGGGTTGACGTGCTACATGGGGGTAACCCTCTATTCCTGCTGTCTAGTGCCGTGCCTGTTGTGAGGATAAACTGGAGACTCTAGCTCTCCTCATCAGACACTTTTTCATAAGCACTGTATTCCCTTAAAAGAAAAAGGAAAGAAAAGAACATTGTCTGAATTCGCTGAGCCATCAGAATAGCTCAGTGTTTAAAACTACCCACCTTTTTACTTCTGATGTGATATGAGTGGTTCCAAGGTTTATAGTCCAGCAAACAGCTCAACATTAATGTCATTCAGCTTATATGGAAATATATGTTTTCTAGGACACCCCATTGGTTATGCTTGAGAAATCTTTCTAGGACACCCATTGCCCTGAGACTTATGCTTCTGCATAAAGTCTACTGCATTAGAAACTGAACAGAATGGTCTCTCTCTCCCACGGTCTTAAGTTAACACTTTTCCTTTTGTCTGGGACCTTCTTTTCTAAACTTGAAATCCAATTGGCCAACAATTAAAGCCAATTAGCACGTGAGGAAAATAAACCACAGACTCTACTTCTATGTATTTCATGAGCTCTTAGAAAGGCTAGTTAGCTCAAAGCATTAGCATAGTTTTGTATCAGTTGAGGCATACAGCAGAGACTAGTTGGCTTAAAGTATTAGAAAACACGGATAGTGGCCTGGCTGAGCAGGCGTGTTATTCTGAGCTCACAGCTGCCAAACATTCTTGACAGGAGATGAGGCAGATGTCCAAGGACAATCAAAGAGGGAAGAAAGTTTAAGCCAACGTTTGCCTATCTCATATTCTCTACTTGATCCTGTCCTCAAAGACAAGGCACAGCTGTTGCACTTCAAGGTCTATCTGGCTGAACCCAACAGTTCCTCCATTCACCGTTCCTCCTCCCCCACCCTTTGCTTTCTCTGTGTTGGGTTCTGGCACCCTACCAGTCCCCATTAAGTCCTTATGGGACAATTAACAGCATTACACAGCAGTTATTTAATCACCTTTTATATTTTTGGGAGTACTTGCAGTATTTCAGACGAAGTTCTTTGGTGTATTAATTGCATGAAAATGCAGCAAAATATACTTAGGTTAAAATTGCATGCCCATCTACCAGAGTTCCATTTTGTCATGAGAACAGGACAAATGACATTAATGCTACTGCGGTAACAATCCACCTTGGAAAAGACAGTAGAAAACAACAGCAACATTAAAAGGCTTGACGTATAAAGGCCCCAGAAACATTGGCCATTTTATTTTCTCGAATAAACAATGCTAGCCTTGTACTGATGTACAGTGTGAACGGCATAAGTGTGTGTGGGATATAGGATACCTGGTTCTGTTCCTTTCTCTGTCATTGGTTTACTATTAAACCTTGGACAAGACACTTACTGTCTCTGTCTCAGATTCCAGATATTTAGAGTGGGGGTAATTATATTTATCCATCTTTTACAAGCGCTTTTATAACCTCTGCGGAAAGGGATTGTGCAAGGGCAAACTAGTAGCATTATGAATGGCATTCATGACCATAGAAAAATTAAGCACGTCAGTTTCATTCAAGCATTCAGAAGAAAATACGTGGAACAAAAAACAAACAAACATATGAACAAAACACCTGGTCTCATTTTTTAACGAGAAACTATAGTCTTTGTGAAGTTTTCCATTAAACAATTCTAGTTTCATAAACCAGAAAGGAAATACCCTCAGATGTTTCACTGAGTTCTATCTTTCATTGTTCCAGTCACTATCAAGAACTAGGATCAAACCCTACCCTGCCTTGTTGCAGCTTTGTACTGAAAATCATGCGTTCGAATTTCTTCTTGGTGAGACCAAGGGGAAAAGATGAGAAGGGGGGAATGAGCATGGGTCATTGGGGATTCTTATTAGTGCCACTGGGTTCGTGAAGGTGACATTCACCATCAACAGCACATCTTTCTGAGAGAGTCACGTATTTCTGGACAGTTCCCACATGACACTGGCCATAATAACAACTGAAGCAGAAATAACAGCAGCAATAATATGTCCCTTTGCCATTTTTGCAGTTTCTGAAACATCACCCAAACCTGTGCCAGAGAAGTATCTGTGTCCGCAGACTATGGCCCTGATCCCACAAAAGACTTGTGTACGGGCTTAACTTTAAACATATGAATAGCCCTGTGACCCGTCCGTGCCCAGGGTAGCCCACTGATAATACCAGGGTCAGGGCAGGCTGCAAAAGGAGAGCAAATTCTCCCAGCACTGGTGGGTGACACTGCAGTCAGACTTCCCAACCAGCCACAAACAGTGCTTCTGATTCCCCCACACTGGTTATCAAGAAGCCACTGTGCAAATACACACAGCCCCCTTTACTGCATTTCAGTCTCTGGCTCCCCAAACTGACACTAGGTCCAGTAAAGAGACCAGTTATTTAAACTCTATGCTCTTTACTAAAAAGATTCCCCCTGATCCCAAAGGACCAGCCACAGTACCAGTTCACTGTAAGTTTGGATCTTACCCAAAATACCACGCTGCCAGCCAATCCTTTAGTAACTAAAACTAAAGGTTTATTAATAAAAGAAAACAAACAATAAGAGAAGTGTTAAAGGCTTAAAGCAATCAGATCATACAAATGATTTAAAAGTCCATATACATCAGGTTTCTAGAGCAATTGTGGAGTTGTATAGTTCCTCTGGTATACATCCAGTACCTGGATGGGTCTAAGTCCTTCAGTTCAGTTGCAAAGTGTGTTGATCCAGAGGTGTGTCCGCAGCTGGACAGGAACAAGGAACCATTCAAAAGACAAAATGGTTTCTGTGGTTTGATCTTATATACCCTCTGTTACTGGCCATGCGGCTTGTGGAACTTTACAGGAACCAAAATGGAATCCATAGTCACATGGGCCAATCCTGGTAACTCTTCAGGTATGCCTTTAGTTTCTTCCTGGACCTCTGGCTTCTGATAAGGTCTTGATGGGCCATTAAGCGGGCTATTGTCCTGTGGCCTCTCTGTCTGGGGTGTGTCTTCTACAGCACAGTTTGAAATACAGGTATATCAAAGATCTCCATAACTTTCCTCACACATATTACACATGAACACAAATATTATCATCTTATTCAGCATATCATAACCTTTCTAACAGTACCTGACATGGCATGTCTTACATGAATCATTATGATTTTGACATATTAATGTCAAATAACACAAATGCCCCCCCTCCTAATGCAGTCCGCATGACAAGCCCCACTGAACGCATGCTTAAGTGCCTTGCAGGAATCAAGGATGGTCTTTTCATGATTTTTCCATCTTTCGTTTGTTGGAGATTAAGTTCTTTTTCCCAGATTCACTATGTCATTGGGATGACATGAGCAGAGTCTTCACTGCCACTGAAAATGCACACACAATTAAAAGAATATGATTGTTTTCACTCATGAATGATACAACTGTCTCGGTCCAATGTGCCAAGCTAGCAGAGGTTGCTGTGGTGTTTAATGTGAAAGAATCATGTTAGATACCAGCAAATGATCCAATTCTTCAGCTTCTGAATGCAAAATTAAAAGAAATGAAACACATTACAATTTTGAATGACCTGTGCGAATTTGGGCATGTGATGAGGTTGTTAGTTTATTTTGTTATAACTAATATTGAGGTCCACAGTTGTTTTGTTTTCTATGACTGATACTAAACATTGCTAAAGTTGGTCAATCCCAAATTTACCCAGCACTTTTCACTCCCTTTGAAAAATCCTTTGGGTGTTTTAAAAAAATGAAAACAACTGAAATTCTAGGAATTCCCAGGTTCACACTTTCAGAATGTAGCAACTGGCTGCAAACATGCAGCATTGCACATGTAAAGGATGATCATGGAGCTAGGAAAACAGGGTTTTGTTCTCATTTCTGCCACAGTGCGTGACCTTGGGCGAGTTGCTTGTCTTTCTCATCGGCTGCATGGGGAAAATGACTCTTGCCTGTCTCACAAGGATATTGTGAGGTTTAATTCCTTGACCTTCGTAACGTGCTTTGAGATGATCATATAGTGTCCAGAGTAAGGGGCAGCAACTAGCCTGCTTACACGCTGGCTTAACCCCCCAGGCAGTCTGAGAAGTGCAGCTGGGCTCCAGATGAGTCACTTGGTTGGCCCAACAGCCTGATGGGCTGAGGGAATCAACAGACCTGCTCTGCAGGGTGCTGGTTGCTCAAAGTATTTGCTGATGGCTGTGACAGCTCCTGTCTTGTTCCCAAACTTACCTCACTTCAGACGACCCATCCCTGGCTTTGATGCATGACTTCAGCTCTGACCTTTGGCTCTGATTCATGACGACCAACTCCTGCTCTAACCACTGGGCACACCCACCCATGACTCATTGGAGCTGCTATATAACACCAGAGCTACACTAGATGTTTTTTTTTTTTTACTTTCTTACAGTTATTAGCATTAGGCGGGAGTGGTGAGATATCCTGGCTGCTGGTATTTTAACCTCCATGTCACCCGCCATTTCAGAGCAGGGGATTAAAATATCTACATGAGTGCAACTAGGGATGGAGCAGCAATGGTCCAACAACTTATTATTATTTGTATGCCCGTCGTATCTAGTGGGTCCAGCCAATATTATGGCTTCATTGTGCTCGCAAGGAATGTTATTATCTCCAATTTACAGATGGGAAACTGATGGACCGGAAGTCTGTGGAAGAGCTAAGAATTGAATCTAGCTCTCCAGTGTCCTCATTCAGTGCCTTAGCATCCAGACCATCCTTTTTGTCCAGGAATAACAGGGAATTTTAAGTGGGGAAACAATTGCCAAGTACAAACCCAGCAGTAGTGTAAAATAAATTACTTAATTTGTCTGTCTAATTTTGACATTTTTTGGATGAAAAACCCAAGTTCAAAGATGAGTATTACTGCCACGGAATTGCAGGGAGAAGTGATGTGCATGGGCAAAGTTGTAATCGTACACAAATGGAGGGCAAGTTGAAGGCACTTGGAAATTTGTCCCTAACAATGAAGTCATCATTGTAAGCTGCCTAGTGATCACGAGCAACCCTACAAAAACAAACATATGTGCATAGCCCAGTGTTGACGAACATGTGTGGCCATGATGGGACAATAAAAAAAAATTACATTAGGACTTCTTAAGGGGTTATTGTCATAAACAGTAGTGAAGGGAAATAGTGCATACTGTGAAAAACCATGTTTGTCTCACTGTTGCCCCATCCAATTCCTCCCTTCCCTTCTCCACCTATTTGCTTGTTTCACTTATCTCTAATGCCTTGTCTTAAAACTCACACAGTAAGCTGCATACGTATGTACAGCAGCTAGCACAGTGAGGTCTTGACTGCTCAGAAATTGGGGGTGACATTATAATACCTCAGCATCTTAGCATAGTTGGGGATTTTCAGAGGCCTTAGGCAGTTCCCACTGGCTTTCCATGAGACTTGGGTGCCTAAGTCCCTTAGGAAAATCTCAGACATAATTCTTAGGAAAGATTTAGAAAATTAATTTGACTGTCCATTTTAATTAAATGAAATAATATCAAGTGCTGATATAGCGGTTCTCATAGTGTTTAGCAAAGAAAGTCGGTGTCATTCACTTGCAAGTTCTGCCCTCTTTTTTTGTTTGTTTTGTTCTGGGAGTCTGACAACATTTACAGTTGTGGGGGTGGTGGAGAAATAAAACCCTGTGACAGTGGTGTGGGGTGTGACCATGCTGCTGCTCTGAGACAATCCAAAGACACACTCACAAGGATGCACTGTGCTCCCAAATGTCCCGTCCCCTTCCCTTCTCTTCGCACAATCTTTCTGATGCACTTGTCAAGCCTGGGGCTTAGAACAGGGTCACAACTGCAGGAGTATTGTCTGTGAACCCATCATATAGGGCTATCGCTACACTACAGCTTATGTCGGCATAACTTATGTCGCTCAGGGGTGTGAATAAACCACCCCCTAAGCGACCAAAAATGAGATTCCTGTAGCACTATAAAGACTAACAAATTTCTGCAGGCATAAGCTTGCGTGGGCTGCAGCCCACTTCATCAGATGCATAGGTTACACTGACATAAGCGCGGGTGCGGACAGCTCTTTCTCGTCAGGAGATCTTCTTCCATCAGCATAGCTACTGTCTCTTGCAGGGGTGGTTTTATTATCCTGACAGGAGAGTTCTCTCCTGTCAACATAGAGCATCTTCACCAGATGTGCTACAGCAGTGCAGCTGCGTTGCTGCGACACTGTATGTCTAGACAAGCCCTTAGTGGCTCTGTTGAGTTTTTCTTCCCTATGCTGGAGGCACTTGGAGTTTTTGATGGGTAGTCGGCTCAAAGAGAGCAGTGCAGTTTCACTCTCTCGCTTTTTTATCGTGCAGCTAATGGGCAATTTTGAGCTCACCATGAGCTTAACAGACAGACAGAAGGAAGCAAATTTGAAGAGGGCCTTGTTTGTCAATTCTCATCGATGATGAGCAATACTCAACTTGCTGGTCTACTGGGTGACTGAGGGTATGTCTACACTGCAATTAAAAACCTGCAGCTTGCCCATACTAGCTGACTCGGGCTTGCGGAGCTTGGGTTAAGGGGCTGTTTAACTGCAGTATAGAAATTAACCCTGTGAGGTGCGGTCTCAGGGCTCAGGTTGCAGCCTGAGCCCAAACATCTACATTGCAATTAAAAAGCCCCTTAGACTAAGCCCCATGAGCCCACATCAGCTGGATTGGGCCAGCTACGGATTTTTAATTGCACTGCCACTTTACCCTGAGAGAGACTAGCAGGCGATGCTACAATGAGATGCAGCACTGGAGTCCTGCAACGCAGCAGGGACGTTTGCTTTCTAAACATTCCTGGGCAAAATGGAAATGTTGCAAAAGCTCATGAATTAAGCACTGAAGAGCAATGTAGCAATAACAACCCAGCGTGCGCAGCTCCTGGAAACAGGCTGCAATAATTTGGGTGTCACATTCTGCCCCATTTGGAGCAAGCTTTAGGATGTTTGCCCTGATTCCATTAGTTTCACTGCTATTGCTACTCTTTTGCCATCAGTGGTCCAGCACACTGAGAGGAATTTGGACCCTGAAAGATAAAACCAAGGTTCCAAGCTCCTGCAGTCATTACCGATTTCATGGAGCCTTTCAGAAGATTTAGGGACGATGGGTAAAGTCTTCAAAAGTGCCCACATGACTTATGAGACTAAGTCCCATTTCAAAAAGTTACTTAAGTGCTTAGGATCAAATTTTCAAAGGTAAATGATGCAGATAGCTTCCATTCATTTTAATAGCAGTTAGGTGCTTAGGCTCTTATGAATTTCCCACCAAATACCTATCTACATCTTTAGATACCTAAATACCATATAAAAGTCTGGCCCCTCGGTACCTAAATCTCAAGATTTGTGTTCCTGAGTCACTTGGGTGCTTTTGACAATTTTTAATGATTAGGCCTGGTGTCCTGGCCAAATCTTCAGTAATTAACTATATTCTGCCTATTCAAAGTGTCCCACATAGCTGGATGGGCAGTTCTTCTGTCTGTCTTCTCATCCTAACCTGGTCCATAGTGTAGTTTGTGGTGTTTCCAATTTAAAGGGGGCTGCATTTTGTTGACAAGTGAAATGTTTCCTCTCCATAAAAGGACAAATTGCACTGTTTGAATGCATACATGGGGAAGGGACAAGGATCCCTCCTTCTTTGTGGTCCCATGCAAAGGTTAGGCATAGCTGTAATCTTACTAATGATACTCGACTCTTATAAGGCAGTTTTTAGCAGTAGATATCAACACATTTTACGTAGGAGGTCAGTACCATTATCCCCATTTTATAGATGGGGAAATTGAGGCACAGAGAAGGGAAAGGCTAAATCCACCAAAAGACTTAGCCATTGCAATGCTCAGTGCTGCAGTGCCTAACTTTAGAGGTTCTTAGCCACCACGTGGAATTCACACACCCTGAATTGGGGACTCCGGCTTCTGATACAATATATGAGGAGAGATAGGGGACCTAAGAATGGAATCCCACAAAAGCTAGCAAGCTGAGCACACCTACCTGATTAGGCCCCAGAGGCCAGCTAGGTGGGTCAATGCCTAGTTAACGAGGATTTGGCGGAGGTTTAAGTGTGAGGTACATGGTGAGCTGCTTGGAAGGGTCAGGATTGGGCAGCTGTGCACATGCCCAGATGCCAAAATATAGGCATCTAGGGGTTTTTAGGGCAAAAACATAGGTACATGTAGGATTACATGATCAGGGATTTTGAGGATCTCATGCGTGGCTAAAAAGGCAAAGTCCTTTTGTCAATCTGACATGAAATGAATAGCCCAAGGTCACCTGGCAGGCTAGCAGCTGAGCCAGGAATAGAATCCAGATTTTCTGAGTCCAAGTCCAGTGCTCTAGCCATTAGGCAATGCTGCCTCTCAGTCCTTGTGCTCCCCTGAGAATAAGAACTCCTCCTAACTAGCACCACTGGTCCCTACAAAGGGGGTGGAGATGGAGAATTGGTTTGTACCCTCCTACTCCATTCTCACGAACCAGCAGAATTGGCTATGATAAATAGGGAGCATACCATGGCAGCATTTTCTATAGGTAGCAGTAGACACTGTGTCTATTTGCATCAAATATGCCTCCTGGAGCTTCTGCTGTGGTAATGGACCTCCACTATGTCTCCAGCATAAGACTATGCCTTCAAGACACATCTGAGCCACAAGCTCATACGTGGCTTTGGACTCTAGTTAAATTGATGGAGCTCTGTAAATGTAAGAGGATACGAGCTGCCATTTTATCAACAATTACTCCTGGAAGTTAAAGAAACCCAAAACACTTCTTTATGCTCTATTTGCTTGGCTGTGTGGTAGAATGCAGTGTTTGGCTCTACAGTTCTTGCTCTTGCAATAGGGTTAGTTGTGCTGGAAAAGGCAAAACAGCAGCATTATGCCTAAGCTAAATCAAACAGCTCTAGCACAGCATTGAAGATGAGTCCAGGTGTCCAACCTACTTGATTTGTTATATAGACAGGCAGTAGATGGTTGATGGCGAGGAGGAAACCCTGCTTTACCAATGGGTCAGCCAGTCAAGATGAGATTGTCTTTGGTCACTCTTCCTTTGTGTGTCTCTGATATCCAATTACACACAAGCAAGAGAAATCTTTGGTTCAAGTTCCTCCAGAAAGGGGGTGCAGCTCTTTCCACAAGCCAAAAGTCTATCCTAGGTATCTCCCTTTATTGCAGAGCTTTGGGGAAGCCAGCCAAGGGAAGTCTGGGGCTGGACGCAGCTGTAGGGAGTTAAGCAATCAGACAGCACTGTTCATTCACAGCCGGGTGTGCACAGACCTTACCCCACCTTGTTATAAGAGTGGGCGGGCCTTAGCCAACATGCCATATCACCGAGAGCACTACAACAAAGCATTGAGCAGAGCCAGGGATGGCATCTGAGGTGGTGAAGAATTAGCCTGGGCTAATGAGCAAAGAGCTAGACTGATTTCCCTGGGCCAATAAGAGGACTTTTCTTTGAGAACACGGAAGCACTTTGCAGTTACATTGCCATTGCTTTCCTCGCTTGAGTTTTGCTTGTACTAACGCTGGCCATAGCTAAACACGTTACAGGTTATTGCTTAAATCTGACTGTCACTTTCAAAGGCAAGCATAATTATTCTCCTCCTTCAACTCTGGAGAGCTGAGCACAGCTCCCTTCAGAGAATCAGCCCATTCGCTTCGAGGGTCATACCCCCTTGGAGGCCAAGCATATCTTCTTCCCAGTGAGCTACTAAGCAGCCAAGCCAGGCCACTTTAAACCCAAATGACAACTCCAAGGACAAAGCCTCCAGCCACCTCTGCAAAGAGGTCTGAGGTGTTTAAAGCCTCACAGGTACCATCCTACCTCTTCTTTATCCAGAAACATCCTCAAGGGAAGAAAGGCAGACATATGTCTGGCCTCCCCAGCAAGCTCCTGTCCTGGCAGGGGAAAGCCATTGATGTTCATGTTCCACGCTTCTGACGCCCAAAACAGGTTCTGATGTTTAAAATGAGGCAGCAGTGGAACCTGTTTTAAATATGTTACAGCCTCAGCAAGGAACAGTCTAATCACTTCATTATTCAACACAGCAGAAACCAGTTTGAAAACCGAACTTGGAAGAGGCAGGCTTAGAGGAACCTTCCACAACAAGACATTGTCAGTATTAACCCTGGTATTTATTGCTCTTTTTAACTATGGTGCACAGCAAGCATTTTCTTTGCCTAGCATTGCAAGAATATATAATTCATATGCTAATATTTAGCCTCAGTTCTCCTTGCATACGTTACAATGCTGGAGACTATTTGTGTGTTTGCTATATATCAGTTGACACCTCTGTAAAATCTTTATATTGAATGCCTTTGGCAACTAGATGCCAAATAATAGCATTACCATTTGTAATTTTCTTAGCTTCAGCTTTCCTGTAAGCTTTTGCTCTGTGCATTACAAATAGGAAGGATTTAAAGAGCTTTATTGGTTCTCAGGTCTTCCTAATGACCTTTCTTCACTTTTGTAAGTCAAAATAACTTTTACCTTTTCCCCTCCTGCATTTCCAAAGCAAACTCCAACTGCAAGGAAATGAGCAAGCAATCTACACAACCATTGTCTCCCCATTCGTGCTCTCTGTGTTCTTCCAAATCCTCTCTTCTGTCTGCCCCTAGTTTGGCTTTCCCGGGTTCTGACCCATATTCTGTACCACTTCTTACCTGGCAAGTGCTTCCTATCTCTCTCTTTTTGTATCTCCTTCAGATTCACTCATTAAGTATTATTTCTGTTGCAGAAACACCTGAAGACCCCAACCAGGGTTCCATTGTACTAGGTACTGTACAAACAAAGAACACAAAGGCTGCCCAGGTCCCAGAGTTATAGACAACATGGCATAGATGGAATGAGGGGAAGAGCCTAGAGATCAGGAAAGATAGATGTGTTTGTACATATAAATGTTCATGGTGAGTGTCAAATTAGCTGTTCCTTCCATAAATTCTGCCTACCTTGCCTTACTAACCTAGAGTCTTTCAGCACCCTCCTGGATCCATTGTCTTTTGTTTTGACTGTCCTGTGCATTGTCTTGTCCGTGTTAGATTGTGATCTTCCCTGGGATGGGATTGTATCTTATTCCTCATTTCATTAGCACCACATACATTGACAGAGCTGTATATTTTCTTAATGAAATGAAGTTCCCGACTTTGTTTCCTACAAGACACAGCATTTTCTGGATGGCTTTGTCTGAAGTCGTTCTGACCTGGGAATTAAAGTACATTTTATCCTATGTTTATCAGAGTTTTTGCAAGACTTTTCATTTTGATGTATGACACACTTTCTACTGTGCCTCCTCTTATGTCTTTTTATTATTAAAACATTTCAATGGAAAAGTATATTACAAATAAATAACTTCCAAGAGATGCCGCTGGACTAGCAAGTGAACAACAAAGGCAGCGTAGGTCAGTGGTTTCCATTCGCTACTACCAGGCTTGGTTAGTCAGGTCTTGTGGCTGGTTCTCCCTTCATAGATGCACCTCAGTTCTGTGCCCCAGAATGCAGTTACTCCCCCTTCCTTTCTTAGCTGTGAGCAGTGTAACCTGCTATGAGGCTTGGAGTGCTCCAAAATCCCAAGGTGGCCCTGTAGCTTGGCACAAGCTAAAACCATTGGTAAGTTCTGATGTAACTGAATGAGTTGAAGCAAGCAATGAGGGGTGCTGCTGAAATCCGATCCAGGAAAGGTCCACATGGTTGCCAAAAGAATGAAGACCCACTGTTAGCCGTCATTGCCTAACCATTGAAAAAGATGACCAGGGAGGAGCAAAATGTAAATTCATTTTGGGGATTTTTAGAGCCTTTGTCCATTTAAAAAGGAGAATAGGAAACAATCATGAGCACACAAGTAGCAGTGCTGGGTGCACCTGCACGTGTTTATTAACACCAGAAACCTGTGGCGGGAAATGCAATAATGGTGCATGGACAGCAGGAGAACAGGCGGCCCACACTGCGGCAAACACAAGCAAGCACTGTATTCAATAAAGCAAGGATTTGTCTTCCCCCTGCCTTTCCTCGGCAATGAATGTTCATGTGGTTGTTTTATATTAGCTGAGCTGTAACATGCAAAATTCCACGACAAGCCCATTACAAGTGTGTTAGATTCCAATATTCCTGTTTAGACTCCTTCATCAAAATGTGGATTCTAACTTATGGGAGCAGGATGGAAACGTGGCTGAATTAAGAAGAGAAGGAGCGAGCAGAAGAATGAAAATGGACAGCATGGCATGTTTGTTTCCTCATCCCGGCCTGATGCTTAGGAGTTTTCAATTAAACAAACAAACATGCTACTCAGTTAGATATGGTTATAAAGAATTCCCTTCCCTCTGCCTCTTTCTCTCCCGGCCCCAGCCTGATAGAATTGTGTGAAAAAAGCCTCTTTTCCATAAACAGATTTTACTATATCAGAGTCAAATTTTACTATATCATTATAAGAGTGTTCCACAGGGTAATATGAGTGGCTGCCCTATCAGAACATTAGTGCTAATACTGTAGTGCAAATATGCCATCACACATCCCCAATAAAAAGTTTTATTGTATCCCAGTGCACATTAAAAACAACACTAACTGCATTAATACATTGTAATTTACCTTTCTGTTATGGAGCGAATGACAAACCTACTGCTAATGAGGTCATATTTTCCATTACCCCAGTGCAAACTCTTAGTTAATCCAGTCTTCAGAGATTTTCCCCTGAAACTCGAACGCACACACATACAAAATGTACTGATGTGTTATTGGTAGAGGATGCTTCCATTGTTGTTTTTCCAAACGTAGTGACAGAATAGGATCTTATTTAAACTCCCTGCATTTAAAAAAGTCATTTTTATCACTATGATATTCACATTTTGCTCGCACCACATATTTCAATGCAGAAAAATGAACACATTCCTATGGCCAAAGTTGCCTCTATCTTCACAGGCTTCTTTCACGTGGCAGTGAAGCAGTTTGTGTGCTAGGGAAGATGTAGTTGAACAGATTCATTTTGGATCGCTTATATTTCGAGTGCAATTGCTTAAGTAGCTGTAAGCTTCCCACTTGATTTTGTCAGAAGCTGAATGTTAGAAGGAAACTCATTCCTCATGAGATATGGAGGGTTCTTTATTTCTAAACTTCCTGTGGTGTTTACTTAATGATGCTATTAAATGATTAAGCTCTGCTTTTATAAATTAAATCACCAAAATGAAATCATTAAGGCTCTCTCAGTCTTATTAAGCATAGTTATTTGTCATCATTTTAGATTCACTAAGTAATCATCTACACTATCTGCTCTAAAATTGTGTTTGAGACACAAGGTGGGTGCGGTAATATCTTTTATAGACCAACTTCTGTTGGTGAGACAGAAGCTTTCAAGCCACACAGAGCTCTTCTTCAGGTCTGGAAAGGACTGTGTATCAAAAGCTTGTCTCGCTTACCAACAAAAGTTTTTTTTATCCTCACCCACCTTGTCTCGCTAATATCCTGGGACCAACATGGCTAGAACAACAGTGAATAGTAAAATTGCACTGAGAGTGCTACTGGGAAGCCAATTCACAATGGTGGCTGGAGACCCTGGTCTTTCTGCCATTTCAGAAGGTTTGAAATTCATCTAATGTGGAACAAAAATTGTTTTCTAGGGGAAAAAGTCTGAGACCATGAAGGATGTAGTGAAGGAGCGATCACACTGTTTTAGCACTGCAGCTGGTCTCAGGGCTCATACCATGTACATAGTCATTTGAGGCAGCTCTCACACCATTCATGCTTGCCATTTTTTACAGGCTGCTCTGCTGACAAATTATCCTGATACTCCTGTAGGAAATTCACGATGGTCCTCAGGAAAGTTGTAATACAGGTTCTGGTTAGCGCAAACTCTGGCATTTTGTCACTATTGCTAGGTGAAAAGCTACGAAGAGGGTTAAAATGTGGAACTGAACTGCAGCCCCCGGATCTAAATTAGAAGGGTTACAGCATCATTCAGTACTACAGAAGGGCTAAAAGGGGCTTAATGCATTTTATTTGAGGACCCCATTAGCTCTAACAGCCCTCCTACATTTCTAATAATTTCTTTATGGACCAAGACTAATAAGGAAGTGTGGTTCAGTGGTTAGGGCACTAGCCTAGGACTAGGAAGTCCTGAGTGCATGTCCTGTTCTGCCGTAGACTTCTTGCGTGACCTTAGTCACCTGTATATCAGTTCCCCAGCTATAACATTGGGATGGTAATAATATTTCCCTAGATTGTATGGGTGTGGTAAGGATAAAGGCATTAAAGATTGCAATATGCTCAATTATTATGATAATGGGCCTATGTAAATACCTAAGATAGCTTGAAGTATATTAAAGCCATATCCAAGCTTGTGAACCAAGACGACTGTTCGCTCGGGATGGACTTCATCTAAGCAGGGAGGGAACTGGACTTCTAGGATGGAGGTTTGCCGACCTCATTAGGAGAGCTTTAAACTAGGAAGTTGGGGGAGATGGTTGGGAGATGTTCAGGAGATCTCCACGCCGGAACTTAACCTGGAGAGGGAAGCAAGCAAAGTGAGAGGGGATATCCTAGTGGACCGAAGAATTGACCAAAGGGGGAAAAGCGGAGTTGCATCTAGCCAGACGGGTGATGATGGTGGTAGAAGGTCTGTGCGTGACGGGGGAAAGAATGTCATTGACGCCAAACGTCAAAAATTAAAATGTCTGTACACTAATGCGAGGAGCCTAGGAAACAAGATGGAGGAACTGGAGCTACTGGTGCAGGAAGTGAAACCGGATATTATAGGGATAACAGAAACCTGGTGGAATAGTACTCATGACTGGAGTACGGGTATTGAAGGTTATGTGCTGTTTAGAAAAGACAGGAAGAAAGGTAGAGGTGGTGGAGTAGCTTTGTACGTCAATGATGAGGTGAATTGTAATGAATTGAGAAGTGATGGAATGGATAAGACGGAGTCTGTCTGGGTAAAAATCACACTGGGTAAAAAAGCTACTAGAGCTTCCCCTGAGATAGTGCTTGGGGTGTGCTACAGACTGCCGGGGTCTGACTTGGATATGGATAGAGACCTCTTTAATGTTTTTAACGAAGTAAACACTAAGGGGAAATGTGTGATTATGGGAGATTTCAACTTCCCGGATATAGACTGGAGGACGAGTGCTTGCAAGAATAATAGGGGTCAGATGTTTCTGGATGTGATAGCGGATGGATTTCTTCATCAAGTAGTTGAAGTACCTACGAGAGGGGATGCCATCTTAGATTTGGTTTTGGTGAGTAGTGAGGACCTCGTAGAAGAAATGGTGGTAGGGGACAATCTTGGTTCGAGTGATCATGAGTTGATTCAATTCAAATTAGATGGAAGGATAAACAAACGTAGATCTGGGATTAGGGTTTTCGACTTCTCAAGGGCTAATTTCAAAGAGTTACAGAAATTAGTTAGGGAAGTGGATTGGACGAAGGAACTTGGGGATTTAAATGCGGAGGAGGCCTGGAATTACTTTAAGTCGCGGCTGCGGAAATTGTCGGAAGCCTGCATCCCAAGAAAGGGGAAAAAAACCATGGGCGGGAGTAGCAGGCCAAGCTGGATGAGCAAGCAACTCAGAGAGGGGATTAGGAAAAAGCAGAAAGCTTACAGGGAGTGGAAGAAAGGCGGGATTAGTAAGGGAAGCTACCTTAGTGAGGTCAGAACGTGTAGGGATAAAGTGAGGAAGGCTAAAAGCCGCGTAGAACTGGACCTTGCGAAGGGAATCAAAATCAATAGTAAAAGGTTCTACAGTCACATAAATAAGAAGAAAACAAAGAAAGAAGAAGTGGGGCCGCTATACGCTGAGGATGGAACAGAGGTTAAGGATAACCTAGGCATGGCCCAATATCTAAATAAGTACTTTGCCTCGGTCTTTAATAAGACTAGTGAGGAGTTTAGGGATGATGGAGGGATGACGAATGGGAATCTGGATGTGGTGGTGGATATTACCGTATCTGAGGTACAGGCCAAACTTGAACAGCTTGATGGGACAAAATCGGAGGGACCGGACAATCTCCACCCGAGGATATTAAAGGAGCTGGCGCGTGAAATTGCGAGCCCGTTAGCGAGAATTTTTAAGCAATCGGTAAACTCGGGGGTTGTGCCGTACGACTGGAGAATTGCTAACGTAGTTCCTATTTTTAAGAAAGGGAATAAAAGTGATCCGGGTAATTATAGGCCTGTTAGCTTGACGTCTGTCGTGTGTAAGGTCTTGGAAAAAATTTTAAGGGAGAAAGTAGTTAAGGACATGGAGGTCAATGGTAATTGGGACAAATTGCAACATGGATTTACTAAAGGTAGATCGTGCCAAACCAACCTGATCTCCTTCTTTGAGAAGGTGACGGATTACTTAGACAAGGGCAATGCGGTAGATCTAATTTACCTCGACTTCAGTAAGGCGTTTGACACGGTTCCGCATGGGGAACTGTTAGTTAAATTGGAAAAGATGGGGATGAATGTGAAAGTTGTAAGGTGGATAAGGAACTGGTTAAAAGGGAGACTACAGCGTGTCGTGCTGAAGGGTGAACTGTCAGGCTGGAAGGAGGTTACTAGCGGAGTCCCTCAAGGATCGGTTCTTGGACCGACCTTATTTAACCTTTTTATAACTGATCTTGACACACAGAGCGAGAATGTGTTAATAAAATTTGCGGATGATACGAAGCTGGGGGGTATTGCTAACACGGAGAAGGACCGGGATGCTATTCAGGAAGATCTGGACTACCTTGTACACTGGAGCAATAGTAATCGGATGAAATATAATAGTGAAAAGTGCAAGGTCATGCACTTAGGGATTAATAATAAGAATTTTACATATACGTTGGGGATGCATCAGTTGGAAACGACGGAGGAGGAGAAGGACCTTGGGGTATTGGTTGATAACAGGATGACTATGAGCCGCCAATGTGATATGGCTGTTAAAAAAGCAAATGCGGTTTTAGGATGCATCAGGCGAGGTATTTCCAGCAAGGAGAAGGAGGTGTTAGTGCCGTTATATACGGCGCTGGTGAGACCCCACCTGGAATATTGTGTGCAGTTCTGGTGTCCCATGTTTAAGAAGGATGAATTCAAACTGGAACAGGTTCAGAGACGGGCTACTAGGATGATCCGAGGAATGGAAAATCTGCCTTATGAAAGGAGACTCAAAGAGCTTGGCTTGTTTAGCCTGGCCAAAAGAAGGCTCCGGGGGGATATGCTTGCTCTATATAAATATATCAGGGGGATTAACGTTAGGGAGGGAGAGGAATTATTTAAGTTTAGTACTATTATAGGCACGAGGACGAATGGGTACAAATTGGATATTAGGAAATTTAGACTAGAAATTAGACGAAGGTTTCTAACCATTAGGGGAGTGAAGTTCTGGAATAGCCTTCCGAGGGAAGTAGTGGGGGCAAATGACTTATCTGGCTTTAAGACTAAGCTTGATAAGTATATGGAGGGGATGTTATGATGGGATAGTTTAATTTGAGCAATTGATTTTGGATTATCGGCAGATAAGTCTGCTCAATGGTCTGTGGGAATGCTGGATGGGATGGGAACTGAGTTACTGCAGAGAAATCTTTTTTGGGTGCTGGCTGGTGAGTCTTGCCCACATGCTCAGGGTTTAGCTGATCGCCATATTTGGGGTCGGGAAGGAATTTTCCTCCGGGGCGGATTGGCAGGGGCCACGGAGGTTTTTCGCCTTCCTCTGCAGCATGGGGCATGGGTCGCTTGCTGGTGGATTCCCTGCAGCTTGAGGTCTTCAAATCTCACTTTTGAGGATTTCAATAACTCAGTCATGGGTTCGGGGTTGTTATAAATGTGTATGGGTAGGGTTTTGTGGCCTGCCTTGTGCGGGAGGTCAGACTAGATGATCATATTGGTCCCTTCTGACCTATGAGTCTATGAGTCTATGAGTCTATAACCAAGGTCTCCACTCAGACTAGAATGGGTTAACCTGTCCCCAGCTAGTGGAGAGAAGAGGAAGTCCCTGGATGCATGTAGGCATTGCAATTTGGACTACACTTCTCTCTCCTTTCTGCTCCTGTAAATGGAGAGTTGTGATGCTGAGTAAATGTACTTCACTAGTGATGGAGACAGCTTACGACTGGGAACAGACTGAATGAAACCTGCTTTCTGTATGAGAAGTACCTTCTTGGATCACAGAAAAAGGGAAACACAATCTCAACAGCTGTGTCACTCTGTGAAAGATGAAGGCAGGCAGTTAATTTTTTTGCACTAAAACTAGCATTTAACGTCATTCAGTTTCAAGCCCATTGGCCAGTGTTCTTCATCAGATACTGTTAGCATCATCTGAGCTTCATGTGTGTGCAGTGTTTGCACTGAGAGATGAGGACCAGCGAGCCAGATTCCACTATGTTTATGGACCTTTATTCCAATATAAATGAGTCCATTTGCGTGCAAAAATTTCATCCACCCTGAGTGAAAGGTGGGTTTGAAATTCAGGAGTCTTCATCTGAATTCTGCATGCACACTTACGTTGTTCCAAAAGAGGATTTTGTGTCAGACTTAGAATATTTTGACTGGATTTTCAGCGAAAGAATTTAAACCATAAGAACTATAAATCTTTGACTTGACAGAAAACGTTGTTATATCAACAAATAACTGACATGCCAGTAAATAAATGGAGTGCATTTTCAAAACATCAGTAGATGCCTGGGCAAAAACCATTTAAATAGAAACAGGTGTGTGTGTGTTTATATGTGCGTGCATGCGTGCGCACACGGCCACAACAGCAGCTCCTATATAGTGCTCGGAAAATGTACCCATATGTCTACTCACAAATAATGTACACCTGTAAGGAATTGCACACCAGGTTTATGGATGCTATTAAGAATTCCCAGTCCTCCCATTATGAATAATGATGCTTACATGCCCTCAAACATGAAAAATTCTCATCTGAATGCAACGAAGTAACCTGACATACATAAAGAGTACTTGCATGTTTAGTCTGAAGTGTTCAGGTGAAGTGTAGGGGGGTTAATGAAGGGTCGTTAGACTTAGGGAAATAACTTGGTGACGCTATTACTTGAGGGGATTCTTAAAAGGATGTAGTGGATAGGGGTGTGGCCTCGTGTTCTGACATTAGGACTGGAGGCCAGGTGCTTCCTGTCTTCTGACTCAGTCCCCATATTGATTTATCACGTGGCCTTAAACAAATCCACATAGTTGCTTGCTGCCTCAGTTTCCCCATCAGTAAAATCTGGATAATCACACCCACTTTCCTGTTAGGCAAGAGGTTTGGAAGGATGAATTAGTTAATGTTTGCAAAGTGCTTTAAAGTTAAAAATGCGAGTTGTTGTTAGTGACTATAATAACTAACAGCAAATGTTCCTTGGAATGTTTTTCTTTGTGGTGAAATAGCCATTAAAGGCAGAAGGAACACAAACTGGCATCTCTTTCTGACCACAATGTTCCTTGCTGGACTCCCAGATGTTGAAACGTCTTTGACCTTTTTTTGTAAGGGTGGGACAGAGGTTCACGAGGGAAAGGAGGATAGTACAGCAATGGCTACAACAGGTGGCAATTTTGCTTTCAGCCAGCATATGAACTTCAGCCCTAGTTTTGTGACTTAGACTCCCTTAAATGTTTGAAAATAGCATCTAGGAACACATAAATATGGATTCAAAGTCTAATGCGCAGTTCTCTCCTTCAACATTTAAAGACGGCAGTGGTGGAAGAGGCATGTGACATATCTGTAAAAGCCTGAGAGCTGATGAAATCTCAGTTAGATCTGTTATCTCCCAATGCTTTAAAGGTCTTCAACTGGGAGATTAAAGAACAAGGTTACTGTGACAATTTGTTTACACGCAGGGAGAGATTAAGATCTCGTTGAAAAGGAATAAAAATAACATCATCTTGAGCTGTCACAGCATGAGACCCATTGTAATCAACACTGCTCTGATTTCAGGGATAATTTAAGACCAATTTATTATTTTAATTAAAAAAAAAACAAGAAGAGAGAATTCAAGGTTTCAGATGCCAGTTGGATTGCGAAGAGATAATGCTTCTGCAGTATCTATATACAAAACAGTTGTTCCAAAAGGGAAGCCAAATACAGATCATGCAAAAATTCAAGGTTGCCTTAATAAATATTAGTGTCAATAATACAGCCAGCCAAAAAACACTTGCCAATCTCTGTTTTGTCACTATGTGGCACACAGTTAAAATGAAATCAGAGTGCATGTTGAGCTCTTAAGTGACAAAGTTTCAGTGGAGTTGAATGGGAGGTGCTTTAACTGTTTAGCTACTGACTCTGAAAAGAATAAGAGTCATGAAGCAAAATCTGCACCCTTGAAACTTAAACACATTGTTTCTGGTTTCATGAGAAACACAGTACTAATTTCATCAAAAGCCTCATGTTTCAAAGACCTTTTGAGTTAACCTGTGCTCTCAAAACTGAAATAATTTGTCTTTTTGTTGTTGTTGTTTAAAACCATGCAAAATGTGGGGCTTTTGCAGCTTTTCATATAGAATTCAGTGAAAAAAAGGAAGTTAAATGAATTTACTTTAGCTGTAGTCATGCCTCTTTTGCATTTGTTTCCAGCAAATATTCATGCAATTACTTTGAGGATGAAGGCTTGCAGAAAGCAATTGTAAATTTGCTTCTTCTGAGCACTTTTCCTAATAATCTAATTATAAAAGTTACCATAGGCTGATCCAATCAGGGAAAAGAAGCAATGTCATGTGATTTAGGTGGATGAACAGTCACACAGGCGGTAGTTTGGATATGGCATTTTGAATGTCAAGCTACGCAGTAAATTAAATACATTACAAATGTTTTTTAACAGTTTTGCATAATGATCAAACTGTAGAAAGTTGGAACAATGTTTGCAGACATTCTGCCTCCAGAAAATGAGGTGAAATGTGTCCAGTTTATTGTTAATATTAATGGTTTGCCCAGATTTAGTTTATAGTGCAAAATCAGGTTCTGGTTGGAGGTTTTATACTCAGTTTTACTTTGAGATTTTAAAATGGTTCAGAGTCAAAGCCCATTTGCAGGAGGACTGCAACCAAAGAAAAAGCTGCACAGTGAATTTTGCATAACTATGTCAGTGTTATAAATGCCTACAGACTGGGATATACAGTTACACACTCCTCCTTTTTTCCCTCTCCCTTATTATCTTTCAGAGAAGCACTGCAATATTTCTTCACAGAAATTGTGGGCCTAGTGTAAAACCATTGATTTCAAAGGAGCTATATGAATTTATTCCGACAGAGGATCTGGCCCTTTATTTCTCCTCTCCCTTTAATTTCTTTTTGCCGCTGCTTAATGTATAGAGGAAATATGAATAATCCCAAGCAGTGTGTGAGGTTGTGTAGGGGAGGTTTGTGATTCACGCTAACATGCCTTTTTTTCTCTCTCTCTTTTCCCTTCAGTGCTCTATGTCCTCACTCTTGGCTCTTGCCACAAAAGGCAGCAACAATCAACCCAAAGGGCAGAATGAGTAATCTGCTCACAAAGAGCTCTTTTGAGTGCACACAAAGCAGTTTCAGGAGGAAACATCCCACTGGGGAACCAGGTGGACAGAAAACATTCACTTTCCATTACAAATGAGTTCAAGGGAAACAGAGTCACCCCAGCATGGGATGCCAAATCCTTATCCAAAGCCACTTCCAACCACCCAAGCCAGACATGTTTCCCCTTTCTCTCCCGTCCCTTTTCCCTCCTTGTTTACAAACACGTTTACAAGTACTTGATAGGTGACCTTATTTACTTAGTAACCTGTGGATTCATTTATCTTGAAATTAGCAGGTAATGAACTGGAAAACCTCAACAACCCTCCCACTAATTAACATGATAATAAGAGTGTTTTGTTACAGAGGTACAATTAGCATGTATAAGCTAGAGAGGGAGAAAGATCAATAAAATGTCTGAAGGGTACTACCAACAGGTCTCAAGAATTGAACAAAAGAAGAGAGCTTTATGGGGGTAGAAACAGCGGCAGCAGCTTACAGGCCCATCCCTTTAAAGATACATAAAGTTGTAGATATACTTTGAGTTAGATTGTTTGCCTGTAAGCAGACTGAAAAGAGCTAACATCATGTACCATCTTATGCCATTCAAAGTACATTAACCTGGTATGGAGGGAAAAGGTATAGTGCTCAATGAAACATCATTCGAAAAGAAAAGAGAAAAAAAGAGAGAGAAGAATATGGGAGGAAAAAATCATGAATACGTTTCTATAAAAAAATCCAGGTATTGAACTTCGCAAGGAGAGGCAGAATTGATGTACTAATCGTCCATGTCATCCAAAGACTTAAGCATATGTATGATGATACTCATGTGAATAGCCCCATTGACTTTAATGAGACTATTAGTGTGAGTAAAGTTTCCCATATGCACAAGTCTTTGAAAGACTGTGGTCTTAGCATAGATCTTAATGTGAAATTATCAAGTTAAAATCATATATTTAAACCAGATAATTTTCACCTGTGTTATTTAATACCACATTAATGCTCCCCAGTGGAAGTTAGGTGCTTTTGAAAATCCCACTCGGTGTTTATCTGTTAGAACTTCAGACACATAAATTCCCTTAAAAATCTGGCCTTTTGACAAATACTCCCCCACTTTGAGCAAGTGAGCAAGCATCAACCAGAGTCCACAGCTGCTGTGAGTATTTCACTTCATGTCTGATTTTCCACTGAACTTTATTTCTCATTAATTTGTATAGCATAACTGTTGTCCCGTGAGCGGGAAAGAGGGAGAAAATATTAATTACTTTTTTGAGTGGTGTTTTCCTGTTTGTTTTTTTTAATTGAGCCTTGGGTTTGAATTGGGAAAACTGACACCTTCCAACCATACAGCAGTGGTTTGTGTGGGAGTCTGTGGCACTCAAAAAATTTCAGCTGTGAGGCTTTCTGCATCAGCAATCATTCCATTAGATGTTTTGCCACCTTTTCTAGCAGGGATCAGTGCCTGGTGTGTGAAGGTAAATACCAAATAGAGCTTTGCATTAAGAGGCCTGGGAAGAAGAGGGGGGCCAGGGACAGGAGTAAAGGAAATTATATACTAGTTAATTAAAGTCATCTCAAATAAGGATCATTACATTTGCATTCTGGGATCCTGATGCAGAAGTTATAAGATTTTTCTTTTGTTTGGTTTTTGAGTTTACTGCATCTTTGGTTTCTACTAGTTAGGGTCTGTGTCCTCTCATTTTGTCCCATAATAGGGTGGCAGCAACTTTAGTGTATTCAATATGAAGCAGGCCAAGTCTACACTACAAAATTAAGTCGACCTAAGTTACGTCAATGTACAGCCGCCACAACAATTGAATCAGTCGTACACATCCACACGAGCCTCCTTGCATTGGCAGTGTGCATCCTCACCACGAGTGCTTTCACCGATTTAACTGCCAGTGTCGGGGCATTGTGGGATGGTTTCTCTAAGGCATCAACAGTCGATGGATGCAACACAGTGTCTACACTGACACTGTGTCGACCTAACTATATTGACCTAGGCACTGCGCCTCTTGTGGAGATGGAGTTAAGTCTCTGTAGTGAGTGAGTTACATCAGCGGAATCTACATTTTAGTGTAAACTCTTAAGGATTGTCTTCACGAGGCTGCTCCATTGGTGCTGCAGCCATCGATGCAGTGGCATCAATTGAGCCGGTCTGGTGAAGAAACTCTCAGTGAAATGCTGAGTGCTCTCCTGTTGACTCCGGTCCTCCAACGGAATGAGAACTTTAAGCTATGTCTCCCATCAACATAGCATAATGAAGACAGCATGGCTGCTTGATGCAAGGTATGTCGACTTCAGTAACATTAATTACATAACATAACTTGCATACCTTGCATCGATGAAGCAGTATAGTGTAGTGAAGACAAAGCCTTACATAGATTTAGGTTGACATAAGCTGCCTTACATTGACTTAACCGTGTAGTACAGGCCAGGTCAGCGTTCTAGTGCCTGATCTTCCTTTCCTCAGGTGGACAGTCTCTGTCTGAAGTGATCTGATGTGTTTTACTTGAATATGGAGTGCTACTGGTTAAAGTCAGTGATCCCTGATTCTCAAAAGAGATGTCTGAATGAAGTATTGTCACACACCATTCAGATGTTTATCTGAAGTTTCTCCAGATGAAGGGATCTGCAAATTTGTACACAGATCCTATAGTCTGATCTATACAGGCAGACCTTTGTGCTTCTGCAGACGAGCTCCATATTCAACAGGGCTCCAAGTAGCTGAGGAGGTTTGAGTTGCAGGGTTGGAGCTTTGGAATGAAATCTTATGAGAACAGGCTTTCCCATGACATTCCCTGACCTTCTTCCATCCACCTGGGCCAGGGATAACTTGAAAAATAGCCTTTCTTATCATATTGGAGTGCTTCTAGCCCAGATTTTGGACAGGGCTATGCAAAGATGTTGAGAAATAGGAAAAAAACAAACAAACCCAAAATGTTGTCTGTTTATTTGAGAATCTTGGTAAAGGTTCAGTTGTAAAAACAGGTTGAAGATTCTAAGGGGGAAAGGGCTATTTACTAATTCTCCCTCCCCCCCAGTCCAACTCTCCTGTCTCTAGCTAGGGATAAATACCTGTGAAGCGTTTGCTAGAAGTGCTGGATGAGCTTGTTGTAATGAACAATCTTTATGGCCTAGATTTGTATCTTCCTTGAGAATAGGTGTAATTTTAGATCTGCTTTGCAAGCTTTTTTTTTCTCCCTCCCCCTTCTTTTCAATGCTCTTCCATACAATAGGAATCTTGTCCCATGGCGTGAAGCCCCTGTAGAGTTATAAAATTGTGTCGCCTTCCCTGCTTCCTTATAAGATACCATATGTGACATTATTAAAAAGAAAACCACAGGATCTCCTTGGATCAAAGCAACATCATGTTGTTCTCTTAACACCACTCAGTTTGGCATTTTTGGCTTTACCTTTCATTTCTTACTGCTCTGTGCAAACAGAGTTTGCCTAGCATTGTATTTCATTACATTTGTGCATTTTCTCAGGGAAGATGTTTTTCTGTCTGAAGGACATGCAGGGTGGTCAAGGTTTCATATTTCTCTGGCAGGGTTTCATCTCTTCCAATAACGGGGATGTTAGGGTGAATGTTGGGGCCAACTAGAAGACTTTCACCTCTGTGCAACAAAGGAGGAGAGACTTAGATGCTCATCACTTCCTCTGATGAAGACTTAAACTCAAGCATTAACTAATAAACTCCCTGTCCCGTGGGAGCTGAGGCAGCATCTGTGTAGGAGGGAATGGATGGAACATGTGTAAGTTTCCCACTTCAAGTAGGAGTTGTGGTGGCCTGGAAAATGTAATGTTTTTTTTTTCCCCTTCTCATAGCCTTTCTGGAGTGTGACTCATCAGCCTTTGGAGTTCAGACAATTTTGCAGAACAAGCTACCAGTAACTCTTTGTCCTTCAAGTGATGTTATTGAATAGGCTCCTGGTAGTCATACATTAAAGCTACTTAATGTTGTAAGCAAGTCACTGTTCCTATGTTTATTGAAAGGAGCAGAAACCTTTACTGTAAAGAATGAAACTTCAAAGATTTCAGTGTGTATGCATGCATGGGTGGGAGTCCTATGGGTGTGTACTGAATTCAGTTTTAAGTACATATAAATCAAATTGTGTCATTTACAATATGTCATACCTTTTTGCAGTGTGATTTAATTATTATGATTTGAGAAGAAGAATAATTAGTAATAAAATACTTTATTCTTACTTAATATAATTGACCCCAAAGCACTTTGCAACATTAATAAGTAGCACAACATCCTTGTGAGGTCCAGTGTTGTCATACCCATTTTACACATGATTAAAGTAATGGTTTAAAGAGTTTGAGCAAGATCGCATCTCATTAGAGCTGGGAGTGACCCAGAAATCCTGCTCCCAGTCCTTAGTTCTAATCAATAAACAATACAACATAGAAGGGATACAAAAGGCAATAAGAAGGGATTCTTAAAAATCAGTAGGAGCAAGAGAAAGACAAAGGAATCACCTAGCAGTGAAGAGCTAATAATGGATAACGAAGAAAGCTGAGGTGTTTAATGTCTATTTTGCTTCAGTCTTCACTAAAAAAATTAGTGGTGACCTGAAACACAATACAATTAACATTAACAACAAGGGAGAAGGAACACAAGCCAAAATAGGGACAGAACAGCTTAAAGATTGTTTAGATATATCATGTCAGCAGGGTACGATAAAATTCATTCTAAGATATCTAAGGAACTAGCTGAAGCAATCTCAAAACCATTAGCAATTATGTTTGAGGACTCACGGAGGACAAATGAGGGCCAAGAGGATTATAGAAGGCCAAACATAGTACAATCTTTAAAAAGAGGAAAAAGGAGGACCTGGGGAATTATACACCCAATCAGCCTAACTTAGATACCTGGAAAGGTATTGGAACAAAGTGTTAAACAATACCTAAAAGTTAACAGAGTTATAAGAAATATCCAGCCTGGATTTGTCAAGAACAAATCATGCCAAACCAACCTAATTACCTGTTCTGAGAGGGTTACCTGGCCTCGGAGATGAGGGAAGCAGTAAATGTGATATATCTTGATTTTAGTCAGGCTTTTGACACAGTTCCACATTACATTCTTATAAGCAAACTAGGGAAATGTGATGTGGACCAATTACTATAAGGTGGGTGTAAAACTGCTTGAACAACCATACTCAAAGATCAGTTATCAATGGTTTATGGTTAAACTGGGAGGAGATATCCAGTGGGGAGCCTATGGGTCCATTTTGGGTCCAGTACTATTTAATATTTTCATTAACAACTTGGATAGTGGAGTAAAGAGTAGGCTTATAGAATTTGAAGGTGATGCCAAGCTGGATGGTATCACAAGCATTTTGGAGGACAGGATTAGAATTAAAAATGACCTTCATGAATTAAAGAATTGGTCTGAAGTCAACGAGATAAAATTCAGTAAATTCAAATTCAAAGCACTACACTTAGGAAGGAAAAATCAAATACAGAGCTACAAAATGGGGAATAACTGGCTAGATGGTAGTACTGTTGAAAAAAAACAGAGGCTTATAATGGATCACAAATTGAATATGAGCCAGCAATGTGATGCAGTTGTGAAAAAGGCCACTATCATTCTGGAGTGTATTAACAGAAATGTTGTATGTCAGACATAAGAAGTAATTATCCCAGTCTAGTTGGTACTAGTGAGGTCTTAGCTGGAGTACTCTGTCCAATTCTGGATGCAACAGTTTAGAAAAGATGTGAATGAACTGGAGAGAGTCCAAAGGAGAGCAATTAAAATGATAAAAGGTTTAGAAAACCTGACATATGAGGAAAAGTTAAGAAAACTGGGCCTGTTTAATCTTGAGAAGAGAAGACTGAGAGAAGACCTAATAATAATCTTCAAATATATTAAAGGATGTTCTAAAGAGGACGGTGATTAGTTGTTTTCCATCTCCACTAAAGGTAGAACAAGAAGTAATTGCCTTGATTTGAAGCAAGTTAGATAGCAGGAAAGCCTTTCTAACTATGAGGATAGTTAAGCTCTGGGATAGTCTTCCAAGGGACGTTGTAGAATTCACATCATTGGAGGTTTTTAAGAATAGATTGGACAAACACCTGTCAGGGATGGTCTAGGTTAACTTGGTCCTGCCTCAGCACAGGGGGCTGGACTCCATGACTTCTCAAGATCTTTTACAGCTCTACATGTCTGTGATTTCATAACTCAGGAAGCAAGGAGCAAGAGTCCATTCTAGAGAGAAACCCAAATGTCATAATTTTGGTCTAGATCCGGGTTTTGAATACCTTGAAGTTTAGATGATTGGTTCATCAATTTAGAGATGGGGGCCCAAATTCTGGGTTCTACTACAGTTCATTTACAGCAGTTCAGCCTCTGTAAAGGGACTGTAAAGCCATCTTAAATGACTTTAACTGTAGTGGGGAGCTCCCTAACCAGTACTGGGCCAAAGTAACAGTTCTATGTCATCCCTACCTCACAGTGTCTAGCACAGGGTCATACTGGGAGTACACTTGTGACAGCAGGAAGCATTTCAATGGAGGGGTGGACCCAGTGTTGAACAGCCCCTAGACAGCTTTTCAAAGCACTAGTGGGGTTCTAACCTATGATAGCAATGAAGCCCTAATTCCCAAAGGTGAAAGGTGGCTTAAAGCTACATTGACCCTCCCCTACATAAGAGCATAAGAACAGCCATACTGGGCTAGACCAATGGTTCAGCTAGCCCAGTATCCTGGTTTCCAACAGTAGCTGATGCCAGATGCTTCAGAAGAAATGATAAGAAGAGGGCCATTTATTGAATGACAACCCACGGACCGTGTCTCCTGTGCTGCTCTTCGTGAGAGGCACAGTACACAACAGGGGTCAAGAGCCAGATGCAAAATTTGGATCTGACCCCCGTAGAAGAGGAAGGCCCTCTAGATCCAGGATTATGATTCAGGTCCATCATTGCATGCGCTAGATCACGATCTAACACTTGAATGGAGGCGTAGGCTTCAGAAGTCCAGTAGTAGCTCAGCTACAATGGCAGTCCCTGCTTTCTCCAGAGGGTGGGTTCCAGCCACCCAGAGTAGACGGTGGTGTTGGCCAGCACTCAGGGATGGCAGAGAAGCTCTGCTCAGAAAGAGGCATCAGACTTCCTGAAGATCCCCTGAGGCAGTCCCAAATGGCATCCTTGGCAAATGAAGTTACAAGGGGTATGCGCCCCCCCACACTCACATTTAGTAGAACCTTATGATGCAACTAGTCCCAAAGTAAACAATTGCCTGGTAAGCTCCTATACTATTCTACGTATGTACATGTATGAGCCTAATTACCTTTAGTACCAGAACACCTTGCAGTCATTAATGGACTTTATCACAAGGCACAAGGAAGATTTAGTGACTTGCCCAAGGTTGCACAGAAGGCCTGTGGCTATGCTGGGATTTGGACCTAGGGCTGCTGCCCACCAGTTTAGGGCCTTGTATTTTAGACCATCTTTCCTACTAGTCAAGGTGTACAAGGGAAAACACAATCTAGTCCAGTGTTCTACACAAACTTTTGTTGCATAATTCATTTTTAACCTGGGACCCTTTTTTCTATGTGTGATGTTTCTGAAAGTTGGCGGGTTCTTTTGTTTTATTTTAATTAAACACACCTAAATAGCAATTCTTTGGGCAGGAATCATTCTTTCTAATCACCACAATGTGCATACTAACTATACTCAAATTAAATGGTGTCTAACTAGTTCCAATGCTCTGCTGATGCTTTTTATCTGGCATTGGCACGAGATCAATATAAACAAGTGGAATTACATTTAAAATATCTATCACTTCACATGTGGACTGTGACAATAAGTGGGTTGTAATAATAAAATATACTTTAAAAGTGGCATAGTCATTCAGACACTAGAAACGCATAATCTTCCCATCTGACAACTGCATGATGAATTATGATTTTGTTTTTACAGCCAGACATATCAAAGCCATGCGATACTGGGAATTGTAGTTTAAGTGACTGATGCTAAAACAGTGTCCTTAATAGTAACTTTGTTTTACTTCTCCCAGCAACCTTTTAAAATGGATGTGATACTTTCCAAACGCAGATGTTGCACTACTACATGTTTTACAGTCATTTTAAAATTTTTGACACCCTTGTTGGGGCCATATATTATACAATATGGAAAATAAGACTCAATGAATGGCCTGGAATTAGGTGAGTCTCACTGGTTTATTAGCAAGACCCCAAAATGGAACTATGTGATATAATAGCACCAGAAACCATGGTTAAGATGATTCCCTTATAAAGCTCTGCATTCAATCTGTTCTTCATATAATTAATATACATATGAGGTGTGTGTTCCTTTCTATATATATGAAAACTACACTATCTAAGAAACTACACTGAGAGGAACCTGGGTTGGCTGAAGGGATTTTGAATCTGATGATGTAATTGGAAGCAAGGTTGATCCAATGGACTTGGGAAACATAAATTCAATTCCCTACTCCACTGCAGACTTTTGCTGTAAGACCTTGGAAAAACCACTTAGTGTCTCAATGCCTCAGTCCCTCATCTGTAAAATGGGAATAATAATATCTCTCAGGTGTGGTGTTTGGATAAATACATTAAAGACTGGGATACACTCAGATCCTACAATATTGGGGTGATACCTTAGATATGTGAGGTCCCATCTGTGATTCTGTAAAAATTATTGCATGCAGTGTGTATATAATTATACACATATAAAATAAAAACACAATCAAGCTCTAAAATTGAAGTATTATTAGCTTACAAAGCCAAGATTTACTGCCTTCTTTACCAGGCCAGCACAGGTTCTTACACAAATCATGCTTCTGAGCCTTCAATTTGATAAACTTTCAGCTATTTTGACAGGTGGAGCCAACTGAAGCCTACTCCATCCTGACAAAAAAAGCCTAACAAATGGATTTTCAGTCACCCACTGAACAGACCTAGATGACAGATCTACACGAAATCCTTTTTGGAGGGAGAGCAGCCTTTTAACTTGATTGATGAAATTATATCTAAATCTGGTAGATTTGGGACTTCAAAGGCATTTTTCCCTACTTAGGGCATCCCAGATGAAGGGAGTATGCTATTTGTACCAAACTCCCATGCTCAAGTGGTTTGCAAATTGACCCCTTTGTAATAGGTTAAAGGTTCCACGCTAGATAACGGTGGTTCATTTTGATTAATTATGTCAGGGAATTAATGTATGATTACTAACTTTTAGCAGACCCTGCTCTTTCTGACCCCGAGCTGCTTGTTTGTATGACTGGTTGTAATTTTCGACCGCTGGGTTACGAGAGGTCACTATGTGGTCAGCATATTTTAAACAAAGAAAAGGGAGGTAGGAGGAAGGGGAGAGAAGAGAGAGAAACTGAGATCTCAACTCTGAGCCGACACACCACAGTTTACTGCCATGACAGGGGAGATTTGTTAAGTGTTTTAACAATAGATTTTTATACATTTTACCCTTTCTAATAAAAGATTCTTCTGGATTGCTTAGAGAGTTGCCGGGAAAGATGTTGGAGAATAATTTAACAGTTGAATGTTACGCCCATAAACTGCACTTTATACTGGTTTCAATAGGAGAGAACCTTGTTAAAAATTAAATGGACAGCATTGACTCTCCTCCCCCTGATTGGCTGAGAGAGTTAGGACGAAGGGTTCTCATTAAGCCAGTGCATGAGAGAGGCTGCTCGCAAGAATTCTTAACCACTCACTAAAGATGCAACATAGATTGATAAAGCAAAATTCCTTTGGGGCTTATTTTCACTTGACATTTAAAAAGTGGTCCTTCAGTCACCCTGAGCTGGCCGTGTGGAACCTTCCAAGTCTGTCTAGGGTCCAGGGAAGGAAGAACAAATTTAGGATCCAAAACCTGCAAAGATCAATACATGTGCTGAATTTTAATCACATTCTTGGATCCATTGAGTTCAATAAGAGCGCTCGTACTTAAAGCTGAAGATAATCTTAAATCTGTATGGGAGGTGGACTTTATGATTAAATAGCATTATTATTTAGTGTTTAAATCAGGGGATTGGGAATCAGGGCTCTTGGTGTACTTCCCACCTCTTTCTCTGCCTGGCTGCATGAAACTTGGCCAAAATTTTCAAACCTGGGTGCCCATAGTTAGTTGCATTAACAGTATGGATTTATTTGTCTAAGTTGGTGGCCTGATGTTTAGAGGTGGCATCCATCTGCAGCTGCCACTGAAGTCAATGAGAGCTGGGGGCATGCAGCACTTTTGAAAATCAAGTCATACTTTCTTATGTGCTTAAATAAATGTGGATTGAAGGTGTCTGGCTTTGGGCACATAAGCTTGAAAATGATGCATTATCTTCTCTTGGCCTCAGTTTACCTATCTTAAAATGGGTCTAATAATATTTCCCTTCTTTATAGGAATGCTGTGAGGCTTAGTTCACAAATATTAAGTGCTTTAAGATCTTCAGATGAAAGTCACTATAGAGGCACAAAGAATATTTATTATGATACTTATTACACAAGCAATAACACATCAGTTTTATTTCCCACTATGCCCGGCTGTGCTTTTGATAACCAGATCCAACTGCTCTGTTGGTTGTAATTTAGGGCCTGCCCATTTAAATTAAAGGAAAGACTCCCATTGATTGAAGCCCTTCTCATATTGTTCCATGCAAAGGTCTGTTCTTGCCTATCTACCTGTTGTATTTCAAATGAGAACACCCTAGCTGAACCTTGTAAAAGGTCCAGGGAAAGGCAATGTGACGAGTCCAGGAAGAAAAGGCCAGCTAGAGGAAGTTTTAGTAGACTCTGGGGCAGGCCAGCTAATGGTGAAAATTCCAGGAAGGAACACAGACAGCAAGAAAAGGATTGGAAAGGAAACAAGTGATGTGTGGGGGCAATGATACAAAGAAGAAAGGACTGACAAAGGCAAGCTGGGAAAAGGGTTGCCGACAGAAAAACGGAGAAGAAAAGAAAAACGGGGAGAGAAGAATCCAGAATCAGAACATATATCTATGTGTCTTTGTTTTGTCTTATTCAAATTTCCTTTTCTTCTATAAAGTTTTCCAGGGTTAAGCTAAAAGATCTGGGGACAACTAAGATTTGTTGTAGTGGGTGGGCTGCTGCTGACCATTGCCGATTCCCCTGTAGCTTTCATAATCTCAGTTCAGGCAAGTCTCTTTTTTACCACTTCAGGGTGATGCTGCATGGAAATACCATATCAGAGCAGACTGATGAATTACGTAGTCCAGTTTCCTGTCTTCAGTGGTGGCCAGAGACACACACCTCAGAGATAACTGCTCCATAGTGCACCTAGTTTTGCAAAGTGTGCAAAACGTCTTCCTGACCCCAGGGGCAGTTGGCACTAGAACCCAGGAGTTCTGACACATAGTTTACTTACGAGGCAGTATTATCTGTTGACCTTTTCTAATGGAACATCTCATTTATTTATACATTTATTTATTTATTTACATTATTGATATACATTTATATACATGTAGCATTAGTCTTTCCAAGCAAGTCACTGTATGTACACAATAAACAATAGCCCAGGAGCCAAATGCATTACAATCTTGGGAGCAGATTTAGTCCTAAAAACTTCACCCAGCATTACAGATATGTAAGAGTAGTCTTTGCCTTTGTTAAAAAGATGACATACAAGTACGCCCATGGACAAGTTGCTCGTGATATTTAGACACACCAGTGGTTTGCACATACACATCCCTTATGTGTGCATACTCCCTGAACTGTATGTGCTTTGGGTGTTGTGCACATGTGCTGACTTTAAATTATTGAGCCATGCTATTTAATTTCCTCTTAATGAGCCTGGCTGGGGGGGTGGGAGGGAGAGTGTGCATTTGTGTGTGTGTAAGTTTCTGTACTGTATGGACACAAACAGTGCTACGTGCTTCAACACGAAACATAATTAGGGGGTACAATAAAATAAGAAGGGGTGTGGGGAAGGAAAAATAATTTGTTTAAATGAGAACAGAGGTGACTTCCAACAAAACTTCAAAACCAGTTTGGCTAACAATGCACATAACCCCGTTCTTTTTAATCATCAACAAAATCTATCACACATGTTCTTTCAAGTAAAGTTTATTAGAAAGAAATTGCTACTAGAGAACCACATGTGAGCTCTGACTTGGCAAGGTCAGGCCAGGGCAATAAACCCTTGAACTTTACAAATATGCAAAGCTGACATAAATAACAAATTAAGCCCAGCCAGGTGTAGAGCTGCAGTTAGCTGTTTGCCAGAGAGATTCGAACTCTGACCAGCGTGACCCCCGTTGGCTTGTGTGGAAAAGTGGGGCTTATCTTTTCTGGTTGTTGCCCACTAGGATTCACATCTGGGGGCCACCTTCTTGGGGGTACATAAGGAGAATTATACTACTTTATTATATACTGGTACTGGTCCAAATCCTTACCTCACATGTTCAGCTTACTATAGTGCTTAATTAGTCATGGGATTTTTTTTTCTGGAGAAGCTGAGGGCTTCATGTAATGTAGCAATGGCCAGCAGTGATTCAACCTGGTCTCCTTGGAAGATTTCATCTCAAGTCAGCCAAAAGGAGCAGCTGGAGCCCAATAGAGGGAATACTGCTAGAAGGTTTTGGTGAGAGAGGGATGAGAATGGGCTATGGAGGACAACAAAAGACTATGTGCTATATTAAATGAACATTTATTAATCCTGAGTCTGGCTGTTCTTGGAGACTGGTAATGGAAATCCTGCTGGTGAAAGAATGCAGCAATTCTTATATGGTTCTCATAGGGCACCCAGTTCCATAGTATCTGAACACCTTGCAAGCGTGAATTCATTTAGCCACGCAACACCCATGTGAGGTCCTGACTGGGCTCTGCTTCCTCTGAAGGAGAACAAAGAGGAAAAGTAGGTTTATTTAAATAGATTAATTAAAGTGGGGCTCTAAAAGGGTGTAAATGGAGGTCAGAATTGGACAAGTATTAGAAGTCGATAATTTATAAAAAATATATTAACTAGAGTTGGCCACACCTGGCACCTGGAATCTGAAATAATTTGCTTTCAGCACCTCTCTGTTTATCACCATCCCCCTGAAAAAAAATTCAAACTTCTATAGCTGGCCCTGCTCATACTGTCTTGGGCCTGTGCTGGATGAGAATGGTCTAATATTTCAGTTCAGCTTTGGAGATAGCCAGATCTCAACCTCCCTGATAACTTTCCAGCCAATTTCAACCAAATCCTCTCAAGAAGCACTTATGAGATGTCAAGTAAGTTCCACTGTAACTTGCACCCGAATCCCACACCAGACCTCCCCCAGGACTGAATGTCACATTCTCAGCCCCTTTGTCATATTCATTAATTGTGCCTCAGAAGAGAGGAATCTGGGTAAGTATCTGCACCTGGGAAGGAGGGAAGAAAGGGGCAGAGAAGTGCTATTTGGTTTGCATTATACTGCATGGGTTTACTGCATCCTCATAGACTCTCCAAGTAAATTTGTTAGAGGCTGCACAGTGTGCTTGTGGCACAAATTTAAGGTTCAATACGATCATTTGTCTTCCACAAAAAAGAAAAAAGGCGACCTTCCTCGTGCCTAACCCCGTTATAGTCTCCAAAATGAGGAAAATAAAGCCAAGTTACCTATGGTTGCTGTTGCCTGGCTGCTTCTTTTTACACGAGAAACAAGCCACATTTTGGCTTGCCACCTTCACAGGCCTGTTTGTCAATGACCTTAAAAATGGCAGTGGTGGCATGGAAAGTGACTATATGTAAAACTGGCACCTTCTTGCTGTGTCTCACTCTTCCCTAGGGGCTTCTGAGTCACAGCTGCTCACAGCACTGAATTAAAAAAGCCCTGTTTTATTATCACTATTTCTGTAGAGAAAAATGGTGGGCTTATGGTTAGAGCCTTGGACTGTCACCCAGTCTGGGCACATAAATACCTTTGAAAATTTGCCCCAGGGAATTTTTTAAAAGACCAAGGAATAGAAAACAATCAGGTTAGGTACCTAAGTTCCACTGGAAATAAAGCCACTTTTGAAACTACTATTAGGCATATATCTGCATCTTTAGGTGCCTAAACATCTTTGAAGATCTGGCCCTTAGGCACCTGGTGAACAAACCTCTTTAAACAAGTGCTTACTTTGGAGCAGGCATAGACCCATTGGTGTGTCTAGCACTACTTGTGAGGCTGAAGATAGATTTGTATTTAAGGGCTTTGCTGATGCAAGTGGTGGCTTTAGCGGGGGGCCAAGTTATTTCAAAATGAGACGAGAGGCTGAAATAACGCTCTTTAATTTTGAGATGCTAGTTTGGGTTTGAAGCGTTGCTGTTAGAAAAATCCTATTTTGACTTGAGAACGGAGTGAATATGGAATGGAAATCATGAAAAGGGAAGAAATGTAGAACACCATGTTCTGCCATGTTACTTCCTGACTCTATCTAATCTTTAAGAATCTCTGCTAAGAGGCCTCTTTGGATCTTTTTCTCTGAAGAAAACATTCTTCTGTACTTCAATGCCACACAAACAACATGTGCATTGAGAGGCTGTGCGGTCTAGTGGGTAGGTCTCAGCCAAGGTGACACAACAGTTAAGTGGCAGAGCCAGGAATAGAATGCTGGTTTACTGACCCCCAGGGCAAAGTCATTTCACCTCTCTATGACTCTATTTCCCCCCCCCCATTGTTTTTTTCTGTTTACGTGGGGGGGCAGGGTCTGACTCTGTGTCTGTGCGGTGCTTTCCCTAATGGGGAACCCTTGGGATTAACTAACAGAGGGTACACATTCCCACCTAAGGTATTTCAAGGTTCTATCCTGTCCTTGAGTCACATTTTGCAAAAGACAGAGCTTTCCAGTGTGTGAGGACTACTGAGGAGAGCTGTACTGACAAATGGACTGGATGCTTTCGATAGCATCCTTCACTTGACACACTCAGTCATCATGAAGCTGCAACACAGACCTATGCCAGGCTTCGAGAGAAGTTCACTGAGGGAATATGGGTGAATTTGCATCGTGCCATGGGAGGTTGAAGAGCTGCAAGGAAGTCAGGAGGCTTATCATGACGTATAATTAAAAGCTCCTGCAGGAAAGACTGTATAAGCTCCATGTAATGCAGAAAGAAAACAGATAGCTGACAGTTTGTTGTGGATAGTGTGAAGCCCTTGGGGGATTTAGGAAAATACATCATGGCCATTTGCTTGCAGTCACTGTTCTGGTGAGTGTAACTTCCCTGATTTTGTATATTCAAACCTGATATTTAGGGCTAGTGGTAAATTCTACCCAGAGGGATCTGGTACCCCTATCATGGAAGTAAAAGGCAGTTGGGAGGGAACCAGTTTTGAACTAAGCCAATCGACTGAACTGACCCTGAAATAATATAAATAAAATAAAATAAATATAATATTCCAAAAGCTTTACTTACGGCCTCCTTTCACTAGTGCGTCTTAGCTCCAGCAGCTAGGCATCCAAGGGGATGGATGTGACTGGATATCGCCCTCGGACTTAGCTGCCCTCCATGGTGCAACCTGGCTGCTTCATAGGTTTCTCAGTTCAGATTTTTACTCTATTTATTTCAGTTTATATCCAGTTTTTCTGGAGGTGGGAGAGAAGGACATGGGAGGATGCAAACAGGAGGCTGCCAAAAAAGGAAAATAATGAGAAAATACATATTTTGCTCTTTATATTTTGGATGTTTGGAGATGTGCAAGCTTGTCTATAAGGCTCCTTTTCCAGAGGGAAAGAAGGAAGAAAATTCCTCAGAATCCAGTAGGGAACACACCATGCAAATTTAATTTACCTGGGAATACTGTAGTAATGGGCGCTATAGAAAACTCTTAGATGGATAAGGATCATAGCCTAAAGTCATGCACCATTGGGAGAATATTAAATAGTTAAAAGGAGATTTATTTAGAGTCCTCTAAACTGACAGATTCTTAAATACAAGATAATATGACAAGAAAATTCAACATCATTCTTGTCAGTGGGTGAGTTTTGTGTGGAATATAGCCCTGTATAACTGAACAGCCATGACAATATGCTATCCTCCGCTCCATTTTAAAGTCTCGAGCAGCTGTTGCAGCTCCAGTCAGACAATCAAAGATGCAGACTGGGTTAGGAGGGTGAGAGGAGACAGAGCACACCTCTGTAAGAAACTTTTCTACTAGAGCATCACTTGGGTTGTTCTTTAGATTGGCAATTATTTTCGGAAGAAGATGAAGAAGAATCACACTCCAGCTGTCCTTAGTTCATAGTGCAGCACCGCTTGCAATTTGTTCAAATGAACAAAACCTTACAGTCATTTATAATCCGAGTCATAGTCCCTGTTTCTTGTCAGCGCAGTATAGCCTAGTGGCTAGCACAGTGGTTTGAAACTTAACAGGCCTTGGTTCTGGTCCCATCTCTGCCACTGGTCTGTTGGGTGATACTGGACAGATCACTTTGCCTCTCTGTATCTTGGGTTCTCCATCTGTAAAATGGGGATAATGATACCAATTTCTTCTGTAAAGTGCTTGGAGCTCTCTAAGTGAAAAGTGAGATATAAGACATAGGGATGATTATTTTACTCTATTATTGTTGCGATATAAGCCAGCACAATTAAAGACATTTCCCTGCATCAGCCTGGTCTCCTAAGCCCCAGGGGAAGTTTCACAATAAGAAGGGCGGGTGTTGCTACCACTGTTGTTTCCTATTGATGAGAGGGTGACATGATGCACTTGAGAGACTCCGCTGAGGGCATTAATCAGTTCCTTATTTCCCTTCCCTTTTAACCGCTTTGCGCTACCACATCCTCTCCCACCTCAGCAAGTCTTCCATCTGTTACACTCCTCTATGCTGCTGAAATCCAGTGCATGCCTAAGCTGAGTTTGGCCCGGTGTGTTGAGGCCGCTATTAATATCAGTCTTTTGATCATTCTAAACTCAGTGAGAACCCGTGACAAAAATAGTCAGCTGCAAAAAATGGGGCTGGCCAAGAAGCATGGTTGCCTGTATTTCTGTACGTGCCTGTGTTCTTGTCAAAGCTGGCATTCTGTTGGCATTGTTTATGCATCACTGTGCTTTGCAATGGTTTTAAAGATCTGTGTTGTGTCAAAGAACTCCCCTTCTAAATACCATAATAGAGAGCCAAGACATGATATTTGTGTTAAAGTAGAAGTCTCCCTGGATGCTGTAACTTACTCAGATTGAAAGATTTTTCTAAAGGTGACATTATGATGAAATATTTAAGATAAACTGGAAGATTTGGCTGGAAATCCACAATATCCCTCTGAAATGGTCTATCCTGATTTACTGATCCTCTATTTTCAATTTATGATCTGAGATCAGCATATACCACTGGAGGATGAGAATAGAGTAGTCATATTAGAGGCTGCTCATATATCCTAAAGACAGACTTCGGAAGAATTAGAAACTATAATAAAGTTCCTGTCCCTTTAAGGCTGGCTCACTGCCAATTTAGAACCAGGAGTATTAGATATTTTAAAAGCCCTTAAAACTGTCATTTTTCTCCCCAATTGTATGAGGTTTTTGTCTTTTATGAATGGCGAAAACAGGCTTACTTTGCTTTACAATTTCATCTCCCAAAAGCTTAACTAGGGACAAATTTAGCTACACCATTGCAAATGCAGAGTAACTCTGTTGAACTCAGTGAAGTTACTCTGTATTTACACAGGTGTAATGGAGAGCAAAAGGTATCCCATGAATTTCTTTAAGTAAACGTCCATTTCGACTTCACTTTTTTAAACTATGGGTATGTCGACACTGCAGCTGGGAGCGCGCCTCCTCCCTCCAGTAGATAGATTTGAACTAATGTGCTAAAAATAACAGCATGGATGCTGTGGTTTGGGCTGGAGTGCTGGTTCCCAAGCCAGGGGGGTCCAAGCTCCTGCCTGAGCTTCAACATCCACACAGCTATTTTTAGCATGCTTGCTCAAGCCCAGCTGCCATGAATCTGTCTACCTGGGCAGGGAGGGTAACTTCCTCCATTTGCTGTGTAGACATACCCTAAATTCTACATTGAAGGCAATTAGTTACCTCAGTAAGAATCATGCGGAGTTCAATATTATTGTGGGGGGGAAGGGAGAAGAGCTACATTGTATTAATGATCTTAATTACTTGGCCTAATCCTTTGGTTTTAAAGAGACAGCAACCTTACTGGAAAAGAAATGTATTTGTAAAGCTCTTTAAAAGTTTCATTCAAAATTACTCCATCTCATAAGGGTCTAAATGGTTTAATTCTGGTTTTATTTGAAGATCTTTGAACTTCTTGTGGGTTCTGCTTTTTTTCCCCCTGAAGATTTTGAGAACTACAAGTTGGGGGGAGCTACGCTAGGAATGAGCATCATTGTTGCCACTAGACTGACTGACAATGAAAACGGAGGTTTGTTGGGTTTTTTTGGGGGGGGAAGGGGGAAGAGTTGATCGGTGAACAATAAATCTGTCCATTTCAGATTTCACCCAGTGTTCGCAAGGCTGAGATTCTGAAAGTCTTAATGCTGCTTGGCCACCGTGCAGCATTCTGAAGGTGCAAGTGCAGTGTAAAAAAAAATGCTAGGAGGCAAGGGAACCCAATCCGGGACTAAGGGTCTGATCCAAAGACCTTTGAAGGTGATGGAAAGACGCCCGTAATGTATGCACTGTTGTGTGGCTACCAAATGATTCCAACCTAGCAGAAAGCGTCAGAGGGGAATGTGTATCTAAATGCTGCAATGGCAAGACCAGGATCACATGAGAGCTCACATCTCATCAGACACAGCCTTTCTCTACCAAGACTCCACTGCTTTGTAAACTGAACTTTTGACTAAGGATGCAGGTGCACAGGGAGGTTGAATCTCAGTGCCAGGGACTGTGCCCCATAACTCAACCTTATCGAAGACCAGGTGCAGCCTCCACTTGCTCTTGCTCCCGTTGCATTTGCTGCAGCCCAGCTGCCTTGGGTACCCTGCTCTACATCAGATAGGCTCTGAATCCTGCCAATGGCACCTGTGGACAGTGGGGAAGAGAACAATCAAGTCTCCCCCCGCCCCGGAGCAAGAACACTTAGGGCACGTAGACCAAGCAGTCCCCAGTCCTCTCCAAGGAGCACCATGTAAACTGGAACACTCCACAGAATTTCCCAAGGGGAATGGCTTTTTAAGAAGGCCCCAGAATCTTTCAGGAAGGTGAGACTTCTTCTTCTCCCCTATTCTCCTTTGGGACTTTGGGTACATGTGTCATCCCTCCACCCCCAGCACACACACACTTATTAGAAGCAACCGCGGGTGGTGCCTTCATAGTTTCAGATGCCCCAACTGATGTTAGCGGATCTAGACTCTGAGCTGTTCCGTGTGGTTGAGAGTTTGGGTATGGGAAAAGGGGGACGACTAATTAAGGGTTTAGGTAATGGGCAGGCCCAAGCAACACTTTCAGAGATTTAAATGATAGTGGCAGGGGTACATGCCATACTTGATCAGTGGACTTTCTCCCTTCTTGCGCCTGCTCTTGGATAATGGGAGAGACAGCAGTAGAACCATCTATGTCGTGTAGACCTCCCAGCCCTTGCTGGGCAGGCACTCCAAGGGAAGGGGGAGAAGTGGAGGTCATATGAGTAGAAGGGGTTAATTTCTGCATGAGCTATGAAAATATAGTATATAATGCAAAGTAGAAGTGCAGTTGGGAACACTCTATATATGGGAGGGGTGAAATTTAAATAAATAAAATACAAATAACAGATAACGAACTTTCTGAGCAAAATGGCTAGACAGAGGGCCAAGGATCTGGTCTTCCATCTTTTAATAATCAAAGGTGAATTGCGTTAAACCCTGCTGTTTGTCTCCCCATTGCAAAGCCTTAAAGATTTCAGAGTTACTTTGATTCTTGCCCAGACTTAGGCAAGTTCCTCTTTAGTTTTGGGCAAGTGTTTTCTTTTCTCAAGCAGCACAGGGGAGTAAGCACATATATTAGGTCTCTTTCAGGGAGGATTCCACATTCCTTTGCTCCGAAATGTTCTCTTCCTGGAGATTATGAGATAATGCATCTGGAACAACATTAGCTCATCCAGGTTTGTGGTTTTTCTGAAAATCAAATCCCAGTAAACTCATTCTCCATCCGTCTGAAGATATTTTTGGGTAAAGGATAAATATCATCCAATGCCCAAGAGTGTGGTTGGATATTGTGAGATCTAAACATGAGCAGGAAATGATCACCCTCCGAATTAGATAAAAAAATTCCTTTTTCTCTTATGCAGTATTTTCTTTCAGCCACTGGCCCAAGCAAGGAGAGAGTGTTTATTTCTTCTTCAGTAATGTTTGCTCAGAAGACTCCCAAACTTGGCATCAACCTTCATTCACATTCAAGTGACAATTATTTTGGTGGCCTTAATCTAAGTTGCTACTCTGCAGTGGTCAAGAGCTATCATCATGTCATTGTCTGTCTGGATTAAATATTCAGAGTACGGCACAAACTCTCTGAAACCTCCAGAGACACTGAGACCATGAGACACTGAGCTAAATGAAAGCGAGTTTCCCTCTGCAGTTGCCCCGTCTGAATACCAAAACTGCAGGAGTCCACCTCACAAAACCAAGAAATTCTCCGTCAGTGTGACCGGCCTAAGAGTAAGCTAGCAGAGCATTTTAGGTGACATCAGTAGAGCTATTGGGGGAAGCTTGCGCAACTTTGGTTGGGCATTAGTCCAGGCACCTTTCTGAACATCAAGTACATACTTGCAGAAATACAATCTATACATTTCACCTCACCTCAGCCCCTTCCTTGTTACATCTGGAGCAGAGATGGAGTGGAGCTTTCTCCCCTGTCACCAGCCCTCTGGCTCAGAGCAGGGAGTGGATTTTAGCATTGACAACCCGGTTTCCACCTTATTGGTCTGATAGCTCAGAAGTTTTAACGTTTTCTTTATAAGGTCATCAGCTTTTCAGTTTAATAGGCAAAGGCTGTTTTTCACATTCTGTCAAGGTCTCCTGTTAAATTTTTCAAATCACGTTACATTTCTATTAATCAATCACCAAAACGATGAACAAATACATTAATGAATGACAATTTCACTAATCACTGTAGTTAATATCATGAAAACCCCAAATTCATGCCACATTATTACACAGTCATGATCTTAATTTTCTTTCCTCATCTTGAGCCACTTGTCAACTAGATATGTTTAAGAGGATTGAGGACCAATCCTAAATGGAATGTTCTCAGTATATTTCTCATTCTAACTGAAATCTTGATTCACAGAATTATTTGGATTTAAGATGACTTTAGTGTCTCACATGCCCAGTCCCTGGCATAGTGTGGAGTTAAACACGTATGATAAACAGAGACTGTACCCAAACGAGTCACTTTTTAAATACATTACCCAACTTTGCCCTATCACCTGAAATTTGATGCCTTATTGTTTTTAACCATGTCCATATGACATTCAATTGAGCCTTTATCCCACAGCTAACAACAGAAAGACATAGCCAAATGAAAGTACTTGTTCAAAAGTACAATTTTCTTATTTAGCAAATTCAGGTCCACTTACAAAGCTAGACTGGATATGCTGTATTCTTTAAGAATTTTTAGATTTGTCTTTTATTATATTTGTTTTCTTTATATTTAGTTGTAAGCATCCATGAGATGATGATAACCAGACTGGTGAAGGATCTGAACAAATTGCCCTGCATTTTAGTCTTCAATTATATAAGGTGATCTTATGAAAACAAGAACTGAAATCTTGAAGTGTCCTTGTATTTTGAAGGGAAGTAATTCATGCCAGATTGTTCTTTGTTAGAACCACAAAACAAATCCTGTAAAATTAGGCTAGAAGGTTTATTGAAAAAGGAACAAGAAACTCTAAAAAACTACAGATAAATTTGGAAAACCACTTTGTCCCATTGTAAATCAATAGGATTTAGGCTCCTAAGTCATTAGATGCTTTTGAAAATATTACCCTTACCCTATACACTGGATTTCTACCTGTTGATGAGCAAAAAAAAAAAAAAAATCATTCGAAGAAGATATGGGCAGCTGAGGTTTAACCATCACTGGCATTCAATATGTTAGCTGAAAGTAATTAAAATGGTTCCATGTGCGATTCATCTGATAGGCTCACAATAAAAACAGCATCTTTGTAAAGTGCATGAAATGCTGTGTCACAATCTTTGCTTTTGAACCCAGGAACAAAAGAACTGAATGATATCTCATTAACTTACATTTATGTCATATTTTTCATTCTGAGAAATCTTAAGGCCTTTTACAAATGTGACAAACTGAAATATGAAAAGTGCTGGTCAAACAATACAAGACGTGATACATATATTCTTTGCAGGTAGAAGCTTAGGGTGAAATCCTGATCCTGTTGAAGAGAAAGGGAGCTTTGCCATTGACTTCAGTGGGGCCAGGATTTCAGCCAGTGAATTCAATTCACTGCTATTTGTGTGGTCATATTAGTTGTTGTTTGCCAGTAATTGGGCGGCTGTCAGGTATTCACGAATATTTTAACAAATCTAAAAAAGTTTCACACATTCTAATACAAATATTTTTTTTCTGAAAACTCATCCCAAAGTCAAGTATTCATTGTTTGTGATTCATTGCTTGGCATTTGACATTGCACTCCGTAAAAAGTTTCAGGCATCTAGTCAGGGAGTCGAGGCATTACCATGTGGCTTAAGTGACCAATCACACCCTAAGAATGGTGAATAGCAAATTGCTGGTGTGAACAATTTGCAAACAAACACACAGTTGTAAGTATTTGCTGAGGAGACTTTATGATCAGATTGCAGCCTAAGAAAGACATTCATAGAAAGCAGAATGGCTTTACAAAGAGTTTTAAGAACAGAAAAAGAGTCTATTTTCAATTAGTAATATTTGAAAAGAGTAATTTGAACACTCTCTCTACATATCTAAACAGATCTGTGTATCTATATATACAGATAAAATCTTCCCAATCCAGTCATTGAAATGCGACTGCCTCTGGGGTGGAATATGGTTCTAGGTTTTTATTAATAAACAAAATAGCTTAGAACACTTTATACAGTTTAAAACTACATGAGAATTCAGGCAAGCGAGAATGCACATATGAGTGCTTGAATTTTTTCAGGATACTGGAACTAACATAACTGCTATTTCAATATCAGTTCTCAAGTAGGATACCAGATACAAAGTGCTAGCTCACTACTGTGTTTGAGGGAAGAGCACTGACTCTGCTTTGGGTTTGAAATGGGTGGTTTTCATCCAAATACACACCAGAGCCAGCCCTGTTTAGCTTGTGAGATCTGATAGGGCCACAGGCAGAGGGAGTGTATAGAGTCAGTGTGCTTGAAAAAGATGAGATATTCATTCTGACTGAAAACCAGCTTCCTGCATCCATGTGCTCAGAGTTTCACATGTAATGTATGCGCATTATAGCAAGCCAGTGCCAATGAAATGGAAGTAGAACTATTCTTTAGTAATTTCATTATGGTCAAAAGAATCCTTTCCATATCTAGGATTGTGTTCACCTTTTTTTCCTCCTATTTAGGTATGAGGTTTGGAATCGACAGAAAAACCCATTCATTGTGGCTACTGGGGCTCCCTCAGCCCACCAGAAAAGGAGACAAATTTAGCCAAGTGAATAGTCATTGAGGAATAGAAGATGGAGAGACATGAACTTTCTGAGAGCAGCACACAGCCTGAGCTGGGTGAGACTGAGAGGGTACCACCACAGCTGAACGGGGGGATACATGAAAAATGCCGAGCGACAGTAGTAGAAACCGAGCATTGGAGAAAAGTGAGCTGAGATGTTAGTCCTCTACAGAGCTGAGCTCTGATCCCAGGAAGCAAATGGAAAGCACTCACACTGACTGCTGTGGACTTTGGAGCAGGCCCTATTGCTGTGGGGGTAGAATAGAAGATGGCATTGCAGGGGAAATACTAGTACTAAGATATGGCACTGATGGATCCCAGAGAAAGCTGAGTGGGGTGAGCATGACAAATGTCAGAGAGCCGAGGACTATTCATTAAACACAAGAGCAGTTACTGCTGCTTTGCCAGGTGGGTCGAGGCAAAGTCACATACCTCTGAAAGTAATGCCAGATCCCAAGGCTTGCTACATGGAAACTTCCTCTATCCACAGTGTTCTTAAAGTCATTCGTCTCTACAAAGATCAGACAAATGTGTGCTGAGCTCGATCACACTGGGGCCAAAGCCTTACCTAATGAAAGACCAGAAAAGGATCCTTTTATATCTGGAATCTGCTAGTATCTAAGGATGATATGATGTAACACATCTGACTGCAAGCAACATATAAATCAGGTTAACTGTGAGTAGAAAGACTGTGTGTTCATGGAATGCTAACCAAGATTTATATGGATTTCCAGACCATCTTACTTGCTTAGGGCAGAAGGAACATCTAGCTCTTTTTTTTTTGCAAAGCTTGGGCACCAACCTACAGTCAGTTTGGCCTTTAAAAAAAACAAACCTCAATCTTGCAGTAAGGCATCTCTGCCATAAAGCTGTGGAGCTGGCATTCTTTAGGACCTGGGGGAGTTGTTGTGTTCCACTGGAATGCGGTGAATGGCTTGTAAATTAGAGTCCCTAATGAAAACGCTCTGGTGTCCAACTGGAGCAATCATCTGGTTAAAATCAGGCAGTAATTCCACTAATTTTACTGCCCTTCTCCCAGCCCTCAACGCCTCATTTAGGAAAAAATGTTTATGTTTCCCTCAAAACACCTGCGTTTTAACTTGGGTCTCCAAAGCAATTTTTTTTTTTTAATTTTATTTTTAAGGCTTTATGTTGTGAAATTCTGTATCCCTCCCTTGTCTGAACTGAAGCCCATGAATGCTCTGGGATTCCCCATCTTCAGACCTATTTAACTAGCACTGGTTTTCTTGCACACTTCACAAGCTTCGCCATCCTATATATTTTTCTCCCATGGCTGCTGCCCTGAACGACTTACGATATATTTCCCCCCCTCTCTCCATAAATGATGAAACAAAACTATGTAGAGCTGTTTAGATTGTGACTAAGAAAGTTAAGGTTGATGGAGGGATAGTGAATGACACTTACCCAATTTCAGGCTTTCCAAAACGTCTGTGTTTCTTATAATGATTTAGTCCCTACCAGAACGTGTAGACATTAAACAGCAAGAATGATCACTGTTCTCACTTGGAAAAAGAAACATTACAAAGTGGATGCTGGAAGACTAGCATAAAGTGCTGTGAGATCTTACCGTCTGCTATTCCATTAGAGTGAGTGATGCATTTTTGTCCCCTTGCTTTCTCATTCATTTAAAGGTTTGCCAGAATATGGCTCCATATCTCTATCAAAAGTTCTGTTAACTAGATGAAAACCCACACTCTCCGATATAACGATTCTCTGAAACTCCATTTCAAGGCAGGGGGAATAGAACTCCCACAAACACACAGAAACTTCTGGATTTATCGCCAAAGCTCATTCCCCTGAACTGTCTGTGCTCTGAGCTGCAAAACCATTCTAGGTAGATATATATGTACATGAATATATCAGCCATCCCAGTCAGCTTTGGAATTTCTGTGTCCAGGAACTGAATTGCTCCCGATATGCAGCCCTTATAAACAGAGTAGAACTTAAATCAGGTTAGGTGTTCAAATGCTGGGTTATATTTCATATTATTCAGGCTCCGTGGCAGGTTGAAGCAACCCGAGCAAGCCTAAGTAAAGCTAGGTCCAACATCAGTTTCAGTTTAATTCTGAAGGCTGGGGAATGGAAGACAGAACTCACTACTTTATCCAAAACTTCACATTTTAGGGTTGCTACTCATTAGGTGATTATTTCAAGGTACTCGGGGAAAATATTAAACTCTGATGATGTGTCTGGGTCAGTGTACTGATAAGTTCTCTGCTTTCAAAGAGACAGTGATTTTTGAGCCACTACGGCCCACATCCTCAAAGGTATTTACGAGCCTAACTTCCGTTGAAATCAATGGTTCCTAAATACTTCTGAGGATCTGGGCTTGGGTCCTCTTTGCACTTCAGGTCTTGTCCACATAAGAGAGGAGAGTCCTTCTCATCAGAAAGAGGACCTGCCCTTCCCTCTTCTATAGGGATAAAAAGAGAAGAATTTTACATCCACTGATGACTCAGACCCATTTTGGGATGGGAGAAGAAGCCTGAAGGATGAGGCCTGTTTCCATCACCCAATTAAACCACAAGGAGAATGGCAAGGGAAGACAGAAAGGCCCAGACGGCAGCCCAAGCTAATTAGTAAAGATAGTCCCAAGCTACAAAGAATACATTTCAAAGAATAAGTTAAATCAAAATATGGCCCACTGTGGGTCTCGTGACATCCTTAGGGCTATGAGTGGAAAATGCATCCCAAAAGCTAGCTAGCGCTTTCCCTCAAGGCCTTAGTTTGGTCTCTCTGTTCCTGACCTCTTGCTGAGGATATGAAATCTAAGGCTGAATAGAATGTAAAAATGTAATCCTCAAAATAAATAGTACTAAAGCAAATATCACATCAACTGTTATGCAGCAAAAGTTTTAATTAAAATGGTCACAAGCAGATTTATGTTCAGTATAATTTTTCCTGCTGTTTGCGGTTTGGATTTATTTGTTTTATTGCTTTCCACTGCCACTTAATGAAGCTGCTTCTCAAATGGAGATGTTACATTTAAAGATCTTATTTTATTCTACATTTTCATTTTACACTGCTTCTGCCTTCTGAATTTTTACTTGATTTGACTTATTTTTGGGTAGTTGCTGAAGATGTCTCAGTACTGAAGGTTAAAAATTACAGTCTTTGGAATAGACAATGGCAGCCTTTACACAATTGGCTCCCATAACCATCTTACCTGAGGGCCAAGAAACAAGGGCTAGAGAAATAGAGTGCGTGTGAGGGAGAGAGAAAACAGAAGGTAGGACATCTTCCCTTTAAAGATTTTGAAGGAAACGCATTGGAAGTCCTGCTATTTGTATTTCTTGCAAGATTAATATTCTTCTTCTATTACCTTAAAGGGAATCAAAGCTCCAGGTGTTTCGTTCAGCATTCAGCTAAAATTTATTTCAAATCATAAGTGAACCATTTATCTCTGAGACTGAATAGTTGACTAAGGCATTTATAATCTCTTGATTTCTATGCTTTTCTTTCTGAATCTCTCATGGGATCTCTGGAAACTAAAGGAAAAAGAACCTTCATTGATTTGGGAACCTCTCTGCAGACTCACAGATGAGAAGTAGAGGGATAGAGAAACCCTTCTGTAATGTATCAACCTAATTGTAATTAGAAATGCATCCTGAATCTTAACACCCCTCGACTAATAGGGATGATAAGATTTGGAAACTGAATCTGGCTGGAAATTCACAGTTGGATTTTTTCTTTATGAAGGACTGAGCTGAAAACCCAGATTCAAATAGATCAGGATGTAGTTTTTGAACCTCTCAAAGTTTGGGACTGAGTTTTGTAGCTTGTTCCCATTTCTTATGGTAAACTATGGGCTCTACTCAATAGGGTGTCAATTCAGCACCAGATGTGATGGTGATTTTTGTGACACAGAGAGGCACCCGTCCAGTAGACACTAAACCAAGTCCATCTCCCAAGGTGTATAACAGAGGTTTCCTAACTGCCTGTGACTAACAACTTTGAGACTCCACTACTGAACGAGATTTGTACAACTGGCCTAGAGGTGGAAGACTCCTTAATTGCATTACCAAATCCCTGGCTGGAATGATTTAGTTGGGGTTATTCATGCTTTGAGCAGGAGGTTGGCCAACATGACCTCCTGAGGTCCCTTCCAACCCTAATCTTCTATGATTCTATGATCTATCACTGCAACTATTACTCCAGTTTTATGATTGTGTAACTCCATTGATTGCAGTGTTGATGCTTCCAAGTTACACTGGCATAAAACTGGAGTGGTGAATCTGGTCCCCTACGCAAATTACCTAAGGGTAAAATTCATCCCAGTACAGAGGGCCAGCATATACAGCCTGTACGCCACTTAAATCCCACTTAATTTCACTTTAAATCTCTTGAACCTGAATCCTCAATCTGGAAATCTCAGGAAGAGGTTGTCTTATAAAGTTTCTTAGACTTCCAGTTTAGGTCCAGTTTAAAAGTACCATGAAATATTTATTTATTTCAGAAGCTATTTCCTATGACATTCCATAATCTTAATAAAGGGGTTAGTTTGAATTCATTTATAATCAAATTTGGAAAAAATATGACACCTCACCAACCTTCAAACTAGTTTACCCATTCCTAAAGGAAAGTTAAAGGTAATTCACTGTGCATGTGTTTAGCATATCAGTCAGACTGCCGGCTGAAATCAGTAGAGAACAGAAGAGCAATGGTGAGTTCACGGCTTGTGCAGTTAGAATCTTGCTGCCAAATGTGGTTAAACAGTTTTTTTCACTTTTCTCCAAAAGCATGTACGTTGTCTAAGTAGAAAAATATTTCCATTTGTAAAAGGGATTTTTTTCATTTAGTACATCTGCAGGCATAAAAGGAGCTGTAGCCGACCACAAATTAGAGCAGGGAACTGAAACAAGCTCTACTTGTAATGGAGACCATGAGCCTGTAAAAAAGGATCGTTTTGGGGTTGGTTTTTTTTGTTGTTTTTGTTTTTATGGTGGAGCAAAGCAAATCTATTTTATATTCCAATATGACACCATATATTCCTTGAGCTAGAAAAATAGGTTACATCGATCCAATTTCCAGTGAACTAGAAGGAGGGATCTAAGGTAGAAAAAGTTCTCTCTTTCCCCTTTTCTTTCACATTCTCTTTTCTGCAACATGACTGCATAAAATAGCAGGCCACACACAAGTTGCCTTTTTGCTGTTTGACTCACCATTCTGGACTAGATGGTGTAGCGATCGTGGAGATGCAGAAGAGAGGCTAGGCAAGGAGCTCGAATCCCTGTTACAGCCTGAATCAGGGCCATTCACATTAGCAGTCCCTAAGATCAGAAAGATCATCCCCTCCCCCAGCAGTCACCAAATGGCACAAAAAACGGTGGGGAAGTGGTAGAGTTAGAGCTCGTTTCTTCCGTACACTAGGCCATGGAGCAGTGCCAGTGCATGGGGGTAGCAGAGTGTGCACCCTCAAACGGCAAAATCTTTCCCAGTGCTACAGGGCTGTATGCAAAAAACATAATCCAGACCTCGACATAGTGCAGCTTTCCTCTCTGTATTGTGTAGTTGTGCATGAAGAAGGATGGTCATAGGGGCCTCTAACTCACTCACTCTTAACCCTCTCTGCGGGTGGATAACCAGGTCACTGCTATTTGTCTTTAACCCTTCTGCTTCTCTTCCACCCATAGAACCACAGCAGACCAAAACCTACAATAGGGGAATAACTGATGCTTTGCCCACGATGGTTCCTGGGTGCAGTCTCAACATTCCCGCGCACACGCACAAACACACACACCCTTGTTCACTCACTCTGTTAGGAAATAGGGCCAGGTCCCAATGGTATTTAGGTGCTTGTCTCCCATTGATTTAGGTAATGTAGGTTAATTGGTGAGAAGACTTCTGGTCATTAAAACTTTCCCTAATCAGCTTTTCTCTCCCACAAATTCAGCTTTGCTTCTCCTAACAGTTTTTATTTAAAAACAGCAAACTTTATATTCTTTATATATTGCCTTCCTGTGTCTGGAGATGAGTGACTATTTCATACTGAATGATTTCCTCAGTGAAGTGACACTCATTTTTCTTGCTCATAGTATACCCAGAGGCAGATCAAAATTTCCTTGCATTTATTCATTATTTCTAATTAAGCAACAATTTTCTATCCACATATATTTGCTGCTCTGTGCATTGACTTCTCAAGCAGTTTCCTATGAGTATTTGACCCTTGTGTGATATTAGAGCTTGGGGGGTGGCTGCGATTATTCACTGAAGTCACATGGCACGGTTTCACCTTTTCTCCGCCCTCTTAGAGTGATTTGTAGCCCTGGAACCTCAAGAGTGAGAGAAACCCAAGGACCACAACTGCTGCTGTCCCTGGCCCTTGAGGAGGAAGAGCAAAGAGGGAAAGACTCTTGTGCTGTCTTCTCACCTGGGATCGGGAGAGATGGTGTTACAGATTAGATAGGAGATGCCTTTAAGCAGAACTGTGTAGTATTGGCCAAGGGCTAAATGGTGCAACAGCATTGCAGTTTCAGACAAAGATGTCAGCATTGAAAAAAGCTTTCACACAGCTGCCCACACTGTGGGTTTGATTCTCAGCTACCCTAAAGCCCCTTTGGGCTGCTCTGGCAATGCAAAGGGCCTTAAAGTGGGTGGTGACGGCTCCCTGAGAATACCCTCTGTGTACGGAACCTCTGTGGATGGCAGAAGGCCTCTGTGCCAACCCTACTCTTAGACTTTTGCATAGGAGAGTGTCAGGGGCAAGGCAGGAGAGGGAAGGAGGCATGGTTGGAGTGATGCTCAGAGCACATAGGGGTCATAGAAAGCAGAGTGTAAGGTAGAGCAGCTCTGAGGATATGCCTACCCTGCAAAGAAAAACCCATGGAGTTCAAGTCAATTGACTCTGACTTGGGTTGTGGGGCTAAAAATAACAGTGTAAATGTTTCCACTCAGGCTGGAGCCTGAGCTCTGAAGCCCAGTGAGGGGGGAAAGATCTCAAAGCCTGGGCTCTAGCCATAGCAGGAATTTCTACAGTCCTGTTTATAGGCCCGCATCCTGAGCCCCATGACCGCACATCAGCTGACTTGGCCTTTAAGCCTTGGTGCTGCAGGTTTTTCTTTGTAGTATGGACGTGCCCTGAAGTTCTTCTGCCTTATATTGGGGATTGCCAGGTGCCCTGAACAAACCCAGGGAATGCAAAGTTGGTGAAAGCCATGTTTGCCTCCTGGCCATCTGGTCCTGCCCCCAGAACAGGTACAGAGAATCAGGCCCCCTGTCTGGATTTTGCCGCACACTATTAGTTCCTCACTTTTATGAGCAGTAATTCCACGGGGGCAGAGGGAGGAGAAGAGAGAGGCTGCACTGTAATTAAGGACTATTTCCAATACCCGCTATTATCTTTAAGTCAATTCACTGAGGCTGCTCTTTCAGAGTTATGCCCTTTTAGGAGACAGCAACAAAATTCAAAATGGGACGTAAAGACAACAAATATACTTAATTAAAATCCAGTATGGACTTTTTATGTTGTGAAGCTTGGGTAAGGAACAGACTCCCCTTGCCTCTCCTCCCCCTGCCCTGCAACACACACACACACAGGACAACCTCAAACTTGTGCTTACGAAAATAAACTGCAAGGAAAACACCCAAGGGACCTTGGCAGCAAACTTTTCTCACTACATTGCGAATCTGCACACTCATAGTCGGAAATAAATTAGGTGGGGGGAAAAAAAGGGGGAAAAATCAACAGCTCTGGGGTGAAACATGGGTTGGTGCTGCCTCATCATTTTTAAACTTAAAATAAAACAAGCAAATTTTCTCTAACTGCAGGTCAAAATAAAAAGGAAAAATATCACCCCTCATCTGTTCACAGTAATTACTAACAGAAAGCAGCCCCTGCCAGCTGCAGAGATCATGGATAAATGGAGGGACACATTATTCTCGTTCCCTGGGGTTAAAAAAACCCAAACATTGTGTCTCAATTTGCCTATGATATGTTTTTCATATGCTCTGCAAAGTCGTGTCATGGAGCTGCTCAGTCGGGACTTTTTCAAGAGACAGAAATTGTCACATTTACAGGCTTTTAAGTCATTCCTTTACATTTGCTCCCAGAAGCAAAATCTGACCCCTACAATTTCCTAAATTTGTACAATATAATTATAATGTACTTATTATTGTATTTACCCACTTTACTTGTCAGCAGCCAGTCAGAATGAAGAAGGTTAGCAAATTAGCATGGAGGTTTCGTTTTATTTATGCCGAATGGCTATCGGTAAGCAGCGATGTGTAGTAGTATGTTGATATTACAACTGCAGACAGTGTGAAAGTTTGAAGAGGGTGATTTACCAGTTCACCAATACACCTCACCTGCTTTGTTCTGCTATGATGAGGCAAAATAACCATTAATTTGTCTTAACTGGCCACTTGAGTCTTCCCCTTATGCAGGGCAATCTTTGGGTAGTATTATGCCTATAGATGTGAGCGTACCAAACCTGACTGCAAAGGGCATGACCAAAAGAAAGAGGCATGACTAGTCTATACCTTCCGCCACCTGACCTCCAGCTACTGTGTTGGGTTCTTGGGGCCAAGGGTAGTCATTGCAATTTTGAACAATCTTCCTTTGTACAAATGCGTGAATTCTTCAGAAGATCCACAATATCATTTTTCAGAGGGGAAGAGAGAACGGGAAGGGATGATTTTGTGGACTGGAAATCATGAGATGTGACTTCTATCTGCCTCATGCTTTGTGTGTGACTTTGGACACATCTCTGTGTTCTTCTAGATATAAAATGGGGAGACGTCTCTTACTTCACTGTCTTGCAGGAAGTTGTGAGTGTCAATTCATTCATGTTTCCTCAGTGCTTTGAGATCCATCGGTAGAAGTGCGACGTAGTTGTATGCAGGTATTTATTAATTTTCAGTGCCGTTTTGATCTGTTGGGCTTTTGTTTGTGACACACAATAAAGATGATGTCTTCCTCAAAAGGTTAACTAGTTCCACACAAGTTCCTGGGAAGCTGGCTAGTCGGACTGCTGTATTTCATCAATGCATTTTAATGTGCACCTTTTTATACCTTTGCCACGGTAGAGTGGAAACTGACGTTATCTGGGTGATCTGCTTTCCCACTGGCTGATTGCACAACAGGAGAGGGCAGGCCTAGCGTAGATCTTTTTTCTACCCCTATTATGCTGCTGCAGAGTTGAAGTTCAGTTGCTGGCTGCTTTTAAATACAACAAATACGCTCTGATTTTAGAGCATCTTAGCAATTGTTGTTTTTATTTCAGCAGAGAGGAAAAGTGAAGGGAAAAACCAGCTTGGGACTTAATAAACACCTTAGCCTGCAGCCTTAGACTTTATTCATGAGGTTTTTTATCTGCTCTTCCACTTCCATGCACTCACTGCATCCTCTTTACTGCACAGTCTTAAATTACCATTGCAAAGGTTATATGTTTATTTACAAAGAGAGGGCTATGAATGGCGATCCTACAGGCGAGGAGGGTGTCTCGTGGTAATAAACATCTCCTGCTCTCTTAAACACCAAGGCAAAATGAATAAGGTGATGTTTAGTGCCTCGGACATATTATGGTTTATGGCTTCATTAACTACCTGACCTGTATTGTGTGCAAATTTCAACAACGTGAGATGCATATTTATTTCCTGAGGTGGGCTGTTTTTATTCTTAAAGGAACAGTGCAAGTAATTACTTATAATTAGAGTGTTGTGAAAGTAAGGGAATTTTTTGAGGCACAGTAATTTCACGTTCCTGCAATTACACTTAACAAAAAAAAGTCAGTGCAATGAATAGGCATGCATGCATGGGTAAAGCTGAAAGCATGCCAATTTCTCTTGAACCTTAGGAGGATAAGGGATATTTTTAGACGTTCAAGGAATCTGAAGAAATGTTGGGCTAGTTCATGGTGTAAGGAACCACAGCTCCATCGGCTTCAGCACAGCTGTGCCTTGTTACATCAACTGAGAATCTGGCTCATTATGTCAATTCCCCTGGATGATAAAATGCAACTGACTCAGCCCAAAACTTTAAAATGAAACACAAAGAGCTGGAATTTATTTCTTTATTATTTGCATTCAAATAGTGAAGTGTGGGGAGGAAAACACACTGAATTTTAAGGAATTTTTTGCCGACCCCAAACAATTTTGCAGGAAACTCTACGTTTGGGTAGACGCTCTACTAGTTGGCGCAGCTCTGCGCCTGTGGACCACTGAATAAATATTTAGTACATTAAAATATATGTATGCCATGGATTTTTCGAAATACCTATCAGTATCTTGCTGACTCCCTGCCTGTGAATGGTGCTGGTGTCTCAGTGAGAATTACTCTTTTAATGACATTTTCCAGAAACAGTCAGTCCAGTTTGATGATCTGGGGACAAGTGTGTGGATAATGCAATGGAGGTCCACAGTACAGACAAGTACATGCGTCTGTGTAAGCATGGAGAATTTTCCCTTTGAGGGATACCATCATGGTTACATGTATTGTTAATTGTGGTATTTATAAACATTGAAAACTTATGAAACAGATTATATAAAAAACAAGATTTTACAAAACTTTAATTTTTGAACCTCAAATTAAGTTTCCCTTTCAAATGCATTCATTCTCAGAAATTTGGTGGGACACCTCAAGCATTTACATATCAAATGCCAACAAACCAGCAAGAGGAATGGGGGAATCATCCATATTTATAAACTTTAAGGATGCACTTGATAACTGAATGTAATGATTGCACTGGAAAATCCAGCAGAAAAGCCCTTCTGATGACTACATTAATAGTTTAACCATAAGCATCTGATGTATTTTCTATGTGCACTAACTTTACATAGAATGTCATGGAGCTAATCCTGAGCAATTGGTTTAACCACAGGCAATAGCTGGAACACATGATGGATGGTCTATGGTCAAATTCTATATCCTGAACACGGTGAAGCACAGATTAAGCTTTTGTCCCTCTGTGGTAATGTTGTGTGGTGGCATAAGAACATTTTCTGATTCTCTGAAGGTTTTCTTTTAGCCTACTGTAAAAACAAAACCTTCACAATTATAAAAACAAAACAGAAAACAAAATATAAGAAAAAATGAATCTTCCTAAAAAATGCCAGGAAATCAGTCTGACAATGAGTCTGCTTTCAACCACTAAAACTTGATGCTGTGTCTTCCAGCCATTGAGGGCTTTCAGAAGTATGGTGTGCTAACTGCTAGCTTCCAGAAAGGCATTACACTATTCCTGCTCAAGGGCTGTGTGTTCTCATCTCAAATCAGGACAAAAAAGATGAAATCTCAAATGCCATGAATCAAAAAACCTTTTTTCTATTTCAGGTTAATAAATGTGTTTTTGATAACTTCAAATTTTGTTTTGAGTTTCCTTTTTTTGAAAAACCTTTTTCACTCCAATTAGCTTGAATTTCTAAATCAAAAGCAATTCCAAAGCAAAAAACTGGAATTCTTTCATTTAGAAGTTAAAACAGAATGGTTTGACAATTACAAAACTTTTTCCTTGACATTTTTTCTAGTCAGAAAATTCATTGAACTCAACCGTGTTTTACAAAGTTTTGGTTTTTGATGAAGCAGCATTTTTCAATGGCACAAAATTCTTTACCAAAAAGTTCTCAACCAGCTCTAGGTGCCGAACTCATGTTAAAAGTCCAAGGGATCTGGAAGCCTTCAAACATCTCCCCTTTCAGCTCTCACACATACACCCAAAGCAATTACAAAGTAATATTTCCTAGGGAATGAAGGATGAGCTACATTCCCTCAAGGAGGTAATGTTTTCTGCAATATCACAATAGTAAACATTAGGTAAACTTAATAAAAGTGAAAAGTCTCAGCAGCTAAAAAGTTAATATCAGTTGTGAGCTGCCCAAATAAGAAGAGGTGTATGGTGTGATTGTTTGTTAGCACTTGAGAAAACCTGTTAAACCTCTTTAATAAAAACTGTAACTTTTTTTCTTTCAAGTTATTCAACCTTTCACCCATTAGGCTCCTGCTCCTCACCCTTGACCCCCTTGCTATTTGTTTAGCATCATGGCAACAGAGTTTAGAAATCTGAAAAACATTAAGTTAAATGCAGTGGGGGGCTGGGGGAGGAAACTCCAGACTTGGTTTGAAAACACTTCTTTGAAATATATTTAACTATATTTCTCCTTTAAGTGTTCTCTAAACTGTAGAAAAATGATAGTTGTACCCCAGAATCCTTAAACAATCTTGTTTGTTTGTCAGTTAATAAAAGTGGCTTAAGGTGAGAGATTTTGGCAAATGTAGTTCACTCTTTCATGAAATAAAACCGCTGGGAGTGAATTGCATGTAGCTACTCTGGTGAAGGAATATTAATAAAGTTAGAAAACTTGCTGGGGTGGGGAGAGTGAAAGTGGGATACCGGAGATGAGAGGTTCCTGATTTCCAGTTATTTATTTGTGGAATAAAGGTGTGGAAAAAAATTTAAAGGGTCCAATCCCCAGATGCTCTAACACAGTATAGCTAAAGGAACTGGTGAAAACAGTGGACACAGTCTGTTGATTTGGGGATAATTCTGAGATTTTTAATTCATTTGCCTTTGTCTGCTGGAGGAAGTTTTGTACCAGATAATTCTATCAGGCTTTATTAATAAATTACACTTTTTTCATAATATAGCATAATATTGCATTATGTTTATTACATTATTTATCATGTAAAATGTCTATATTTCTTCAATTAGTCTGGAGGAACATGGCACAATACAGTTCAATACTGCGCTGATATTCAGAGGAAAAGATATAATTCTGGACTCTGTCATATCTCTTTTTTTAAAAAGGGATTTTATTGATCTTGAAAAAAAGAAAATTCATTGCAGGGGTTCGTACTTGTCAAAGGAACCCAAATTTTCATGGCCCTTCCACAGATGCATAAGTATGCAAAGAGAAATGTCTGTGTGTTCCATAAACGACAGGTTGACACCTGCCAATAGAATCTGAATAGACAAACGCTTGCTTGTACATGCAGTTGAAGTAGAGCTGGTCTGGAAAATTTGGACGAAACATATTATTGTTCAGAAAATGCCAATTTGGTGAAACCAGAAACATTTCCAAGAAAGGATCTGTTTCAACAGCTTTCCTATTTTGAAAAAAAAATTGGGAAAAAAGTTTCAAAATTGTCAAAATGTCCCTGTCCCAGGGTGACACTGGCTCTTTAGGAGGGAGCTGGGTCAGCAGTACACCCATGCCTTATCAGCACACTCCAATTTGGCTAAGGAAGAAAGCTTTAAAAAAGGCATCTGGGGCTAGAGAAGTGAGATTCCCAATGAGTCACAGCAGGGCAGGTGAGAGTTGCTGTTGACCAGGGGACAGAAGAAATCCTGGAAGCAGAAGATGGCTCCTGGGAGAAAGCTGAAGGCAGGAGTGCAGCAATAGGGGTTTGCTGGCTGGTGACTCCAAGTCAGAGAGCTAGGACCAAAGGGCTGCAGAGTGCTGAAGGCAGGGGGAACAAGAGTAGAGGGAAGGTCCTGTTGGTTCGAAGATGGAGCACCAGAAAGGGCTGAAGGGGAGCAATTGAAGAGCTTATCCACTGACTGCTCCAGGGTTGGATCCAGACGACCCATAAGCAAGCCAGGGGGAGTGAGAGATGTTCCCCTGGGCTAGGAATCTCTCAGCAGAGATATTTGTGGGGGTTCCCACTGGGAAGAGTAGAGTTGCATGCTACTTGGAGGGGCTGGAGTGGCTGTCCTGGTACAAGGACAGGAGAGGACTGTGACGGAGAGCAGTAGCAAGATGAGATATGCTGGGGTTGCCTGAAGAACCAGGTGGAGACGCTGAGGCTGTAAATCGTTTACGATAAGAGCCATACTGGGGAAATTGTGGACTATTGTGTTGGGACTCATTTTGTTATGATTTACATACGTGGGACTTTTGTAATAAATGAGCTGTACAAGGGCTATATTTATGCCTGATAAAATGCTTTGAAGTGTTTCTGGGGAGTCTACAGGAACGAAAATGAGGAAGGCAAGTCTGTCATGTGTGGTCTGCCACAGGAAGGCGTTCTAGTCAGGGATGCTCTATGACAATCTGTTTTTCACTTCAAAATGACTTTGCCTTGAACTTTCAGGTAAAGACATGCAAAGAAATAGAAACCAAATCATTTCAAAATGTTTTAAATGAAAAGGTTCAAAGGACCTGATTTTTTTTAAAAATTGGATTTTTAATGAGTGAAGATTTTTGAAATTTCAACTTTTCCTCCTGATTTGGGTTGGGGAAATTTTTCAAAAAACTCAAAAATTTTCACAGGATAGAAAAGCCATTTCCCATCCAGCTCCAAAGTGTAGTTTATGCATATGCACTTTTTGTGGTTTTCCATTATATGGCTAGGCTGTTTGTGATAATTCCTACATAGTTTTGCCATTGCATTTCAAGGGAGATCTGTTGATGCTAAGCCAGTCCCAGGTGGGCAAGCCAGTTTTGCTAGATTGTCTATAATGTAAAAAAAAGTCCATGAAAGAATGAGAATGAGGCTTGGGAAACACCTTTCCACTTTGGAGTCAAGTAAGGTTTCAAATTCCGACAATCTTGAAAAGAATATCTAGTACATAAACATCTAGATTTGTATTCTATCCCTGATTTTTATGCAGACAAATTAGCCATGCTTAGAAGACCTCCTTTTCTCTTTAATCTGCCTATAATGCCGGTTTTACTTACATATGTAGAATAAGAGAGAACATCAGAACAGCAAATCACTTACTGACCTAAAGTGAGATGGTGAGAGTCATCATAAGTGAATGGTGCATGGGCACTGATATCTGACTGGATGAAGCAAGGAAAACTCAGTTATAGCTAGTGATAACATTTTAAGGGATTTAAATACTATCAGGTACCATATAGGCAGCCAATGTAAAGAACATAGGGCAGATGTAATTCACTCGATAGATCAAACCTGTGAGCAAACAAGCTGCCGTGTTCTGAAGAAGATGCAAGACACAGAAATGCCTTGCTCGAGGCCCTACGTAGAAAGAATTAGAGTACCTGAGCTTTCTGTTCATGAAGATGAGTGTTGCTCTTGCAAGGTCATCAGAAGATAAACAAGGGCAAATGGCACAGCTGAAAGAAAATGCCTCATACCACCAAAAATTCATATGCCAGGAATCTTAGTGACTCGTTCCACCAGAGCTATATGAATGGAATTTCTCCATGGACGTCAGGAGATTTTCTAAAGAGTTTAGAACCAAGTGACTTCTGCCTTGTCAGAATCTCTGGGCTTGTGTTGAATAGGATTTAAAGGTGTTTTTTAGAACATGCTAACGAACAAGTTCTAACTAATGCATTCTAACTAATGCTCCAGTGCGGAGTCCTGGCCCTATTGAAGTCAATGGCCAAACTCCCATTGATTGCTGTGGGGCCAGGATTTCATCCCCAGTGTGAACAAAGCAGTGTCTCCTTGTCTATACTAGAGCTAATGTGTTCTAAGGATACACATTTAAATCCTAGCCTAGACAAGCACTTTCTGAGCACCTCCTCTACAGTGAGCCATCCTAAAGGGTATTTTCAAACCCACTAGTTCAGCTCCTTCACCCATCCAACTCACCCAGACCACAACTCTCCTTGTCCCTCCATCCCAATATGCCAGGGAACTATCTTCCAGCCACAAAAAAGAAATAAGATACACGAAGCTCAGACTGAACAAAACACTCACACAGAAGGTGACAATGAGGGACGGTCACCCCCCAAAATGCACATATTCCAAACAACCACTCATGCTCAAGCAAAGCAATTAAAATTGTAATTCTCTCATATCATATTACCTGTTTATCTTAGTAATAGCTTTGCCAAAGGACCTATTATGGTAGTGAAGACTTAGAGTGCAAATGGCACATAAGGACCACAGTGAGATTGGACCTCATTGTGGCCCTTATGTGCCATTTGCACTGTAAGTCATTATTGTCATAACAGGTCCTTTAGCAAAGCTATTACTAGGATAAACATCGTAAGCTCTTTGGGGCAGGGCCCGTCCTGTACAATGTCTTTGCAGAGAGCCTACAGTTTAAAATCCCAGAAATACCTGGTAAATGAGACAGTGAGTCAAAGCGGCTGATGGGGGAGACTGGGTAACAAAATATAATCAAATATGAAACTTACATATTCATGGAAGGATTTGTAAGGGATTCCACTCACCCTAAAGGGAACCACATCAAAATCTCAATCACCAGCCAACCCCAGGTGTGATGCTGAAGCACTTGAAAATGGGGCTGTTCTCCGGGCGCAGATACGCCTTTGGAAAAGTTCAATGATAATCATGGATAAACATGACGGGGGTATTTTTAACATTAAATTGAATTTATAACCCATTAAAATGACCTGGCATAATATCTTTTAAAACAACAACCACAAGCTATTTTTCTGACCGTATTCAACACAGAGAGAATTAGAAATTGTCTTTGGGCTTGATCCAAATCCCTTGGGAATCAATGGGAAAACTTCCACTGTCTCTGGATCAAGGTCTTATTCTGAAGGGAAGAGCCTGATGATATCCTTTTTTTCTAGCTCTAATGAAAATAATCAAGGTGGCATGATTGTATTTTAGTGACATACAGTGTTGGAATCAAATAACTGTGGGAATGAGCAAAGGGCCAGTGGCTGGGGTCAAGCTGAAGAGATCTACCCTAGGAACTGCTTTGAAAATACTTCTCATTTTTGTGCGTGCCACAGGCAACTTCTTCAGAAGTAGCCTTATTAGCCAAGGATAAAAGTCATCCCCTGCAGTTATGGTTTAGCAGTGTCCAGAGAAGGGACGTGAACTATACCAGAGGCAGGGAAATCCCTTCTTCAAATCAAAGAGTGGTAAGAGTCCAAAAGCCTCTTTGAGATTTTATATATTATTTGATATATGTATGAAATAAAAACAAACATTGTCTCCTGCTGTCTCCAGAGGCTCTCAGGCCTGGGACACATGTGCTGAGTTAAATACACTGCAAAGACTAAACAGTTTCTAGGCAGATCTAGAAGCTGTCTGGGTGTGTTTCCACTGCTAGCTAACTACTCCTGCAACTGATTCAGGGGACTCTCTCAAAGACTAAAATATCCCTTTGCAAAAGGTCTCTGATTTTATCTTGCATTCATCCTCCCTGTTCTACTTCATGATCCAGAGAAGATTTTCAAACAGCATAAAAGGCTAGGGAAATAGAAGAGGGGTATGAGGAAGGAACAGTTCTGAGATGCTAAGAAACACTTGCAAACTATGCTGTCAAACAAAATTGTCCTGTCAAAGGGGACCTGATCCCAGGTTGATTTTTGTCTAGCTCATGTTGTCAGTACCCCTCCCCCCCACACAAACGTACACACCTTTCTTTCTTTTTCCTTTCTTTTCTTTCTTAAGAGTCTTTTTTTTTTTTTAACAAGACAAGCTGACTCCAGTCAATCTGTTTAAAATCTGGAAGTGGATTTTTGTGCCCACATTAGTGTGTCCTTAAAAACAGTCTCATGTTACGCACCCCCTGAAGATTGGTATCAAGACCTAACTCTTATATATCGTGGCCTGGTCCCTGAGTTCCTTTTCAGCTCCTCTAAGATCCCCTCTTTTCTCCCCCTCCCTCACCTTTTTGTTGTTCCCAGAAAGGAAAGTGAGTTTTGAAAGTGTCAGAATAGTGTAAATGCTGATATATTGGCCACAGTTGTTTGAAGACCTTTTGAGAGACAAACTCCTCCCCTCTCCTCTGTTCCCTTCAAGTTGGGAATGATTCATCAGCTGGCCTTTAGCAAGAAAAGAGACCTGCCCTGGGTCTAAGGCCTTTGACCTGTGTGAAGAGACGGGTCAGACTGGGAGCAACTGTGCAAGCGCCACTGCTGCAGCCGCAGGTCTTGGAAACACAAGGGAGAGGGGACGGAGAGAATGGAGTGGGATGGTGGGAAAAAGTGGGAATTTATAAAAGTTAAGAGTATATTTCTAAGAGTCTCAGTGGATCAGCTGACAACTGGGGTCAGGGGTCATATTTATGCTTGATTCCCTGAGCATGTTACAGTAACATCTGCTTGTTAAGGGTCTATGGGGACCAAATGTTTCTGACCTCTGCCTACAAAAGGGGGCAAACTGAGAGATTAGGGGTGTTTATATTAACATTTGGGTTTGACTTTAAGGTTTCCCTCCCTGAGCCTGGTTTGTCAAGATCGCCTCATTTATTTTCTTTTCTACTCAAATAGTCAGGTCAACCGTGGCAAGTATTTTACCTGCTTTTGAAGCCACAAGGTGCATATTAAAGCCACCCCTTGCCTGTGCAAGGGATTTGCAATGGTGGGAAATAATACATTTGTAAATAGAGGTGGGGCCAATTAAATTCCTCTACAACTGAGCACCCCCAGATTTTCTGCAGAGCAGGGCTGGCATCTGACCTGGATCTAGAGCCAAATTTCTCAGCCTCTGTCTGTATCTATTAATGACTGAACTAAAGTCCAAGAGGTGACCAGAACTTTGTGGGTAGGGTTTGAAATCTGGCTTTTAAATTTGCAGCTTTGGGATAACACTCTATTCATTATTCTATATAAATAGGCTTGGCAGAATTTGATTTTTAAAAAAAGATAATTTCAACTGATAATATCATTGTCTATTTTAACCATTTTTTCCTATGTTTGTCAATGTATATTTTCACAGTGGTGGAGATTGTGAGGTGGGGGACCATAATTGTTTACTGCCAGTAGATGTTGAGATTCAAAAAGTTAAAGGTTTATAAATGTTAAAACATAAATTGTCAATATCACAAGTCAAAATATACAGAGTACATATCTTTAAAGCAAAGCGTATAAGCTCTCAATCAGTATTTTTCATACATTACCTGTATGTAAATGTTGATTAGTATCTATGGAAATATTTTTCCATTGGTTTTTGTGTGTACAGAAAAATTAATATTTACCAGCATATACCAATGAAAAAAGATCTAATCCTTCCAAGGCTATCTATAAGAAAACTATACATATGGAAATTCCTTAAATAACAGATACAAAGTGTTAACATCCCCTAACTCCAGCTGGGAGAGCTACATTCTGAACTCATTTTGGGCAGCCACAAAATAATAATGATTTAGACTTAGGGATTAAAGTTCCAGAATCAGAGATATTTACCTTCCCTTGCAACAACGTCCCAATCCTAGTACTCTCCTTCGACAGCTGAGACAGATGGAGACTCCTTCATAGAATATTTTACCTAATGTCCCTTTCTCCACGCACTAGGAGAATCTGAGCTTGGTCTCTCAGTAGCTAGAGGTGAAAGGCTAAGGTTGCTGAATTTAGGTGAATAAGAAGTTTTCCTCCAATCTAGAGGTTTTGGGAGGAAAGATTAAGATTAAAGCCCCCTCCTGTGATGCTTCAATCTTTAAAATAATTTGGTCCCCTCTGCTTTCGTCGAAGTTGATGCCAAAAATTCTCATCCCCTTCACTGACTGCGGAACTGGACCCACCATTTAATCTTTATAATATATAATTTAATTTTATACTTTGCACATTTCCAATCCCTGACCAGTCTACTTGAGTACTAAATTCATTCCAGTCATTTCCTGGTTTCAGTCCAGTGACCATGTTGGCCTTCAAGTATGTGTTGGCCTTCAAGACCCAGGAAAGTAGAGATGTCAACTTTTAGCTTGTTTATGCAACACTTTTTGCTACACTTCAGGCAGTTCATGTCTGTACATGGTTAAAGCTGCAGTTCAAACACTCTCCTGGGAGAGAATCTGAAGTTTTGTTCTGGCAAAACAAAAGCCTCCCCCTCTCCCCCCAGTGGAAACATTTGTGTGTGTTTTGGTTATTTTTAGCAGGCAACAACTAAAAAGGATCTTGTGTTGTGCTATCGTATAACATTGCCCAGTCTTTGGGTCCAAAGTCAACAGTGGTTAAGTTCACATCACACGGTCCAATTCCCCATTTAACTGTGTATAAGGAAAATGTGCTTGGAATTCAAACCGAATCATCTCAGTGGAAGGTCTCCATGAGCTGAGAGAGGTCTGAAACATTGGGAGTTAGGGAGATGGGGGCTGTTTAAAGGTAGGGTCTCAGAGCAGGGGGAGTGGTGGGAGAGAAGAATGTGGGCCATTCAAATCCACCTTTGTGATTATAAATAATAAAAAATTTCATTCGGAAGTGCATTCTGCCAGACTTCACAATAAACCTCCTAGCATGTCATTGAAATTCTCTTAATCAGGGTCAGAACCCACAAGCTGGGGTCTGCCCTGTGAGTTTAGTGGGAAAAATATTCTCCTTCGCAAGTAGATTTTTTTTCTCTTTCCTTTTCTCTTTGAGCTGCAAGGGAACCCCACATAAACATGCAGAGCAATTTTCCAGTACATTAACCCGGGAGGGGGGAAATCCTTACTATCCATGCAAGGGGGAGGGAAAAATGGAGCAACTGGGTGAGCCAAAGATGGATGAGCCTGGGATATGAGACAGAGTAGTTTTTCCACTGTCCTGCCCTATACACCTAGAACAAAAGCTTCATTGAGTGAAATGCTTGACATCAGCCTCATAAACTAGTAGTTGGGCACAAAAGGTCTGACACTTGAAAATACCAATCCCAGCCCTCCTTCCATTGCAGCTGCACACAGGGGCTGGGCCTAACAGTTGTGTCCCTTTGTCATCCCATAGGACAAGAGGTGAAGATAAATAGTGTTGACTTTAATGCAGTCACACAATTTTGCATTTTCCCAAAAGACAACATTTCCTCCCAGGCCTTACATTATTACCTCAGGCTGGTATAGCCATCTTTCCTTCTCTTGGGGGTAGGGACGGCTCAGGGGTAGCAGGGGACCAAGGGAGAAAGGAAGAACTTGAAGCTTCTGTATTTCTTTCCCTATAGGACATGGACTTTTTCGCCTGGTACTTGCTTTGTTATGGTGGGTTCTTTCTTTCTCATGGGAAATATGGGCATGGCCTGAGGAGCTGGGAATGAGGCTGAACAATAATTTTCTGAGCTACACTCCCATCCTCCCCCCTCCCCCCCAACTAACCCTAAAACAGATTGGATAGTCCCTGAAGATCAACATTAGGAAGTAGAAATCAGTACAGCAACAGCTTCCTGGAGTAAAACTTGCCCATATATATTTACAACCAACTCCTTGAAAATCTTAGCATCTGTGAATCCCACAGGCTTTAAAGAATGAGAACTGGAGTGTTTGGATATTTCACCTGTAAATGTACGTAGAACTTACAATTTTATCTGGTTGTATTCACAGCTCCACTGAGACATGTTAGGGGAGAAAGACAGTGGATGGTAGAACTTTTGAGCTCATCTGAACTTGGTGGGCTAGAGCCAAGTGAAATTGTCTGGAAGGTTCTCAGCCTGAGTACTACCCTATCTCCTCCAACTGGCCGCAGAATGCCTTCTGTGATCCGTTTGTGTCATTCCACACAATGGCTCGTTAGAAGAAAATGGAAACTATCAACTTTTGTCTCCTAGCAGTCCTTCTTTTCTGTAGTGGACTTGTGAGATCACGTCATGCAGAATGTATGTGGCTAGTTAAGACTGCCGTACTAGTTGGAAACATAAATGTGTTATACCTTGACTATTCCTACTTGCTTTTCTATATAGAATAAATGAAGGGTTCTGAGGAAGGAAGGCACAGCTACAGTGTCCTTCCTTGGGGTGAATATTTCCATTTTTCAAGTTCACTATCATTTTTCATTCTCCAGACTACGTTGTCTACTGGAGTTTAATTCTTGGCTCTTCATCTCACACAGTCTGTGACCTTGGACAAACTTTAAAAGATGTTTTACATGTCTAAACAGTGCCTTTTGTTCCTATTCGATAAAAGAATAGCAAGGACAAAAGCATAATCTTTCAGAATGTTTTCAGTCATCATTCTTTTGGCCTTCTGAGATTGGCAGCTAAACAGAAAATGAGAAGTTCTATATTTGAAAATAAGTACAATACCTTGAAATACCTGTAATAGTCAAGGAAAGAGATGTTTGGGATAGGTTGCTTCTTTACATCAGTTTCTCCCACTATAAAATGTGTACCTTCCTCACAGTTATGTTGTGAACCTCAGTGTCATAATAGTGTGGCCCAATGGATAGGGCAGCTGTCTGGGGTGAAATTTGGCCCCTTGAAATCAATGGCAAAACTCCCATCAACTTCAGTAAGGTCAGCAAACTCTGTGTGTCTCAGCTGTCGTCAGCAAAAATTATGCAAAGTGAGTACTCATTTTTGTGCATTCGTTTTAGGTGCCTAACTTGAGACAAGTTCGGCCTACGCTTCAGAGGTGCTGAGCCTCAGCTGACGTCAGTTTGTGACCATGAGCCTTCAGTATCTCTGAAAATCTCTCTTGAGGAGTGGCTCTAATTATCCTGTCCCTCTTCCATTATGCCAAAATACCTGCTATATGTGGAGGGATGCTCACTGGGAGATAGAATCGTAGCTTACAGTTGCTTTGTGCTTACTCACCAGATTCTGTTTCCTGCTTACATAGGATGGGAATGACATTAGTTCCACCACAGAGGTAAGGGGCAGGATTTGCCACTGACTATATGCAGTGCTGGACCATATTTGCTCCCTACAAAGAATGGAATCCTGCTGCACCAGTGTATCACATAGAACTTGACAAAATAAGGCAAAAAAGATTCTGCTAAAAAAAAAAGTTAACTTTTTTATGCAAATTTTTAATTTCTACAACATTTTGATCGCCCTATAAACTGGTTGAAAATCGGCAAAAATGAAAAAATTCAGAATTTTTTTTTAAAATAAATAAAATAAATAGCTTCTCTATAGTATTTTTCATGCATTGTACTCAAAATACTTTACAAAGGAGGGTGCAAATATTATTATTCCCATTTTACACAGGGTAAACTGAGCCACAAAGAAAGTAAACCCAAATCCACAGATTGGGTCTCTGGCAGACATAGGACCACCTGACTTTCAGTCCTGCACTCCATTCTCTTGACAACACTGCATGTTTATTCTAAAGGCCCAAGAAGTACAACCATTATGGACATAGACAAATATAGTAGCTAATCCAACTTCCACAGGAGTTAATGGGAGATAGATCCAGCTCCTCCAATGTTGTGTGTACATTTTAGATAGAAGACTTCACAGAACAAGTGGGCTTCAAAAGGTTTCTTAAATATAAATCATGCCCAAATTTTACAACATAAAACAGTCTCTGTAAAAGTCAAACTTTGTTATTTTGTTTCCCTTGAAGTAACTCAACCCGCACGGGAAAAAGGATAGAGAAAAAGTGTTAAATTCATCAATTCACTGGGATGAAACATTTACATGTGATGATGAGATAACGGGTGTTAGGTGAAATCAGTGAAACTACTCATGCTTAAAGTTAGGCATTTGCTTAAGTACTTTCCTAACTTAGTTCTTTTATGGTACTGGCTACCCAGGCATAGGAGCTCAGTTAAGACCCTATCTACAAATGAGAACAAAAAACATTTTTTTTGATGAAAAGAAATAAATACAGGATAAAGTTGTGTTAAAAAAAATTACCATCCCTGGTGAAACTAGAAGGAAAAAATCCCAATGTTATGGGTTGGGGGGGAGGATACATTTTTCATTATAACTTTGATTTTTTCCCCAAATAAATATAGATAAAGCCTTCTTTAAATGAAGCCATCTTTATTACATGAAATAAAAACGAATAAGATGTTTGAAGCCATATTGGTCTTTAAGAACAAGTTGGATTTGGTAATAGCTCACTTTAAAAGCTGCCAAAATTTGAAGAAAAGACATTATCAACCTGAAAGTTTGTTTGAGCGATTTCTAACTGATTTGTTAGTCCAATAAAAGGTTGCACTTTAACTACCTTGGCTCACTTAAGAATAATTGACATTTCTTTCATTTTTATGGCATCGTTTAAGCTTTAGAATGGATTATTTGCTTGAATATTCCTGCCATTTGCAGCTACTAATAGATGAGCTCGCATGCACAAGGAACTGTCCAATTTCTCTTTCTGAGAAATGTACTGTACAGCTACTGTGCAATATTCTCTTAGGGTAAATTCACAGTGGTGCAATGGATTGAAGGAAGTGCTTTACACGTGACTTAAGTCTCATGGTGAGCTGTTTATGAGGGCTGAAGGCACTGTCAATGGTAAGTCTTAGAATAGGCCAGCATGGGGGAATAGGAACAGGACTGACCATGGGGTATATGACTTTGAGGCTCTTGTGGTCTAAAACCCTGAATGTGGGCCTGATCCACTGACTACTGAAGTGAGTGGAATAACCCTCCAATGACTTCAATATGCTCTGGATTAGTCCCATTGAGCATCAGTGGCTGCTATTCTAGCCCATAGGCTAGGAGAGTGAGTATGAAGGATCTGTGTTGCAGTCCCATGCAACCCTGACTGGGGTTGTGAATTCCATCTCCCCACCCCAGCTTAGTTCCCCATACAAAGTGCAGCTGATTGGCCCTTGTGTGGCAAGGGATGAATTTCACCCTTAGTGAATTTCTGGCTTGCCGCACACAAAATGTCCTGTGTGAGGGAATTCACTCCATCAAAGGAGAGCCATTTTCATCCTGATTTGTGTCTGAAACATGAAAACAACATAACAGCTGCATGCTGCATTGAATAAAGAACATACACATGCATTTAAATCACTTATATCTTACTTTTTTATGATGCAATTGTGAATTATGTTCTTTTTGCATCTGTAATTAGAGGGCAGAACAGATGGTGAAAGCTTCGTTTAAAGTGATGTGTCCATTAAAATAACCTATGCTGCCAAATGATTGTTCACTATAACAGGGTATTCATTCACTGCAGCAGGCATTTTGCACTGCTGAAATACATTGGAAAGGTCTCTGGACTTTGCACAACGCTTATTATTTTTAAAGCTTCCCTATAAAAGGATTCACTGTAACAGTGTTAGTACCATAATTCCAGAGCATATGCTTTACGGTATCATTATAATTTTAAAATGATCTTGTGTATAATGATAAGAATTTATGACCATAAATAATAGGTTATATTTATGATGGCAACAATGAACCCGCCTCTAAAAAAATGAAATCATCTGTCCTAGGGCATAAGAGTAATAAGTTTGGTGTTCTCGGCTAATCTCCAATGGCCATTTGTTCACATTGTACAATTTGGCACAAAGAACAGCCTTTTCTCAGGAGAGAAAGAACTCTTCTATAAGACAAAGAGAAGTTGCAGAGCAGGAGTGCATGGCCAAAATGGCCTGGAGAAATTTGCACTGTACCTTGCATGTCCACTAAAAATCGCTGAACCTAAATTTTAATAATGTAAAAAACCTAAACCTAAAACTAAAACTTAAAAAAAAAAGAAAGAAAAAGAAAAAGAAATGATCTGTTTGCATCAAAACCAATCAGTTGAGGAGCTTGAAGATTGCTTGACAACGGACTTTGTCAATAGAACAGAGCCTTTCAGCACTAGGTCACTGGTATGAATCCAGCTTAAGTCAATAATAATTGAAACTCATTGCCAAAGCCAACTTGGATGTGTCTGGTGGCCTATGGAAAATAAACTGGCAGTCTTATTCCAATTCCTAGTGGAGATCTATCCCAATAACTAGCTGCCCCTGTTGGCAGTCTCAACAGAGAGGCCAATGACTTGTAGGACATTCCTACAAGTCAGGCTTTTTGAAGTGCTTCTAGGTCATACCTACTCTGTGGCGAAACAACTTCATTCATCAAGGATGTCAAACCAAACACTTCCATGAGCACTCAAATTCACCCCTATGCAGAGGACCAACAAAAATCTGTGCACCACTTATTAAGCCTTATTATGAAGGCTTTAGCTGTGCATGGCCTTGGTAATTTACACAAGGGAAATTTCAGTCTATGCGTTCATATAGTTCAGAAGTAAAAAGAATGATGCTAATTGACAGAATAAATATTTTGGGGTGTGAAACTTTATTGTAGGACTGGAAGGAAGGCCAAATTCTTTGCTGATTCAAATGGATGCAACCTCACGAAAATCCGTGGTGCTGCACCATTTGCACCACAAGACAATTGGTTTCTTTGCATGCTGAAGCTGAATTGCACATGCAGACTTTTAACGAAAAATATTTTTGTTTTTAGAAAGTCCTTTGGCATTGTGAGACAGCCTGTTTTCCAGTGAGAAATTATAAATCTGGCTGACACAGATAATTAGGGAAGAGCATGACATCTTTTGGACATGTTCATTACTGATATGGTACATGAAACTATAATATAGTGTCCAACAAATGGACATACAACACAGACTAATCTAATATATAATAAAATGTGGTGACCAAACAGATATGTTATTTTGCTGTGGAAATCCAATTTCTTTTTTCTTTTATTTATTTATTTTAAAATATATATAAATAGATTGGGGGTCTGCTTTCATTTTAAACTCTGGAAAGGCCATTTGTCATCATTTGAGTGGCTACGCACACCCGCTGTTTATATGCTTTAGGCTGCAAACCAGTTCTTCAGTGGTCAAGTAGATTTTGCTGAGTGACTCTATTATTCGGTGTTAGGATTTTGATTTTTTTCTGGTGTGCCTATAACAATTGTGTTACCGTACCTGCCATTGATCATCATTTCCCAATTACTGTAACACAAGAAGCACACATGGTTTCCAGATTGCACTTCTGATCTCCTCCAGTCCACAGCTGTTTGCTTAATGAATGCTTGTGGTTTGTTTCCTTTGCCCTGGAATAAAAAAAGAGAGTGAGGCCATAGATCAGGGAAGAAAATGCTAATTCACATGTTGATTGCGGTATTGTTAGAGGCCTACATGGGCTCAGTGTTTGCTCAGGGCTGCTTCAGTGCATATAAGTTTCACTCCATTAAAGTCATAAGAAGCTTTACCTGCCGCCCACCCAAGTAAGCTCTTTGTGTGTGTGTGTCAGTTGAGACCTTGAGCATTGTTAAATCAGACTGTAAGAAGAGGTGGTGAGTGACATGTTTTCACAGAGGACAGTTTTCAGGTCTTGAAGAGACCTGTTGGAATAAACACATCCAAGATAATAGCATCAAGGCAGGACAAAGGCTACATCAATGTGAAAATGCCATCAGCCGGAGACATTCTGATGGGCTAGCAAGCCAACAATAGACACAAACTGTCTAATGTGTTGGGTAAAGATAGCAATAACCATTAACGGCCACTGTAAAATGAAGCATTATGTTCTGGAGCAGAAAGGAAAATGCAAATTGATTCTCTTTTTGTTTAGATTTAAGTGCTTATCAAGGTTAGTAGGTAGGCCAGGTCTGCAGATCTGTCAAACCAGAATAAGCTGTTGTATTCTAATACATGTAAAAGGGTTGATTTCCCCCACTCAACCCCCACCTCTCTAGATGGCTTTCAAGGACAGGAAGAGTGTTAAAGTCTAGTCTTTTCACATTGCCTGTTGATACACCTCTCAGCCAAGCCGATGGACAGAATGAGTCTCTGAGCTGAAACCTTTCAGAAATGATATACTGAAATTAGTGCTGATCTGGTCTGATGTGGAGCTACACTTAGCCCAAAGTCTGGTGTGGTCTAGTTTCCACAGGCATTTAAAAAACTCTTTTACAGCCATCTGATACAAAGTGATTTCTACTTCTTTATCACCTTTGACACATGGACGTTGGCATTGTTTCCTACTGCTGTGGTCTCTGCCAATCATCAGATAGTAAGGATTAGAGATGAGTGAACCAGTTCAACTGGAATAGCCTGTCCAGCCCCCATCACTCCCACAGCCCCATTCTCTGATACATATACTAAATCTGAACCATACCTTTACTTTCTACTGTCACCACCACTTTTACTGTCACCACTCTTCTTTAAGTTCTGGCTGCAACTGGACAGTTTGGAGACAGTGTCTCTATATTCGACAATGCCATGTCACCCCAAGTGTGAAATCCTGGCTTTGTTGAAGTCAATGGCAAAACTGACATTGTGCTGCTTAATGGAAGAATGTTTTATTCTAGAGCGGGTCTGAAAATTTTCATCCAAATGTTTTTTCCCCCTTCAGTAAAAATGCCATTTTCATCTCAATAAAACCATTTTGAAGAACATGTCAGTTGACAACATTTAATTTAGAAAAAAAGAAATGAAGCATTTTGATTGTTTTTAATCTCAAAATGTTCTTTCAAAACAGAAGTAATTGTTTTTATCTATATATATAAAATCTTATGAAAGTTTAAAAAGACTGAAATGGGAACAAAATATTTCCTTTTTTATTGAAATTTTTGTTTTGAGCAAGCTGAAGCAAAATTCGTTTCTGAATGGAAAACATATTCAAAATGGGGGACTTTTCTACAAAATTGAAAATCTGTTCCTGCTGAACTCTACTTTGTAAGAATATCCAACTAGAGACTCAGCTTCCTTCATAAGAATTTGGGAACAGTCTACCTTATAAAGTTTGCTCCCCCTTTGGGACAGTGACATCTATTGTTGGGAAGAAGGTTATCTCCTTAAAAGCCTGAAGTCAGATTAACAGTACTGTGGAAATGTCTCCATTATTAGAACTCCACATCTTCACTTCTACTGCAGAGCTCTTTGCTCCAGCTTCTGAATGCTGCCTTTCAAAAAGACATGTCCTAAATTATAAAATGACCTGTGTACACACGGACAATGATGAAGATAGCTGATAAGCATTGTTTCATGAGCTGTTATGCAGATGCAATATACTACCTGTCACTCTCCCACACATTAAGGCATCAGATAAAACAAGTTCTACTGAAGTTTGTCTAACAAAATGGATATATTATCTTTAGCCAATTTCTCTGCCGGTTTGCTGAGTTGGGGAATAGTGTTGCCTGTAACAGGAAATAGGAATCTTTAATCAAAGGTTCATTGATCATCACATTTTTCTTCGATTGTTCAACTCTGCTCTAACTTTGGACAATTAGGTATAATTTTTTCAGCATGTCTTGCTGTTTCTTGGAACCAAGCATCAGGGCCAGATTCTTATTTAAGATATGCTGGTGTAAACCTAAAGTAATTCCATTAATTATACCAGGACAATTTGGCCCATTGTATCTGGCTCACAGCTTTCCCTTTCATTCCATTAGTGCTTGGCACATATCTACAGTTGCTTAAAAGCTTTTTCTCTGGTTGGGAAAAATCCTCATGGCAAAAGAGAGTAGAAAGGAATCCAATGACCTGCAACCCTAGGTGACTGAAGCCAGATGTAGTTTGTTGTCTAGCAGTCTTAAAGTCACTGTTTAGGCTAGATGTAGGCAGAAGAGCAACTAATATGGCAGAGGCCTTTATGTTTTGTTGACAATATATGACACTTAAATATATAGTTTAGATACTCTCGAGTATCCCCGGATTGCCCGGAAGAAAGGGCATGGTACAGGGAGTCAATTATAGGCATGACGGTTTGTTATGAGAGGTTCTTTTTGTGAAAAAGGTGGGGGGAAATGCAGATTTTTAATTGCAAGGTTTGGAACAAAAGTTCATTGAGTTGTGGGAGAAAAAAAGCTTTCACTTTAGTTATGCTGACTTTTTTTCTAGGGGGTGGGCAATTTTAGGAAAAAATTTTGCTTTTTCCGACCATGAATTATATCACAACAGAAGGTTAATATGACTTAATTGAGAGATGGATTAGTATGAAGTATGAGGAAGGAAGAACAAGAACAGAATATTGTGTTCCATGGATATTCCTAGATTGTGGACAGGACAAGTACTATACATCACAACCAATAGTGGCACAAGCTTTTTTATATGGCTCTGCCAATGTGACTTACCTTTGACCTAGAAAGACTGTCTTTAAGAGTTAAAAGTGGGCTTCATTTTCATTACTACTTTCCAGACCTACATCATATTTTTGCTGATCATGGGCAGTTTTAATAGTGTTTTTTCTAGAAATTAATAATAATTTTGCCACTATTGATACGGACTGGATTCAAACTGGTAACTAAGTATGGAAAAGCTTTGCCTCTTCTTCAGTCACTAGCAGAATGTATTTCTTTTGTGAAGTTTTCCATGAGGTGCCAGCACCTCTTTAAGGCTAAACAATGACTCAATATTACCTCAAATTGGAGCATGGTGCTGAAATCTGTAGCATGCCCCCTTTTAAGAACATGGACACAAAATAAAAAAAATACAAAAATACAGAGCTCAGCTAGTTATAAATGACATAGGAAATGAAAATCCCCAGCCAGTGTACAAAGAGAGGGAAAGCAGACAGCACTGTAATGATTGTTTATCACTATCCTTTTCTACAGTATAATATTCAACTCAGGCGTAGCTGGGGAGCCCACACTAGAGCAGAAACTCTCAAACCAAAAGAGAATGGGGCACAGCGTTGATATTTTCAAATGTTTTTCAGACTGTTTATATTCTACCTTGCGTTTATTGTCGTCTTTTTTAACTGAGTTTTGATTTGAGAATTTTATGTTCATTTAGGCCCTGACTCAGCAAAGAACTGACCTGCGTATACAGATGCCAAGCTGCAAGTTGAGCATGTGCTTAAGTCCTTTTTCTGAAACAGGGCCTTAGGGTGGAACTTAATTTAGGAGATAGAAGGTTAATCGGATGACTTGAAGCAAAGATGGTGTTTGTACAAACCCCTGTGAAGATAAACCAGCTAAGGTTTGCCCACCTCTGTTTATAGCATTTTGTTATTGATGAATGCAGGTGAAAAGCCAACTTTAATTCTGGTTTATCAATATTTTCTTAAACCAAGGATTAAATTGATTGAAAAATTGCTCTTTATGTCACTGCTAGTAGAAACTCCTCAATAGAAAGCTATTTATTTATTTATTTGTACTTCCTAGGATTCCAGTCAGGACTTCATTGTGTCAGGTACTGTACGAACACAGAGGAAGACATGATCCCAGTTCCTGAAGATGTTTAAAATCTAGAATAAACAAATTAAGAGATGTGGTGGGTGGTCGGAGAGAATACATCAGATGAACAAGACAAGACTGAATGCTATGTAGTAAGATTCCTAACAGGACTTGAAGCAATAATGTGTTGAAAGCTTTACAAATATAAAGGGGGTTGGCTATCAAAAAAGTCACCCATCCATGGTGGCATTTGTGAAGCAGCAAGAGAGAAATAAGTGTAAATACCATCTTCACAGTTTTACCGTTTCATTTCAAAATCGTATCAAAATATTGCCTCCCGATCCTTGCCCAGTAATGTGGGCACAGATGCTAAATTATGGTGATTCTTTCCCAGGGTTAAACTGATCACCAAATTTGAGATCAGGAAAATATTTGGAGGCTTGTTTTCCCCCTTCCGCTGAACGTTTGTCCCATGCTATGGTTGAAGACGCCAGCTTACACAGACTTCAGAGCTTCCTATCTTTGTCTTTTTCTACTGCAGTAAGGCAACAGATAGACTTTGTCATCAAAAGGAGGGGCATCCATTAGCATCTGTAGAGGAATGAAGAAGAATGAGTGATAAAGAGCAAAATAACCTCAAACTCGAGCAAAGAGGATGTCAGGGAACATAACTGCAAAGACTGTCTTGGCGATGAGAGAGGAGCTACTCCGAGTGACTGTCACAGCAGGTAGGAACTGCACCTTTTCTGCAAACAAACACCAGCATCAATAAGTGCCTTTTAATGTGCACTGAGTCTTTGTGTAGGAAAAGGATGTGCAGTTGGCAAGTACAGAGCTGTAAGGGGATAGTTTGAACATGCTGATAAAACGTCTAGCTTTACTCCAGACTTGACTTTATCATTTATCAAGGGATATTGTTAGTGTGAAGATGATAGCCACCCTCTGACAAGAGACAGACAGTGAAATGTATATGAACAAAACATCCATTGTGGAGAATTCTATCCTGTATGGGTGGTGACTTTTGTATCCATAATCACACAATCTTACAGAGAGATAAAGCACAAAGCACGGGGGGGCGGTGGGTGGTGGGTATAAAAGGCAGGCACTCTCCACGTTGAAGTCTAAACATATACAATTTTGTGTGCTTGGCTTCCCTGGCAGGAAGATGGGAGGTGTAGACGCAGGGCAAGGTGAGTACTTTGGAAAATGAGGTTAGCTGGCTCTCTAGTGCCAGATGGTATGCTCGGTATGGCAACAAGGAAAAGAAAAAGCCATAAGTGGAAAGAATGCCTTTCCATCGCAGAGCAGAAGCATGATGAAATTGGAGCTGGGCGCATACGGCAAACATTTCCCCGTGAGCATTTGTTGAAATTAAATTTAAAAAAAACCCCAACAAATATGCACTTTTCTTGGGACTTTGAGCAACTGAGTTTTACTCACGGAAGTGCAGCCTTGAGGGCTGAGAATTTTAGACTCACTTCCATGACTCCCGATTTCAGAAGTGGTATGGTTTATGTTTATTTCTCCTTTAGATTTAAGTAACAATGAAAATAATCCATACAAAGAGCCCCAAATGATGAATTGGGGAGGCAATCATCTCATTCATCAGCCAAGAATAATCATTTACAAATAATGAACACTGGTAGATACAGTACAGGTACCTCATTCTCAAAATCCTTCATTAGATCCATGTCACAGAGGCTAGTCAGTGAGTTAGACCAGGATCTGATCACAGCCTTTACAGACTGGACCATGCATGCCCACACAGTTGCTTTATGTCAGTAACTGGTGATTTCAGACAATTACTGACCAGGAAATACAAAGTATTTGGTATATTTCATACATAATGGGGCACTGGTTGATGCAGTAGAGTTTCCCAAATCTCTCATCAGAGCTCTAATACATTGACAGTTAAATAGGCTGGAGAATAATCTGACTGCACCCTTCAAAACTAAGACTTGTAGAGTCACATACATCTTGTCACAGTCACACAAAATAATTGCAATTTAAACTGTGCAACTAGATAATACTTACAGCAACAGATTTTTTTCCCCTAAGAATGATGACATACATGATTCTCGATGCCATAGACAAGCCTTGAACAAGCCTCACCTAGCCCAAAAAAAAAAGAAAAAAGGGGTTTGAAATGTCTAAAATTCCATATTTCCGCTTATCTACTACTTCTTAAAAGTGATTCAACTCACCAGTGGCTTCTTCCAGCACTCCTACTGATCATCGTCTTGATTTAAGTCGTGTTGACGTCAAAGGGAGGCGCTTTTTTAGTTTCAGTGGGAACTGGGTGAGGCTCATCCAATTAAGGAACACAAACAGTTTTCTCTGCCTTACATAATGAATCACAACTAACCAGCGCAACTCAAAATTCCAAGTACCAAGTATCATGAAAGCTGCATTGAGTCATTTTACTTAGATTATAAGATTTTTGGATCAGGAACAATTTTTTTTGTTCTGTGCTTGTACAGCACGTAGGACAATGGGACTTTGATCCATGATTGGCTATCACAAGACAAATAATAATTAATAATAATTTTTATTGATGACTAATTTCAAGGGAATTTTGATCTAATCAGAGATTTTCTACAATTAGAAAAAGAGGCCAAATTCCTTTAATAAATTCTTAACTTTGAATTTACTCAGGTCTAGCCAAAATCGAATTGAGTTCAATTTCCAGGCCTAGTCAAGTGGTGGCCTTGTTTAAGATGCAGACAGCTGTCTACTTGGAGTTAGTCTGAGATTCACACCTCATTTCACATAGGCCACCAATGTATTATGTAGTCTACTACATAATAACACATTTTGTTCTGAACAGATGTAGGTCAAATTTGGCCTACTAGTACAAATACATTACCAATCTCTTGATCCAGTCATTCGCTTACCTATGCCATCCTATTTATAACTTTGAGTTTGCATCTTAACTTGTCATTTATTAGATCTGGTCTGCTTTCTTCTTGCCAGGGATTCTGTTACTGAATCTGGACTTTGTTACTGAATCTGGACTTTGAAAATGTCCAGATTGCGAGGTCTATTCGAAAGTGGAATAGTCTTCCAAAGGAAGTGATGGAAGAGTGATTGCTTGTGTCTTTTATAACCAGACTGGACAAAATATACCCTAGGGAAATGCCTTGCACTGTTGGGAGAATGAACTACTGTAAATGACTTAGTAGGTCTTTTAGGTCTTTTCCATTGCTAATTTTTATCGTTCCATGATAATAAAATATTGGTTTAATGAGCCAAAAAGAGCCTTCTGTGGACAAGAGATTAAATTAATGATGATCCCCCATTTTTTCTCATGAAAAAGGCTGTGTCTAACTTAACTCTAGGAGGCTAAATCAGAAGCTATGGTTTGTCAGCAAATAATAACGCATGGAGTGCATCCTTTTCCTTATGAAAATAGCATAAATCTGAAATTCTCCACCGCTGGAAAGAAATTTAATATTTAAAGGTAATTTGACCTGTACCTGCGTGTGCCATGAATCTTTTATGTGACCTACAGCAAATGTATTTATATACTATTATTCTGAGGATACTTATCTGTTATTCATTTTCTGGGATATTATTTTTTCTTCCTTTGACGAACATACATTTGCTCTTCTCATTTCCTTATTCAGCTTCAGCTGCGTTAACCCCCATATTTATCCTTTCCCTCAAATCTGGTAACTAACATTGGAGCTATTTGGACCACATGTGACTAATAGTGTGCTGGAATTATAACTGTTAGGATCATAGCAAATGCGTCTATCTTGCTTTTGTAAAAATTCCTCTTTTATTATTTTTACTTAATTTTGTGTTTACAGAGATTCTTGGACTAGAGGTGAAATCCCACTTAACTACTATTTTGCAGGCTTAAATGTGTTTTATGAGTGCATAGGCTTTGTACTGGCCCACTGAACAAGAGTGAATTTTGCTTATTAGAGGATATGAGCCTGCAACTTATATATTGCTTTTGAATTTTCATGTTAAATTATAGGCAAGGAGATTGTGGTGTTGGTAGAGAAGGTCAAAAATATTCAGAAGAGCATCTTTTCCATCAGAAAATGCCTTTTTGTCAAAATTTCTAAAAAATTTCTGTAGAAATGTGTTGATGTTGACAACATTTTGCTTTGGGAAAAAAAATTGATTAATTATTATTAAGAATACTAAAAGAAATCGTTTTAAGAAGTTAAAATTGGAATGGAATGTTTTGATTTTGACATTAAATGGTTTTTCCCCCCAAAATTTAATTTAGTGAAAAATGTAAATGTATTGGTCTTTTATTTACATTCAAAACAAAAACACAATCGAAATTGTCAGAATGCCCCATGGGATGGAAACTGAATTTCAGCTGACTCTGGGTTTGGTTGCTGAATGTTCTAGGTTCTAGCTCCACAAATAAGTGGATTTGTTACATTTTTTAACATTTCTATCCCTCCCCTACCCCACCCCCGCCCCATTATTTTCTATTTTCACACACTTCTGTGCTTCCAGATCCCAGCAGAGGCTATCAGCAAGAAACACTAGAAACCCCACAAGACTGTTCTTATTGAATATGCAGACATTTTTAACTCAACATTTTTGCACAGTTTGGATGTGCTTTAGTGAACAATCTGTAATTTTGAGTGTTTTTTGGTGACTGTTCTGAACTCTTAATTTACTGAACTTTACCTGCTGCTTAATAAAAAAAAACTACAGATAGGCCCAAGCTCCAAAGTTCAGATTTAGATGAAAATTTCGAATGTCTCAAAATTCAGATGTTGTCCAGCTATGGGGATTAGGTTCAACCTGGGGACAACTGCAAAATTTGAATCTGAATTAAGGTTCCAAACCCTCATACTCAAAACTGGTGTGTTTGGATCAGGGGTTTTGATGCAGATCCATCTCTGTTTATAAAAACAAACCCCTAAAAAGCATAGCTGTCATAATATGTCCTGGATTCACACCTGCCTACGTGTAAAAAGAAAAAAAATCTATTTTCTCAGCTACTGAAATCTTGAGGGAACCAAAATACAGGAATATTACAATTAAAAAAGTTTAAAAATTAAGGGCCAGTTCTTCAGCTGGTGCACATTTCTGTAGCTCCCTTGAGTTCAGTGAGCTACACTGAGTTATACTCATAGTGCATCTGACCACCAATTGCTTTTAATCATGAAGGTTGATCATTTACTTTTGTTGCATTGGACAAATTGCTAAATTGGTCATTTGCACTGTCCTTCAGAATGTCTTTTGTTTCTGAGAGTCGTTCAGTAATTCCATGCTGTTGTGTATGGGTTCAAACACTTCAAGGAATATTAATATTTAGGCGAGGGGGAAAGAGGAATTTTTTCCATAGGTAGCTATAGCTACTATCTGATGCCATCAAAATATACACAGTTTTTATCAAATCCCTTTATTTAATGCACAACACAAGGCTTTGGCCTAAATCACTTGGCAGGCTTCTTCAAATCTAGAACTGGCAGAGTCACAAAAAAGTAATTCAAATCTATGAATTGTCTGCATCGCTTAATAAATTTTTGTTGGGAAAGCCAGGTTGGTTCAGACATAGTGTAATTATGCCAGACTGTTCACCCTTTCCTGACTCTCCGATTGACCTTCATACTTCAGTGAGTCTTAATTTTTAAGCTTAGGGAGAGAGAGCCTGTTGCTTCGGGATGTTGCTTCAAGCCCCTAGCAATGTTAAACACAGTGTTAAGATCTCTCGCTTAATGTTATAGCTCAAACTCCCCTTGAACAAACACGGACATTGAAGCACTTTAAGGGAGGAAGGAAAAATATTTTTTAAAAGAACAATAGAAAACAATATTGAAGGCTAATAAAATCTACAGTTTGAAACCGTACAAAAGGCGGAGGAACCAAATACAACAGCGCTGTGTGTTTGTGTGTGTTTGGCCTCTCCGCTTTCTGGTGGTGGATATGGACAAGAGTAACTCCAACCCAGGGGCTGGCACTAGTTAGAAGTAGAAAGGGGCTGTGATGGGATATAAAATCCCCACACTTCAAAAAGGGGTTAAACAGCACCTTTCAGCTCAGGCAAGGCATGGCCGGCCTGGGGAAGGCGCCTTAAAAAGAGCAGTCCAGTCTAGGGAGGTGGACAGAACTCTCGTCCTCAGCCTAGCAGGGAACCTTAGATCGTCTGTGAGCCCAGAACAGTACGACAGTCAGCTGGAGGATCCAGGTGAGATTTTCCTTAAGGTAGAAAAGGAAAATAAATTAAATTAGCAGAAATAAGGAGCTGCTGTCTAAGACTAGGGGCTGGGTTCCAGAGCAGACTCTTGCTGAGAATATGAGTCATGTGAAGAGAATGTGGATGCATTGTAGAAACTAGCTCAGAGAAGGAGAAAGAGATCTCACCAGACAGACCTTAACCACTGGCCCCAGGGATCCCTGGGCTGGAAACCAGGGTAGATGGAGGGACTGGGTTCCCCTACCTTTACCAGACAACTATCCAGAATACCCCCGATACAAGGGGGCAGAAAGATTATTGGGCCTGCTTTTGTGTGAAAACCTTGGATTGCCCTGAAAGGGATGAGATCAAAGGTGTCTTAGTCAGAGGGCCAAATCATGAGCCAAAGGGGATCACCAGTGGATTTGTTCAGCAGGGCTAGAGGAAGAAACCAGCAACACTGCTCCTAGCCACAAGGCCAGGTATTGGCTGGTGAGTCACCTTGTGCAGCGGCTCGAATAGCAATATTCAGTTCTTCATTCTAAAGTTACAGGGTGTTTGAATCCAATGTTTGTGATTGTACTGTCCTATATCTGAGTGTTTGGATGTCTAAGGCTGTGTTTGGGTGTGAGAGGGAGCTGGGGTGAAAATGGCAGCTGGATTTTGTTTCATTCCTCTGTTCTTTCCTCTACTGCCACTTTGTTTCCATGGGTGAGAATGAGAGCTGGGTGAATTTAGAAAGATTTTATTGTGAGAATTTCCCAGACATTCAAATTCTGAAGCTCATCTGGGTGTGAATGTAATGTGGCTGTAAAGGTGGCCTGGAAATCTCAGAAGAACCAGGTCGCTCTGTCTCTCTCTCTCTTTCTCTCAGTATTTCAAGTTGCATTCCTGGCTGGAAAATAAGAAGTGCAGAAGCACATGAGAATAGAAAAATAAATAAATAAAACTATTCTAAATGTCCAAAAGGGTTTGTTTGATTTCAGGCCAATGAGTCACAGGAAGGTGGTGTCTGAAACAGGTTTTTCATGCTTTCTGAGATGGCAGCTAAGTAGGAGAACTGTTTTTTCACTGGAGATCTCATGGAATTTTTATCTGAGATTATGTGATGTAGAGTCTTGACATGGACAGAAAGGGATGTGTTCCTCACTCTCTCTATTTTGATTTCATTTTCAACCATATATATGCCACAATCTCCCATCCTAGACTCGCTCAGATAGTATGAGGAGAAGAGACATCAGCAGAAGGCAGGAACATAAGGCATATGTTGCCCTCTATAGTGTGGTCATTACAGTTTTGGGCTCTATTTGTGGAATTACCACAAGCCCTAAGTAAAGCACAGCACATAAGTTTGCTAGCCCAAGTGCAGAGTGGTCCCTGTTTGTCCTCTCACATCCAAAGAGAAGTAAGCTGCTTTAACCTGGTACAGATGACACCCTCCTCCGTTCTGGTTCAGTTGTTCTGGCTGATAATTTGAGGAGTGGAGCCAAGGTTCCTTTCACTCCCTGCCCACACTCTTGTGTGGGAGAAGAGTATCAGTCTTGTGAAAGCTGCTTTTCCCAGCACCATGCAAATGACCTAATGCAGAAAATGAATGGAACACCTTCATACACCTCCCTCCTCTGTGTGAGTTCACAGAGAAGGATCATTGCTCACGGGTGCTACAATGATGAGTTTTGCATAGATAGATAAGATTAGATATTATGAAGAGAATGGAAAGAGAGACCTTAAGCAGGCTCCAGCCCTGCCATATCAGGACTTAGATTTTGCTTCACTCCCCAGAAAAGATGCTCACTTCAGTAAAACTGACCTCTGAAAGGCTAAACTCTTACTTTTAAAGACTGAAGCCAAAATGATATCTTTACTAAACACAGTAAATCGGAAATCGGTGGCAGTATCTGAGCTAAGGAGGCATTTGACAAAAATATGGCAAAACCTTTGTGAACCTATCAAAATGTCTTGCATGGCCAGTCAAATTGAAGGCTGCAGCCTTTTCTCTGTCTCCCCCTGTTCCCTTTCTCAGGGTATGTCTACACTGCAATCAGACACCTATGGCTGGCCCGTGCCAGCTGACCCAGGCTCGCAGAGATTGGATGAAAGGGCAGTTTAATTTGCTGTGTAGACATTGAGCCCTGAGACAGTCCCACCTTGCCTAGGTTCCAGCCAGAACCCAAATGTCTACACCACAATTAAACATCTCCTTAGATCATGCCTCTTGAGCCCAAGTCAGTTGGCATGGGCCAGCTGCAGGGTTTTAACTTCAGTGTAGAAATACCCTGAGTCTCCTATAGTCTAAATGTTAGCACATCAACCTGTGTATTCAACCAGGCCAGTTCTGGAAACCCCTCTTACAGTCACCATGGAAGTGCTTCTATCAAACATAAAAGGAATGCATCCCAGATAGACACTTCCATCTTTGAGTATAGAATTAATAATAACAACAAACCCCAGGAGTGCTGGACATATATGTATCTCCTCCCAAATTGATTGAAGCATCCATCGGTAAATTACACTTACCAGCTAGCTGCATTGACTTTGAAGTACAACTGTGTCTTTTGCCTATCACACTAAGGCTTGCTCTACACTTACCCCAGCCATTCGGCGGCAGTCGACAGAGCTACGTAAAGTACACAAAGAACTTGCGTAACTCCCATCAACTGTGCTTCCCTTCTGCACGCCGTCTTCACAGCGCTATGCCACTTGCAGAGGTGGTTTTAGTAAATCGACTTCTGGATCAGATGAGCGGGTCTTCACTGACCGCTCAGTCGATCCAGATAAGCCAGTCTGATAGACTTTGCTGCCATCAGTGTAGACATAGTCTGGCATTGTTAAAGAGCTTTGTAGGCTCAGTGTAACTGATTAAATAGCAAGTGTGGCAAAGTCAGGCCAGATGGCTACAAAAGAGTATACCTGGGCCTGTATGAGGGTCCGAAAGGGTTAAAAACCCTCTGCCGGGCAGGCAGAGGGAAGAGCACAGCAGGGCGATTAACGGCACCTGGACCCAGGTATTTAAACCCTGCCTTCCCTAAAGGAAGAGGAGGGAACACACACAGGAAAAGCTGCCAGAAGGTCTGGGACAGCTACAGGAGAGGGTTCTCTCCTGGTCAGGAGACAGAGCCCCACTACAGCCAGGGTAACTTACGAGGTAACTGGGGACGTCCCAACTGCAAATGACAGAGGTAAAGCACGAGATCCACCAGGGGGAAGCTGGCAGTTTGCCACACAAGTCACAAAGATACTAGTGTGAAATGACCTGTGTTTGCCTTAGTTCTCTGGAGTGCTGTAGCAGAAGAGGAGAGCATGTTCTCCTTTCCCCCTATGCTTCAGCCTCTAGGATTCTGTAAGAGACTGAAATGTGGCTGCGTCATGATGTGCATGGCGCCCAACAATAAAGAAGCTCAGCATGATACTAAACCTTTCATCACCTGCTACTTCACAGGAAGATCCGGTGTCGAGGCAGACTGATACACGTGGTCTTAGACCTTCATGGTATCCAGGATAAACTACAAGGGAACTCCCAGATCTAACTTGCATTCAAGAGTGGAGGACATGCAGTTTGCAACCCACACTTCTGGGGGGTGGTTGGATGGATGATTTTCCCTGAGGAAGACTAGGTAGCAATAGCTCTTCCCTTGAGGTTCTACGATGCAAGACCAGCTTTAATTTTTTTCTCCCTAGTAGGACAGAGGCTGTAAGGGGGAAATGCTGAATCTGCAGCCCATCTGACTTCACTCCTTCCCAACCTGGCAAGAATTTGAAGGTCACTGATAGAGCAGAGGTTGTGGGTTATTTTCTTCACTAGCAACGATTCTGTTACTGAGCGCCTGATGACTCTGTGGGAACCCATGCCAAGGGGCCTGTGCCTGTCAAACCCATTGTTGCCTTGAAGAATCAGACATGAGGAAACCTCATGGGTTTACTGCCATTGAAACAAAGCAGAAGTCCTTCTGGCACAGCTATATGCAAAGCTATTGCTCAGATCTTCTCATACCACACTAAGAAGGATTTATGAGGCTCTAACTAGAAGTCTTATGAAAACATGATTTCAAGTGAGATGTGCTATTACTTCCTGCTTCATCCCAAGCCATGAAGAGGCAGTTCTCTCACACAAATTCCTTTTTAAAAAAAAATAACCCAACTTTTTAGATGCTCAAAGGGTCTCAGTTGTGGCTGTGTTCAGGTTCTGGAAGGCCAGAGTCAGTTTTCAATCTGCCCTAATTGATTCTCCTGCACCATGTTTGTTTTCCCTTGAGGACAACAGAATGGCATGTACAGGTAACAGCAAGCCCTGACATAGATAACTTATTTTTAATCCACTTCGCCTTTAGACAATCTATCAAAGGAGCATGAAACACCTAAAGGACAGCAGAGACTTTAAAGGTCTTTAGTAGCAGAACTTATCAAGGTGGGTAAAAGGGGAAGTATGCAAATAAACTGCTTATTCTGTCTTACTATTCTTTCCTTCCGCCAGTCAGGTTTTAAAACATAATAAGAAACCCTGAGCTCACTATGCTTAGTCTCTCATGGGGTTTGGAACGGTAATGAAAGCATTTTAACTCAGTACTAACTGGATTAGAGTAATGCAAGCACCCCGTCACCTTTGGGACCTTCTGTGCATATCTAGACCTGAATAAATGTGCATGGAAATGGTTTTAAACTGATGGCTGCGCAAGATCAGAAGCCACAGTAATGTTGACAATCTCAGGTTGGAACTTGGCAGGGCTGCAAAGGAATGTGGAACTGGTATTGAAAATAGCTCATTTGCTGATATGGGAGGGAAGTGCTCTTAGCTTCAGAGCTATATCTTTTTCAGCTCAATGACCAGGAGACTTCAGTATAGCATCACTAGACTTCAGTATAGCATCGTTCACCCAAACTGAAGGAACGTAATATTTTGTCACAGCATAACGTCTAGAGAACAAGCCAATCGATCCCCCCCCACAAACCCCTTCTTTCAGAACTAGCCCAACTTGCAGTGCAAGTCCTCCTTCATTATTTCACAGGTTTGTTAATATGCTTTTTATGGAAGCAAAATAATGCTAACCTCAGGGCAGATCCTTAGCTACTGTAAATAGGTGTCCTTCTGTTGCCTGCAAGCTGCGGATTTGGCCTCTCTCAATAGCCCACACACTGTTATGCTCTTTTGGTTTGCTTATTTGTCTATTTTGATTAGCCACTGAAGTTTCTATGCTAAGAATAAAGCTAACTACAAAACAATCTGATAGTCAGACACTCCTGATAAATTAGGTATCTGACATGCAGTTTTCCTTCCCCCCCACCCAACCTCTCTGTCTCTGTCTCTGTCTCTTTCTCTTTCTCTTTTATCCTGTGGAAGCTAAAACTTTATTATAAAACTGAAGATAAGTATATCAGTTTGCTTGGATTCTGGCACAACAGAACACAAGCAATGAGAAGATAAGGGAATTTGGTCGAATATAACAAGAAACATGGAACCTAAACCAAATGACATCAGATAAGACCTCCACGGAGTTTCTATTAAAACTGTAATAAATAAGGAACACAAAAAAAAATCTTTTTCAGGATTTTTTGTTTTGTTATTGTCTCTATAGCTTTTCAGATGTACAGCTGCTCAGGCTGTTCTTCCATTCACATTTGGAACCAATAAGCTCAGGTCAACTAATGTTAAAGGGTTGGCAGATTCAGATTAATGACTAAAAGCCTCAATAAAGTTTTATGTAATGTATTTATTTATATATGCACTTTATTTAGGCTCTGATAGGACAATCCATTAGCCTGCAGAGGGACCTAGAAGTAGTCACCCAGGCATGTGTGGATCATAACCCTGTGGTTTTGAGGTCCAGAAACAGGACAGTGGCTGGTGATAGGGCAGGAATTGCACTAAATTAAGTAGATATTTAATGGATTGGATTTCAACATTATTTGGGTTTGGGATGAATATGACGGTTAGTCTTCTGGGCCAGATCCCAGAAGGATCTGCAGAAAGGAGTGTACCTCCATTGACTCTATCCAGCTGCTGAATGCATGGATTGGTCCTAGCTCCAGTTGTTTTTAACAAGTCCTCTTACCCATGCAGAGAGAGTGGTAGGCCGACCCTTCATCAAATGGGAAGAGGGAGAGAGAATAGCCCAGTACATCCAATGGGGAGAGAGACAGTGCAAGCAGGTGGGAAAATTTGGAATCCAAATGCCTCAGAATGTGACATGTCCTCAATTCTGGGTTTAATAGTATTTTGAATACTCGGGCTGATGTACATTTTGGGGAAACCAAACACTGGGCTTAAAGCCCACAGCATTTAGGGGACTGGGCATAAGTCTTTTTATAAAAGTGAAAGTGGCTGAGGGAGGCCTGTAAAATTTGAGCGACTCTTTTTGTTCCCAGAAATGACCTAGTGCATCACTATTTTCATTGGATAAAATTTTCAAAAGCCTCTTCAGGTTAAAAAAGAGATGACATATGAAAGGAAAAATAACACTCCCTGATTCACTTTGTCCACATCATTCGTGATTTTATAGACCTCTATCATGTCTCCCTACAACACAAAAACTAATAGTCATCCAATGAAATTCAGAGGCAGCAGGTTCAAAACCAACATAAGGAAGTATTTCTTCACACAACGCATGGTCAGCCTGTGGTATTTGTTGCCAGGGGATGCTGTGCAGGCCAAAAGTGTAACTGGGTTAATAAAAGAATTAGATAAGTGCCTGGAGGATAGATTCACTAATGGCTATTAGCCAAGATGGTCAGGAATGAAGCCCCATGCTCTGGGTGTTCCTCTAACTGCCAGAAGCTGGGACGGGGTAACAGGGGATGGATCACTCCATAAATTGTCCTGTTCTTTTCATTCCCTCTGAAGCATCTGGCACTGGCCATGGTAAGAAAACAGGCTACTGGGCTAGATGGACCATTGGTCTGACCCATTATGACTGTTTTTTATGTCATTTTGTATGTTTTTTTGTGTTTGAATTTGTGCTATTTTGAAAATGCAACATGCATAGAGCTATAAATAGACATTATTTTAGGGGTGGGCATTAATTTTTGCAGAGGGGCCACTCCACGAATTCTGGTAAGTCTGGATGAAGCTGGAGTGTCCAGCAGCTTTTGGCTAATCACTACCTGAACTTACGACTTCCGGTCACATGACTGGAAGCAGGAAGTTTGGGTAGCGACCAGCCGAAAAACTAAGCTGCCTGATGCTCCAATTACCTTCAAAACTGGAGCATCAGGCAGTTTAGTGATTCTCGGCTGGTCATTTCCTGAACTTCCTGCTTCTGGCCACATGACCAGAAGCAGAACGTTTGGGGAGTGACTGGCCGAAAGCTGGCTGACACTCCAACATAGCACTCCTGTGTGGTAGGCCAGCAGGCCCATCAGAAAAGTTAGATGGGCCAGATCTGGCCCGCAGGCCATATTTTGCCCATCCCTGCATTATTGTCATATGAAAATGCGTGTTGCATACCTCCTTTTGTTAAGTGCAGAATATTCTTGAAAACACTACTGAGGGTGAGGTCGCTCACTCCCTATTAGCTTTACTATTGATCTGGTGCAGGTCAGAGCAACCTATAGGCAGCTCTACTATGTGCCAGCTGAAACAGCCTCCTCAGGGATGGTCTGTTAGGCTAGGACTACCAGGGTGCAGCTCTTCAGCTCTGCTTTTCCTTGGCTTGTCTACTGTGGCAGGAGTGAGTAGCATAAATCCATATATGACAACTTTAGACCACTTGGGGATTTCCCTACACAAAGGGAATCTCCAGGTGTTTTTGTTTGTGTATGTTTGTGTGCACGCACATGCGCAACACCTGTCAAGTACAGAGGCCAAGAATCTGTCCATGAATTGCAAAATTTGGGTCTTGGTATAAACAATAGGCTTCAAATTTAGATTGCATTGGATTTGATCATTTTCCATATTCCAAGTCTCAGGTATGCTTTATGTCACAGCACAATATATTCTGATTCATGGCATAGTTTTCTGGAGAGAGATGGGGGAATGCAGTCTGCTCTTAACAGCTTGTACTATATACCCTCTTTTCATTTCCTGTGACATTTACAAATGGAAAGGGGTCATGGTGTCAATCTGGGCATCCCATTAGAAATGGTGGTGGGGAAAAGAAAGATTAGTTTTGCCTTGAAAACATTGTGGAATCTAGTTTGATTTTTGGAGGGGACTGTTTTGTAGAAAGTGTATCTGAAAATGGGTGCACTATAACACTCGTTTAAATCCTCCAACAATTCAGTGGTTAATTCCACATGGTGAGGCCGTCTCAGTGCTTTGGCCCTGCTGACTTTGAGTGCAAGGGAAAATAAATGTTCTTGCCCTGGAAAGGGAACAATGGTTTCAGAGGAGAAGAATCCCCTCCGGTCCTGATACTTGAGAGCAGTTTGTGGCCTTAGGTGAAATGAGTTTAGTAGTGTCTGCTCAGTCTCCAGTGGACAGTTGTCTGTGTCATAAAATAACTTCATGCATAATATGGCATATTTGTCAGCCTCTGCTTTGGAGAAGATCAGGTTAGAGCTGTTTACATCCATTGTGGGACAATCTCTGTAAGAAAGATTGCACTGTTTGGCTAGCAGATACCTAGACCATTTCATTGTAGTCCACCTTTCATTCTTACGGTAGCTCTATGTAGGGAGTTTTAAATGTCTATAACTGTTCTATAGAGTAAAATAAGTGAAAATGATCAGCATTCATCAGGTACTTTAACTATTTAATTAAAGAGAAGGTAAGATATGTGCAAGCGGGACTAAATAAACTGTGTTAGATAGATAGATATTTTCCCCTCCACTCTTTATCTATCTAAGTGTTCAGTTCTTAGGCAAAATCACAGTAAAAAAGAAGTTGAATCAACTATAAAAATCAGATCTACATGTGTGGGAGCAGGGGGAAAAACATTCCTGCTATGTATCTGATAGTAGGAACCTTTACTATATGTTACCACATACAATAAGGAATTCCACCACTGCTACAACTGCACACACACACATGCTCCAGATCAGTTTCCGGTGTGCATGCACACACACGTACACACGCATACACATCCTAGCACATGTAAAAGAGAGAGAGAGTATGTCCTAGCCTCAGAATTCAGGTGGCCTCAAATTGCCATATCTTCCCAGCCTCAATTAAACTTTCCAAGGTCAGTGATCTTGTACCAGGTCAGACATAAATAAGTCAGGTGAGATGAGAGTCCTGAGGCACAGAAAAGCCATCGTTATTCTTTATCCACAGTTCATAGCTATCAAATGAAGCCTAGCACAGAGAAAGCTAGAGAAAAGGGTTCTCAAAAGCTCTTGAACTCCTAAGTGCAACCTTCAATTTAAAAATAAATAAATACATTATGAAATTATTAAAATAAATAAATGACCAATAGAAGACCCAGTAAAACAAGGGGAAGCATTTTTAAGGAACACTATGCCGGAGGACACATTTCTGGAGATTAAAATATGTTGTCTTATCTGCTTTTGCACATTTGTCCTTTGAAAAGGTTGCACTTCTCATCTTTTTTTAAATTGTTTGTTTGCAGGTGAATCTGTGCCACAGTTTGGAACCAGCTTCCAACACATCCCCAGAGTTTAGCTGTACACATTCCGTGTCTTGGTTCAGTCCATTATGGAAACAGGGCTGCATTGCATCGTCTTTTAGGGTCTGTGTGTAACAGATCTAATCTCCCTAGATTCAGGGAAGTTCAGAATGCGTGTGCCAGTTTGGAATAAGCCCTACATGTTATTATTAAGAATGAAAATTGCATAATTTAAGTTCATTGAAGACCAGGGAAAGACTCCTATTGACTTCAGACGGCTTTGGGTCATGCTCAGGAAGAATTATTCATATTCAGAGAGCAGATCTAAGGTCTACTAACTTCAATGCAGTCCCTCTAAACTTATCATCTAAACCTGAGTGACCAACATCAAGATTAACACTTGGGCTCTAAAGCTCCAGCACCCAGTAAGCTTTAACGGACTTTGCCCTGCCATGCTACATCATGCTTTAAAGGTTAGACATTGTCCTGACAGGTAGTATTTGACCCGCCTACTCTTTTTTTCTCCACAAAAAGCTGTTAAAGTTTAGTTTTATGCCATCCAGATGAAAATTTCAAAAATAAAATCACCTTATGAACAAAGGCATTTTTGAAAACGACAGTGAATATAAGTGTAATAATGGCAGAGTTACTCAATTCAAGGACAAGAGGCAAAAAGATTTTGCAGTGGAAAATATTGTATTTGACAAAGATATCATAAATGTAACCCTTTGCTGATCTTTAAAAATCCAGTGGTGAAAAGCAGTGGAACTTGAGTAGGGCATTTTGGCCTGAGCCCCTGAAATCCAGAGGTTTTGGTTCGGTTCTGAACAGAATGGCTATATGCCTTCGTTATCCCCGCAATGGGTCAGATATCCTCAGCTGGAGTATATTGGTCTTGCTCCATTGATTTCGGTGGAGTTACACCAACTTATACCAGCTGAGAAACTCGCTCAATAAGTACGGCAGCCCTGTGAGGAAATGATTGTTGGTTTGTTTTTCTCAAGTCATCTTTTTGTGAACTGCCCTTTATATCGATCGAAGAGAAATGTATGTCCATTATCAGATATGTTATACTAATAACTTTCAGTTTCTCCCAGCCTCTGAACAGAAACTTTTCAGAGAGCATTGTTTTGTCAAGCTTACAGCTGGATGTATAGGAACAAACACGGATTTACAAATATCTTGGTGAATAAAAATCTCATTTGTTATGTATCATGGGGCCCTACGATTAGTTTTTCCGTGATTATCGTTAGTATTCAAGCTACCAATGTGTATTTGCAACTATGGCTCTGAATCACTAAAGTTTCACAAATTTTATATAATTTCCAGTCTAGATGCTGCATTAGTGATCCAGACTCTTATCATTTAAAGATGGCATTAGACAGAATGTAAAGCAAGAGCATCATGTTGATAAAAATGTCAGCGCTCAGTTGTTCTTCTATATGTATGCACATTTAGAAGCCTTTTAGAAGTTGGGTTTGCATGATATAGGCTTTGATATCCCTTAGCACGTGTGCTACAGTTCAGTAGTTTTCCGCTTCTGGTTTTAACATCTGAAAGTATATGGGAAATCTTGACAAATGTTTTGGAAAGTTTTATGTGTTTCTAATCCCAGTTCTAGATTGCAATCCACATTATGCTAGAGGATAATAATATGAGAATTGAGATCAGATGTCCTGTGCTGTTGATTAGATGTGAAAAAGGATGCTACAACAATACAAATGGCTTCCCAATTAGGCTTTAACTAAACGCCACATTTCAAAGGAATGGGGAGGGGAAAACTTATTCAATATTTGCTCTTTATATCTGTTTCCGCTGTGCTTCTCGCACTTCTCTTTCTCATGCACTCTTTAGCAGTGAATGTATCACAGTGACCCCTGCTGGCAGAAGCTGATTTAAGCAGTCCTCAAACAACCAGTGCCAACAGTATTTTGCTAAGCAATAGCTGGAGCAAAACATGTTTAAAGGACATACTCTCTCTCTTTCTCTTTCTCTCTCTTATTTTGCCCTTTCCAAAAGGAAAGAAATACCTCTAGAGCTAAACTTGGCACAAGTAAGAGCCACAGTGTCAATGTATATATGTTTTCTAAGTATAGTTCCCCTTTGTCCAAATCATTCAGTCTTAAATGTTGGCAAGAACCAAATTCTATGCAACCGCCTTCATTTGGAGGGTCCCATTCCTAACTTAACAGCCTTTTTGATAATTTATGGTCATCTCCACCATGCTAAACACACCAATTAAGGGAGACAAACCAAGTGCTTGTTGCAGGTCCAGGCTAGATTCGTTACAACTTCCAAAGTTATTAATTAACTTGGAAAGAAAAGGGGAGATTGGTAGGGAGGAGAATGTACACTTTAATGTTCTGTATGGAATTCGTGTCTGTCTGAATTTCCTGATTCTCCTTTATTTAAATACAATCCTCAAAGTCAGTGGCTAAGAATCTAAGTGAATGGGCATAAAAGTCTCTTCCAAGAAGAGACCCAGTGTGGCAAAACGGCCCGTTGGCAGGAAATATGAACGTTTCCTCACATTTTATTGACATGAACAGACTCTCTTCTGGTGAGGGAATTGGAAGGATTAAAAGGGGAAACAAACACATAAACCATCATGCAACATGGGGAAGTGCAATAAGGCCACAGCGTTTCTAGTCAGAATGGGGATGTTTCAGCCCTGTTTCCAAACGTTACTGAAATGTTGCATTTGTGATCTTGATCTTGAGCTTTATTTATTATTATTACTGATAGGGAATTCTTCAAGAAAACTTTGTTTCTATGGAACATACCAATTCATTGAAACTGAAACTTGTTATGGAAAAACGTTGGGGGGGGACAGGAAAAATTTTTTGAAATCTTGAAAATTTTTATGGGACGAGAAGCTCATTCCTACCCATCTCTATTTATTTAAAAAATATATATATTCAGTAATTCTATAGCTTTTCACTTATTCAAAGCACTGTTATTAATATTTATTGGGGGAGACATTTACAGGCCAATTATACATATTTACTCTATAGTTGCCGGAGAATACCACATTGAGTGTTATCAATCAGTGCGGATGGCCACTTTAATTATATGTAAATGTTTTGCAGGATAATAATGATACAAATATTTCCCTGATGCAGGGATGTTACTTACCCTATGGCAATGGCTGAATGTTCTGAGTTCACAGTCAAGGTACCTTTTCCTTCCTCATTTAAATGCTGAAGGCAAAAAATTATCAGGCACTATTTGGTTTATTGTAGTTTCTTTTTTCTTAGCTTATTTCATACAGATATTTATAAAAGTGGTGTCAGTCGTACCGCTTTCCCTAAAAGCAGTCTGTTTGTGCAGCATCTACAGTGCCCAACGGATTTGTTTCTAGAAAGTATGTTCAAGAATCTATTGTCTCATTTGTGGGTTCTCCTGTCTGGGTGTATCAATTTTCAAGACAATAGCAAACAAATAGGGTCAGGTCCTTGGCCATCTGCTAGGCTGCTTTGCACTGCTGAGGCAGCTTGAAAAGCTAGGTAGCTCTAACAGAGCCCAAAGTAGGAAACTTCCTGATAGCATATCCACTGCATAGTTCAATGCATCCCAATCCCCATAGCATAGATGGTGTGTTGAGACAGCAAGGTGTATGGCTGGGACCAGTATAATTTAGAAGAATCCTTAAGCTGCTCTAAGTAATGCTGGGGGCTGAATGAGGGGGTGAAGGGGTGGGGTGTAAAACTACTGAGAAGATAGTAGTTTTCAATTCCAGGTGATTTGGACACCACTGATACACTGGGTAGGTTCCAGTCTGGGATCACCACGGCCTGTGCAGTTGAGACCATATTTGAGGGTCATGATCATGGATGATCTCTTGCTGATTTTAGGCTGGTCATGCTGGTCATCTCATCAATTTTGATGTAATTGACTGTAAGCTATTGCTTCATTGACCAAGGGACATGGCTATTGTATCTCTAGTTGCTGTTCAGTGCATCCAACAATTCCTAAAAAATAGGAGTCGTTCAGGATGATGGAAAAGTATATGTCAACATTGGGGGCTTTGAAACAAGGTGTCTTCCAAGAATCTATCTTTTCCCCTATATTATTGAACATATCCATAACCCATAATTATATGTTTCTTGCTTGTGCACTCTATACATTTGTTCTCTGCACTGAAGGAATACTTGTATCAAATTACCAGCTGTTATTTATTTGTAGTTATATAAATTTCAGTGTTATTTTGCCGTGTTACAAACATAAGGACTTTGTTGCATAATAAAGATTATCCTGAGTAGGACACGATAGAGGAAATGGCTGTATAAAATAAAGGTATAATTCTGACCACTTAGAAGAGCAACTGTACCAATCTAAGGTTCCTAGTGCTGCATTAGAAGCCATGAAGGTGGACACCTGAACTTGCAGAGAGTCCTACTGAAGTTACATATTAGGGGTGAAATACTGGACACTTTGAAATCACTTGAGTTTTACCCTTAACTTCAGTTGGACCAAGATTTCACCCTAGAATAAGGGACCAAGTTTGGTGATATTTGTACAGCACCTAGTACAATGGGGTCCTGGTCCATGATCATCTACTGTAGTAATATAAATAATTATATATAATAACTGATGTGTCTGATTTTTCACCATATTCCAAACTATTAACAAATTAACTCATTGTACATGACTAAAGCTTGGCACTAAATTGCTTTAAAACAATCAAAATGTGACACAGACACTGCAACTACATACATATAACTTTATATTATCTGTGTGAACATAGAAAATAACTTTTTAAAATATATATTTAAACATAAATATATGGCTTAGTTTCCCTCCATTCCAGTGATGAGATACTTCATGGCACAGTGACAGAATAAGAAAATGAGTTTATTAAGTTTGCTTAGAAAACTACTCGGTGATCTGTATGAGCTCCTTGAGCTATGTCAACATTTTCTTGAAAGATATCTGAGATTATTTGATGTTTACTTTTTTAAGTACAGCATTTGTAAGTAAAAGTGCACAAGCACATTTTATTACATTTTAAATGTAATTCCTGATCCCAAGGTGCTGTCTGTATAAATCTGAACAAACCTACGAAATCACTATCTATATTAGATCAGCAAATCCTCTCAGTCCCACTGCTGGTCACTCTGTTAAGAATAAGAGGCAAAAGTGAAATTCCTTGGTAATAAAACTTCTGAACCTTGACAAGTGAGAGGAAATGCCATTTCTTGCAGCAGTGCCTGGACCTTTCAAAGAACACTACTCTTTATTATGTGTCTTCGCTCTGCCCCTACACCTCCATTTCTAAAATGCCATCTCACAGGTAACTAGCAAATCACTTTTCAATCAGCCTCCTAATTTACTCAGTGCAGTGTAAATTTTGGACAAGCTAGGGAGATGAGAAATTCAGGCTAATAGTGTGGACAGTGTAGGATCTCTGGTCTGTTTTCTTCCTCTATCTACAATTAGCATTTTAAGGTGGGACTTTCAAATGCTTTGGATGTTGGCTGCTTTTATTTAAATCAATGGTAAAGCTCCCATGTCTCCAATGTGAAGAGAATTAAGCCAACTCTCAGTGTTTTTGAAATTATCCCTCCCTACGTGCTTCAGGGATTAACACCATCTTCTAACCAACTCTGTTTTAATTCCTTCATCAAGCCAACAAGGGTCAATTAAATGCCTTCCTCTCTTTCTCCAAGTATGCAATGTAAGCACTGCATGACAAGTGATACCAATGGTAATGACATGTATACAACCAGCCAAATCTATATTTGTATTTCTACCGCCAGTAGGGATGGACAAAATGAGGGATTTTGGATTTGCTTTGGCACAGCCCTTTTGGGTGAGTTTTGGTTTAGCAAAAGCAAAGCTAAAATGAGGAATGGTTCAGATTTGAGTCCCCTTCTTCCAGATCTTCAAGGTTTGGGGAATCAGATGAATGGTTCCATTTTGCCTCTATTTCCAATTTTCTAGGGTATATGCCAAAATTGTCTACTTCTAAATTAGAAAAGAACTCAAGCCACATTTGGTTTTGTACCACGATCTGTAAACAAATCCAAGATTTCAAACAGTAGTTATTATTATTTTATTACATTAGCAGTCAGAGACCACAGTGGGGAATAGAGAGGCGCCATTGTGCTAGGTGCTGTACATATATGTAATAAAAAGACAGTCCCCGCTCAAAGAACTTACAACCTAAGTGGAGTTCAGAGGGTTCAAATTGTGGTAGAAGGAGGGGTTATTGATCCTTTATAAGAAGACTCCATATATATCTGACCTTTCTCAGGGTTTAGAGATGTTTGGATCTGGGCCTATCTGTACAATAGAAACTAGAACATGACACACATGGAAACATCTCTGGGGAACACATTGATCTAAACTGGTTGAGTAGTAGGTAACCAACTAAAATTTCAGATTCGGCAAACTGGTCTGTGTCTAATAAAAACTGACCTGCCCCTTTTCTTCTCTGAATCAAACCAAATCAAAAGCAATTTCAAAGCATAAAAACATGTGCTCCACTGTTTGTTTTTCTTAAACTATTTGAAAGCAGCATCACTGTTTCCTGCTTTCAGATGAAATTCTAAGTACTACAAAAAGAAAATGAAACATTTTTCACATTAATTCCCACCTAACACAAGGCAGGAGGTACTGGCAAAGTGTGCGATAAAGTCAGTTCATTTTAGCTATTGAAGGCATGATGGTTGGGAAATTGGTTCTGGATAGATTTGGATAATCAGCCAATTGGAATTTCCCTGCCTATGAAGTGTGCCCATCTCTACAGCATTCTTTATAAAATGGCAAATTAAAAAAAATCCTAATGGTCTCCCCCACTCTGCTTAACATAAATGGGTTTTGCATGAAGGCATTCTGAGGTATAATTTGGTCCTTGGTATCCAGAGAGCATGAAAGAGTATTGCTAATACAAACTGAGGGCAAGATTTTGCCACCCTGTATCAGGCTCCATCAGTGGGGCAACTAACAGAGAAAGCTACTAGTCAGTGGGAATAAAGGTGGTAGTCTTGTCTGGAATGAATTGTAGATGGAATTTAGCAAAGCCTTTGGAAAAAAAGGTACTGCCACGTTATACAGCAATGGGCCATCTCTTACATATTGTAGTGTTATGGGCACTACTGTTGAATAAAGGAATTGACAGAGTGCAGAGGGAGAGTAGGTGAGCCTGCATTCTGATCGCTTAGAGGCTAATTAGTGCCCTAGGGGAAGCCGATTGGGAATAATTATCTGATTAGGCTGGTGGACTGGGTGGGGTAAGAATCCAATTGGCGCCATCAGCTGAGGGCTGATAAAGGAGGCACAGGAAGGAAGGGGAACACGCAGGGGCCTCAGAACAGGGAGACCTCTGTTCCCCTCAGGGCCTGCCGTGAGGGCCTAAAACTCCACCAATATTGTAACTAGGTTGGCACACGGAGAGCTGTGGTGAAATTGGTGCATGGGAATTGAAATAAAGTTTCAATGAGGGTGAAGCCAGTGGAGCCTATGCGGTTTCTACAGGGAAGAGAGTGGGAGTGGAGTCAGGCCCCCGTTATGTAGGACTCATAGTTTTATTAATTCAATAAACTGTGTGCATTTCCATAGCGTCTGTCTTCTTGATCATTGTTCTATGGCACTGATATTTGGCACAGCAGATCATTGGAGTAACATTGGATGTTTCGGATGGCCAGCAACACAGAAATAAACAGGAAAACAGAATTTCTCAAGGAATAAAAATGCAATAAATAAAGACTAGCATGATGATTGCTTTAGCATATGCTTGAACTGACTGGAAAAGGCATGATTCAGTTTGCTACCGGTCATAGATACAAGATCTTTCCCTGAAAAATAGTTTATATTATGTCGCACACATTAATTGTAAACATGTTGAAATGCTCTTTCCTACTGCTGCTGCCTCTGATTCATCGGTGACCTGTGAAAGGCAGCAACACATGCTTATTGTTAAAAAAGAACAGAAGGATCATCTATCGTTCAGATGAAAGACAGAGACAAAATAACCAATCTGTAATGCAGATTTATTAATAGTCATTCACTGGTTTTCACTGAAATACTCTTCATGTAACCTTGACTTTATTAAGTAGTCCTTAAGGTGCATTTTGAAGACAGATAATGAGTTTGGGGAATAGTCTTATCTACATCAAGCTAATCTTTAACAGCTTGGAAGGGAACTCACAGAAACTTTTCCACGTTAAGTGACATAGCCACGTACAAATCAACCCTTTTCAAATGCCATTTTAATAGGAAGAGTTTACAGTACCTGACTTTATTTATATTATTTCCCTGCATGAAGCACTGCTTTAAAAGCAAAGGGGACAGTAAAAGTTATTGAGTTACTAATCTAATATTAGCTCCCTTAGCTCCATCAATACTATTAATAAGTATTTTATTGTACCCAGTAGCATAGCACTTTGTTTCTTGGTTCATATAAGACAAGCTGAGCCCTTCCTTGGAAAAAATAAATAGTTTCATTCACAGTGGCTGTCTCTTTAAAAGGAAGGGACAATCTGAAGGGAGAGGTTTTGAATGGCACTTCATTGTTAAGCCTGCACATGGCACATTGTCAGTCTTCTATGGAGAGAGGCTTGCAAGCACCCTTGTGACCTTTTGCTGATGCAAAAAAACAGTTTGGTGTGTGTGAGAGAGGGGGAGGGTGCAAAAGAACAAAAAAGGGACTAAAGAGAAAACTGAGACTCACCCTTTTAATGAGACCGCTCATGATGTCCCATGATTACATTCATCTCAGTTTTTGGTCTGTCCTTATTTCGTATTTCCCTCTTTTGTAAAAACACTCAAGCACATGGACACACGCATACACCACGGATTCTCCCACCCCCACTAGTTCAGATGCACAAGTTCAGTTTGCACTGCCGAATTCATCTTAACAAAGTGATGGTCTTTAAGATTAATTTATTATTTTCCACTCATTTCATATAGCCTACCACATTTTGTTAGCTTTAGATATTATTTGGGCATCAAACGGCCTGATTTTCCCATGTACACATACTTTGGGTTTTTGACTAACATGTCAAATTTAAAATCCAAAATGTCTTAAACTAAGGTCATGATTCAGAGACGACAAACCGTACACACATTGGACTACAGACTTGTATGGTGCAATTAAACAAGAATTTCCAAGTACCCACTTCCCTCAGTGATTACATTCCAACACCAAATGAATGGTAGCAAATGTTAGTGGTACTTGAGCAACATTTTGACATTTGTTTTTAACCCAAGATTATTTGAACTAATGTCTTCTGTGCAAATATATCAGGCTAGGAAGAAAACTATGCAAAACCTAGTGGTCTCATTTGTAAGGGCTTTTGGGAATTTTTTCTTTGGCTTGTACCTACCTAACTTTAGCTTTGGGTGATGGGGCTTCAATGGAAACAAATTACAAAACAAAAATCAGTCTGATCTGTCAAGTTTCCCCTTATTTTGAACCGCAGCTGCAGTTCTCCTATGCTTTGTGCACAAAACCATAAATTGGCCCAGGTTTGCTTGAATGGTTCCTGAATTTTAGCAAAACCCTTTGATGAACCTGTCTGAGTTTGGGGGTTAGGAATGAAACTTGACACCAGGTGAGTGTCTTATGGTGAACATTTTGCACCACTATAGCTACAAACGTATTTATAATTTGAAAGCAGAATCTAAGTTAAAAGATCTGTTAACAAGTCCCAAACACTTGCTGACCAGTAATAAATTTGAGCACAGATTTATTACTGAGCACTGAAGCTTGGCACAAGTGCTTAGTGTAATTTTGCAAGTTGACAGACAGTAACTTTTCTTAAATGCTAACTAGTTGTGAGAAGAAGGTAGGATTCAGCATTTTTATTTAACTTTTTTTTAAAAGAACAAGATAATTCATCTGCAAATACACCATTCTTTTCTCTTTTGTCAATAGAAAAGTTGTTTTGCTAATGGTTATCTGTCTGCAAGTCCTTGACCTGCTTGTAAACACATTTCTGCAGGAAAACCCTGGGCCATGGCCTCGGGTCTTTACGTCAACAAGAGATAAAGTGACCAAAACTTAACCTGATCTGGCCTGGAGTGCCCTCTACTGCCCCTTGACCAAGTACTTCCCTAATCTGTGTCCTTCTGAAAGGAACAAATTGTTTGAAGGGGCCAGACACTAGGAAGAAACATTACCTGGAATGAAATCAATTTTCTTAGCAATACTTTCTCTCTCACCCTCCCATCTCTATGATGAGAGCTTAACTGAAAATCGTTCTTAAATACCCAAGCATGGATTGTTGTGGTGTTAGTTTGGGGGTGTGCATAACTATATTTTCCAAACACTCTACCCAACCCCCATCCCAACCTCTCTTCTTTCATCCATTGGTTGACAGCGGCTGATCGGAGCAACCACTGGAGCAATCCGTCATGCTGGTTAAATGCACCACCATCTAAGACATGTAGCAAATGCAGGAAAACTGAACTCACTTATCAAGTTGCTTTTAAAAGCCATTTGTTTGTCCTCTGGGATTTGTGCTGGATTCCTATGGCCCAAGCACAAACTTTGATACATTCAGGATTCCTGATAGTTATTTCTGAAATGTAGCTGAGATCCTGGTGTTCTGGTCTGCCACACTGAGTTCCTCTGCCAGCCCTAAAACTAGCAAATTGGAGTTCTAGGTGATTTTTCCAGCCTTAGGTGGTAAAGATCCACGTTAGTCTACTGGTGTAGACAATGTGGTTGGGACTTCCCTGTGCTTAGCTGCTGTAACGGTTTCTTAAGATGAGAAAAACAGAAGGGCACTGTAACCTAAACAGGGTGAGCAGTCATGACACCGAATAGCTCCAGGAGTGTGGGACCACAGTGACACTTCTGTACCCCACATCCTTAGGGACAAATAGAATGAATACATTCACTGTTAAATGCTATAAGATTTCACAGTGATATCAGGGTTGGGTATTTTTTGGGTTTTTTTTTCTTCTGTTATTCCGATGTTTACAGCCTGTTCTGTAAAGTGTCTCAGTGACAGAATGGGCTAACATATGCAGTTACTAACTGAAAGATTGGTGGTTTGAGTCCACTGCTGTCGTTTATCCTCAATTTCCTGAGATAAGGGCGAGAACTGCTGGCTGAATTTCTGTGTTGACCTGTGTGAATAACTGATTTTCTTTTTGGTTTGGTAGCTGAATTGGACGTAGGGTGAAAGTCACATTTTGTTTCATTATCAAGGTCTTTTTACCTTTTTTAAAAAATAGAATAAAATAAAATTGAAGTAAAATTCAAATAAAAAAGTCAAAACATTTTGTTTCAAACTTTTCTGGTATTGGACAGAAGGGTTAACCAAAACAATCTAGCAAATCCAACTTCAATTCAGAAAGATACAATGCATTTGTACCTTTTGGTGAAAAAATTTCTTCTCCAAAATTTTCACCCAGCTCTAGCTCCATCGACTGAGTTACACAGGCGGGCACATTAGATCATTATAACAGTGCCTTCTGAACTAAATACCTGTGAATAATTTCTATAAGTGTTTTTAATTTTTCTATAGACTTCTGTAGTAGGCACATGACTCGCTATTAAACTCTACTGCATTATGTAAAAAAAGAAAAAAGAAAGACACTGAATGAAACTCCTTAGAACCTTTCCACAAAGAGAAATAAATAAGTTAAGTGATGCAAAAAGACACTGAGACCTGGTTTATACTTCAAAATTAGACTGATCTCATGCCATCATTCAGGGAAGTCACAAGTTTTGTGCCCTGAGTGCCATAGTTAGCTTGACCTAACTCTCCCTCCCTCCAGTGTAGACACAGCTGGGTTGATGGAAGAATTCTATCATTGACCTAGCTATTGCTTCCCTGAGTGGTGGATTAACTAAACAGATAGAAAAAAACCCCTTCCATAGATGTGTGAAAAAACCCTTTCACAGCTCCGTGCCACTGTAGCAGCCATAGGGTACAGTACCCCGAGGGTGTCAGTGCCAGAATCAGGATTAACATTCAGGCGTTCCTGATTTCTAGCCCCAAACAGTTAGCCTAACCTAAAATATTTTCTTCTTCAATAGTCTGTTTGGACTCAAGTGTGTGAACAAGCCTTGAATTACCCAGTGCTGAAATCTGCAGGAGATCTCTGAACGTGAAAACTGCATACGGCAGAGTGAAAACTCCCTCAGGGTCCAATTCTGCAAAAAAAAAAAAAAAAAAAAAAATGAGTAAAGTTTAAGGAAAAGGGCTTTGTTGAGGTGAAAACATACGGCAACACAATGGAACTGAAGGAAGAAAATCTTCTGTCCCAGTGAATTCTGCAGGACCTGGCCATGCCACTTGTGTGTTAATGGATATTGCTGAGACTAGAACGGTTAAAGCATAAATGTTCTCCACTAGGTGTGGTTCAGATTATGAGGATACATTTTGTGCACCGAGGCAGTCACCCCCTACTCTGTGAACTATGTACCCATTTTCCTTCCCCTCCACCCTTGCCAGGCTGCATTCCCTTGTGGGGGCCCAAGACCGGCATCACTTCTGTTTAGTGCTGAGGGAGTGCTGTGCGGATTCTCCACCGTCTGGTCCATGAGTTCATCATAAACAAACAGGGCTATGCTGGTGTAAACTGATACAGGTCAATTGGAGTGGATGGAGATGTCCTAATCCAGCCCATAACTTCCACTGCCTTTGAGTCTTGTGTGCCTGAATAAAACAATTATGGATTCAGCCCTTCATGACTGGACTTGGTTACAAGCTACATAATGCACCAAGCACTGTCCCTGGTTATATATATATATATATAGTCATATGAGCTTGTATATGCAAAAAAGAAGAGCCTTTGTAAATAGGCCTTCTTAAGTGGTCAGCCAGTGGCACAACCCATCAAGAACGAGGATGTTATATTTATGAAATGTAGCTATTTGGCTAAGAGCTCTTTCTTTCCCAAGGGATCACTTGATGATTACCTGGTCTATTCATTCCCTCTGAAGCACCTGGCATTGGCCACTGTTGGAAGACAGGATACTGGGCTAGATGGACCATTGGTTTGACCCAGTCTGGCAGTTCTTATGTTCTAAGGCTTGGGTTAAAAATTAGAGGAAAATATGAGGGAATATATAATAGTGGTTCAACCATTTTAGATAAATAAAAATCAACATAAGACATTACTGAAAACTAGAAGTGACTGGAAAATCAAAATCCCTTCCTGCAAAAATGAATTGTGTTTCTGAAGAAAAAAGAATCATCCCTGATCAGGTTGAAAAGTCCAAAATGCGAATTTTTTATGGGACGATTTCCAGAAAAAGATCATTTTGGGAGAATCAAAACAGAAAGAGAACCTTTCTGGAAGGTAGTTGTCCGTTTCACTTTTGCCCAGCAGTCAGAAAGTGAAATTGACAAGAGCCTTCCAGGCAAGCAGCCAGAGAGTGAGCACCCAGGCTCTCCACCTCCTACCTCCCCCCACAACCCAGCCTCCACTCCCTGGCTGTCTGCCTGGAAGGCATTTGTCAATTTTACTTTCTCCCTCCAGGCAGAAAGTGCAATTGACGAGCTTTCCAAAGGAACAACCAGGAGCCATCATTTCAATTTTCCAAACAGAAAATCAAATTTTTTGGCAAAATTGAAATTTTCCCTATGTGCATCATTAGGCACCTAAATACCTTTAAAAATCTGGCCCGAACTGACTTGTCCAAGGTCAGACAGGAAGTCTGTACTAGAGACAGGAACTGAACTGAGAAGTCCCTGAGTTCAACTCCTATGCCTTCACCCCAAGAATACACATCCTTTCCTTTGTAATGTAATGTGCTTATTTATGTTTCCTCCCCAAGATAGACTTTTACAAAAAAATCAACTCCTGTTTTAAATCTATCTGTCACTAAATCTCTGAACCCATGCTTGGGGGAACCCTCACAAGCAGTGATTCTGTAGAGATGACACTAAATACAAAAGAAAAAAGTGGACCACATAAATTTCCTTGTGTGGGTGGTGGGTGATGGGATTTTCTTCAGGGACCTTAAATAGATTAACTGGGCATCCATAGGTATCAGAGTGTATTTCACTGTGATATTCACATTATCCATAATGGAACCTTTCTGTGACGAAACTGGGCTTTTCTGTAAACATAATAATATTTGGATGGCAAAATATATAGTAAATATTTAAACAAAGAACAAAAACAACCCCCCACTCCCCTCCCCCAAAAAGCTAACTAAATTGCAGACTATTCCCTGGTCAGCAAAACTTGCCCATTATTTTTTGGTTTGCTGAATCAGTAGCTTTTATCACTTTTTAAAACTATGACTTTTCAGATTTATGAGTGGTAGTGGAGGTAATCTTCATATTTATAAGGACACACTGTCAATTTGCTTTTCGTAATTTATCAAGTCTTATTTTTTATTCTCTCTCCGTGTTGGAAACCTGGGACTGACATGTTTCCTTAATGGAACTGGACAATTCTCTGCATTTTGGGTTTGAGAGATGATTTCTCAGAAATAAGCTACTTGTGCTTCATTCAAAGGAGTAGGAGCCTAGTTAGATTAGGAGGGCTGGACCCAGAGATGTAGGGTCTGGTTTGCATGTGTAGTTTTGCAAGTGTGCATGATGTAACCCACATGAATTGAATTACAAGTTAAGTCACAAACTAGACCCTATAGATCTGCTTAAACCAGAGCTCTGAGTTTGATGAACTGTAGTTACACTTGACCCTTACTCCAGGCATCCCCATTACCAGTGCCATCTTCTGTTAGCATAGCCTCTCCCTGTATTTCCTGGCCTTTTGGAAAACCCAGCTGTTCTCTGCATGCCTTGGAGAGGTTGAATAGCAAGAAGCCCCAAGTTCCACAGATTTTCTAAAGGAACTGAAAATGGTCTGATACCCCCTTCTCACCTGCTTAGAGTTTTGTCAGAGAGGTTTACAACCTGGGGTTCTTCCAGGGTTCTAAATTTTCCTGGATACTCTTAGAATGTGAATGGCCAGAGCACTTTTGTTTTATCTGCATTTTGGCTGGGAGTTTTCAATCTTTGCCTACTGATCTCATCACTGGAGCCGGTCTCAAAACATCATCAAGAAACAGAAAAAATATTTTGCAAATATTTCCCAACCAGATCTGCTCACCATGACTTCCAAATTATTGCAAATGGTCTTCAGGACACACCTCTTGAAAGATGTTTGAAATCTTTGGCTAGGGCAGCAGTGCTAGCTGAGAGAAATATATTATATCTGTTCTCCATAGCCTGCACTAGCTCTGTTTGCTTTCAGAGGCAATTCCAGGTGTTGATTTAGATTTATAAAGCCTTACATGGCATGGTTACTGGCTACTTAAGAAACCATCTCTCTCCTGCTGTATGCACTGTCATGGCAGATGAAATCTGCAGGGGAACATCTGTGAATGCTGCTTATGTCTGAATTCGGGAATACTGAATGGAGAGTGATCACAGTGAAAAGTCATCAGCTTCATAACTCACTCCCCCCGTTGTCTCAACAAAGTCCAAATCTGATGATCTTCTTGCCGTCCTATCAGGTTTACCTGCATTGACCTGCAGAAGGTGATGATCTGGTGAAATAAAGTAGTATTTAGGAAGAGTCCATTGATATTTGTCAAAATATTGATTTTTGTCTTGCTTTGGATGTGTACACAGGGTGAAATCACAGCTCTAGATAGGGCCTGCCCCAATTCTGGCCTGGTCTATACTTAGCAGGAAATTAGGCGACAGTTGACGGGAGCTCTATGTAGCTTGTGTAACTTACGTCGACTTCCTGAATTCTCTTCTGCTCTCTGTCTCCTCTACACTGCACTGACAGGAAATGCGTACCCGTCAACGCGGCACTATGATCTTTTTGGAGGTCATTTTATTGAGTGGACTTCAGGATCAATTGAGCGGGTCTTCACTTCCACTCAGTTGATCCTGATAAATCAATCTGATGGCGACGAATTTACTGCCATCAGTGAAGACATACCCTCCTTTTCATGTAGGCCCTCTTTGTATGACTTTACATGAATTGTGCTCAGTGATGTCATGCTGGCTACACTTTGAAAGGAAACAAACTGTAAAATAAAAAAGTCAGTGGGGAGGGCAGGACCAGCTAGTATCTGGACATACCTTTCTGGTGCCCTATCCTTTGAGGCTTAGGGGGCAACCCAATGACGGGAAAAAATATATGTGTAAATGGTAACGTAATATTTTTATTGGTGTGATATGCCTGGGCTCTATAGTGCATTCTCCTGCAGGATTACAGCAGATTCTGACCCCATTGACCTAGTATTAACCCTTTTCTGAAAGCTATACACTGATAGAAGGAGGGGGATAGATACTGCAAGTGGCTTAGAGGCTTAGATGCAGTGGGCTCTGAATGTCAGCCCCAGTTCAAAGGATCAAAGCACCTCTTTGGCTTTCTAGCCATGCTAATTAATGGAAGAAGTGGTATTTGGTCTTCATTACAGACTTAAGGGGGAAAAAAGTCAAGTGTTTCGTCCAGTGGGAAAGCACTGAACGAGTCTGGTGAAAGTAACAGAGCTGTCTTCATTAGTCTTTTTACAGCACTTCAAGAGCGTGGAGCCACTTATGATGTCACGCATAGGCAGCGCTTTCTTAAAAGTTAAATGTCTGATAAATGCCGATAGAGACTGAGCTGAATTCCTAATAGGCTTCCTGATGACGTAGCCGCTTTCAATGGTCGCCACTATTCGTGGCATGGAAGGAAACTCGGCAAGGAGCTCTGCTGGGGTCTCCAACGCTCCCTTCTTTTGACTATGCTTCAAAGTTCCCTCTGGCCAGTTCGAAGTGACTCTGTGCTCAACAGACTCAGGTCCCCCTCCGTCCTGTGTCCTTCTTGCAAATCTCTCTGGGTCACTACAAGGGTTAACAGGAGGTCAATGATCAGGACCCAGAGCAGAAGAAGGAACTGTGGGTCATGAGCAGTTAAGGGTAAGCTGGGCTGAGGGTGTTTTTGCACACTGTTGCATTATATGTGTTGCTGGCTCTTAAAAAAGAGGAACATAAACCTCTCTCCTGAATCCTGAAGAATCCCTTTTAATCTCTGACCTTTTCTCTGACACATACGGATACTGCTTACACTGAAAAGGAAAACACCAGTTAACTTATAGGAGGCTTTACAGACACCCACACGCGCAGTTGTAATGTTTGTGTATATACTTAACACGCAGTTAGCTTTGCATTCTATATATAGAATCACATAGTGTGCGTGTGTGCGTGTAAATATGTATCTGTACTGTAAAGCTCTTTAGAAAATTGAGTTTCAACTAAACAAAAATTTCCCTCAAGAATTTCTAATCTCCACGGAAAATGTCAGGTTTTCGATGGAAAAACTGCAATCTGAAAACATTTTGATTTGGGGGATTTTGATAACAAGTTCTACATTTTCAGGGAGGAAAGTGGAATTCTAACCAGCTCTAATTTATGTGTGTGTATGACTTTATACAGTTAGCTGTTTAATTTAGTTATATATAGAGAGTTATATATAGATAGATATAGATAGATATAGTTTAAAATATATATATGATATATATATATACACACACATACAAAAAACTACATATAATCATATAAATATATCTATAACTAAGTTAATATGATCATGTCCCAAACTGCTAATGGTATGATTTTGTGTAATGGCTTCACTGAAGAACATGACAGCGTGTATGAACATCAGGTATTCAAACAGTAAAATGTGTAAAGCTATTTTTCTATAATTGGTCCCAGGGCAAGGGGTTGATCTCATGTATAAAAGCCTCCAGATATGCTCTTGGTATGGCTTCTAATTAGGGAACCAGAAAAGAACTGAACTTTGGAAACTGTGATGAATCCATGCCTTAAAAAAAAGAGAAAAAGAGAGAGAAAGAAAAAAAGAAATAATCACTTTGACCTTGAACTCCAAAAGGCCCTGAAATCAACTGATTTTACTCTTTAAGCTCCTTAACAAGCATGGGGATTAGAGGCGAGCTGTGTAGAGAGGTTCATATTAGATATAAACGATAATGGACAATAGAAATTCATCTATGAGCTCAGCACAGGCATCCTGTGTAAATTCCATTTCCCCAAGATATGATGATACCATGTTACAGTGTTATATATACAGTTGATAACAATATGACTTCATCAGTTGGGAAAAGTCAGAAGAAAGCTCAATAGAAATAGAACAAAAATCCACTGAAAGAAGTGTCCAATACTATGCAGTCTGTTTAAGCCTGTTTAAATAACTACAATTGTATTCACCAAAAAGGTCAAATATAATTAACATTCCACCTGATAATATGAATAAATAATATGTTTAGCAATTTATTTCAGATAGGATGAAATCACCTTTCCTGATACAGGAATAAAACTTGTGAAAGAAATAAATTGACGGCACACAGAGTCTATACCTTTCATTGGACTCCAATCTCTCCAAAACGAAATAAGGAAGGATGTTGCTGTCACATCACAACGACTTTCTTTGGTGCCTTAATTTTGCTAGTGGATTTGCTAAGATTTTATTTCTTTTCTTTGCTCTCTCTTCCTAAAAGGAAGGGTTGATATGTAGCTCACTTTACAAAGAGGGAGAGTCTAAATCCATCTTGAAGGTGGAAAGTGCATCCCATTTTCAAGGGAAAGGAATGGGTGTATGCAATAAGCAGATGTACATGCTTCTGTGAGAAGGAGGTTACAAAAGGATGAAGTTACTGTTGCTTAGGGTATGAGTAGCTATGAATATACCAGAAAACAGCCCCTCTCCCTACACAAATATTTGGGATGTAAATATTAGACCTGCCTTGCAGTCTGTTCCCAATCTAAATATCAAGCAGCATATGAAGTGGGAGGGCATTTTTATTTGTCTTCTTGCTGGCCATGATTTAGGAGGTCTGGATCCCATCTAAAATCACATACAACTATTTCTCTCTCATTTGTCTTCCAGGACATCAAAAACCCCCTTTCAATCCCTAACAGGACCTCACTTCTCTTCTGAGAAAATTAAACATGACAAAAATCCCATGAAGACGCCTTGAGACTCTGAATTTGTGACTTGGTTAAAATGTCTCTTGCCAATCCTCTTGTAGACATACACAAGACAGATAGATGGTGCGGTGAGAAGTTGGAATGTAGTACGAATCTGAGTAATAAGTTGCAGAATATCTATTTATAGATGGTAGTTTACATGGCTCTCTCTCCTTGGCTTCGCATACTATTGTTTCTTCCATCTCAGTCTGTGGGGCCTAGAAGTCCCATCAGATCCAATCCTAGACTAATTTTTTGCAGACAGCTGATGGTTGTGGGGCACCTGCTGACAGCTGAAATTTCTTTGTATTTGTATCAGGATTTAGTTCAAAATGATCAGGCATTCCATAATTTCATGAGAATCTCCAGACAAAAAGGAAACAATTTTAAAACAAACAAGGACATCCTTTTGATTTACCACTAGTGGTAGCAAATTCCCTCACAACGTGCCCATGTTCAGCAGCATTCTTCTTTAATTAGCTCTGAACAGACTGATAGACCTTACTAAATTCTTTCCTTCTACCTTTTTCAGATTGTAGGAGCTGTTGCATATTTTGTAAAGTACTCTTTTCTTTTAGGGACGATTGAGTTACATCAAGTGCTAGAGAGCCCTGCAGCAGTCATGTGTTATTAGCGAAGACATTCCTTCAACATGCCAAGTTATTTTTAATTCTATCTGGATTTTTTTTAAAACCAGCACATAAAAGAACGCTATCGAGTTGCTCGATCAATGTTAGTTTATTATTGCTTACCCAAGTGTTTAATAAACCCGTCCCTACCTTGGACATAGCTTTTAATACTTCATTGACTGTAACAAAGCAGCTTTTTCCTCTCAGTCCAAAGTGGCTGTATAAACTATAATTAAACACTAATTATGAGCTCTACTGGTCAGATAACAGAAAGAAAAGTCCATTATGTGACTGACAGAACCAGCAATTAAAGGGGATTATTGTTGTCAGAAAATGGCATAAAACAAACAAAGAAAAACTTTTTTGTGGTGGGGGTAGGAGGAGGGAGAGATTAAATGAGGATTTTGTAATTGACTGGGGTATATCTTGCTTTGTTAGTGACTTGAGAGTTTCCATCCTTGAGGAGATTATGACTTCATGAACAGGGAAAGAATAAAACAGATGTGGTGATATATTACCAAAGTAATGACATTGTTGCAGAAAAACATTGTGCAGTGAGAATGTCAGATTTTCTTATTGGATGAGGTCTTCCCAGGGGCATATTCTGATTAGCTGCCTCAATTGTTAAGGGACAAAAGCAAGTACTTTACATCCAAAATTTGTTTCATATTTAAAACAAAACAACACCAAAAGTATTAAATAAAAAATTTCTCTATGAATACTTATTTAAAAGTTCTTCTGCAGTACTGGAACATAAGACAGCAACATTGTCCCACAGCATGAGAACTAGAAAATGAAATCGAAATAGAGTGAAGTTTCACTCCTTAAGAAGGGTATAAGGCAAAAAAAGTGCTGCACAGATATTGAAAAATAAATATGTTTTAATAAATTAGCTCCATTTTAATAATATGTGGCCTGATTCTTCTTTCATTTACATGATTTTTATGCTAATATAGCTACACTGACTTCATTGGACTTATTAGCAGAGATAGTTGAAATTTTTCTGTGGAAACTATTTTTTTAATGAAAAATGGGGCTTTCAACTAAACAAAAATTGTCATGAAAACTGTATGCCATCTGGAGAAAATGTTGATGTTTTGTCAGAAACTGAATGCCTGAAAACTGAAATATTTTAGCCATAAAACAAAATATTTTGATTTGGATATGTTGTCACAGTGCTTCTTGGGAATTGTAGTTTCATTTTCCCATGATCCCATTCTCCTTTGTGGGCAGGCTCCTGGGTCAGACTACACTCTCATGATGCACCATTGCCAGGGACTCTTATGATGAACTGCCTCACCTCTGCAAAAGAGGAAACTGTGGTGCATTGTGAGATGTAGCCTACCCTGGGAGCCTGGCCTGAGGAGGATAGTGGAAGCATGAAGAACCCAAACTACAATTTCTAAGCATCACGGTGGCAGCATTTCCATTTTTTTTTTAATTTGACTGAAATGTTTTCGTATTTAAATTTTCACCAAAAACTAAATTTTCCATAGAAATGCACTGCCATCTTTTTTTGACCTGCTCTAGTTATTAGTAACATTGGTTACTACTGACATGCAATGCTCCAATATCCTTAGAAATAATTAGGGTACCTAGATGTTCCAATTTTATAGAAACAGTTCCGATATTTCAGGCTCCCGTCCCAATTTTTCACCATTGCTATCTGGTCGCCCTAGACCTAACAGCTATTAAGGGCAGTGATCACTCATGACCCCTATGCAGTCCCATTGGGGTTTAGTGGACAGCTGCTCCCAGCATTCATAGAAGCGTTGAGATTATATCCAAGATGTTCCCCATGGAAAAAAGTGGTCAGGAAACAGACAGAGCCATGGCTCTGATCCCCTACCACAGCCAGTGTAGCCAAATGGATGGTGGATGTAGAATGCGGCATGCTATCAAGGTGTGTTGCAAATTATTCCTCTTTCTCCCACTGTGTGATTTAGGAGAACCAAGAGTCATAGCAGGCACATGGGACAGTGCAGCTGCTCCTTACTTAGCATTGTGCCCATTTGCACAATTAAGCCCAGAGTTTATATGGTTTTTATTTTGATTGCAACCTTGAAAACAAGGGGGCTAATTCTTACAACAGTGTAAACCAGAAGTAACTCCGCCAAATCCACTGCAAGTGAGAGGAGAATCAGGCCCAGTAAGTCACATTTTTGATCAAACCTTTTTCTATTTTGACTTGATGGTTTGCTGCTAAAACATGGAACTATGATGGCTATTTAGAGTTCTTGCTTTTATTGCTGAATTTGCAAAAATCTTACACAAATTAATGGATCCAGTTGGCAATTTTCCATAAATACCCATTCTTTTCCCACTGATTTCCAGTGGTCAGGCATATACTCTTCAGGAGGTCTCCTGCAAAGGGACATATTTAACAGTTTACAACTGTCCCAATGACAGCAAGTTCTAATTTAAAACTCCTGTGTAATACTTGTTAGGAAGTTTTAATATCAAAAGGGCAGCCAAGGTCTTCCATGAGAAATTTCTAGACAGTGAAAGAAACTAATCCTTTTTAGTGATGTTTGGCTTCTCCTCTGCAGTAGCTGATCCCTGATTTCATATTTTATATCCATGGTTTGTTAATGAAATTTTCTCCTTTAAAGACTAACCAGGCGGATAGAAAAAATTAGCTGATACTTTGCAGCAAATGTTTGAAGTGAAATTCAAGAAGCAGCCTGAGGCTGACAGTATATAAAACCAACTACCAAAGTTTTAAGGGGGCAGGGAGGGTGTAATTTATTTTCTCTCCTCCAGGGACCTCTGCTGTATTAAATTCTTTGGTTAAGGGGAAGCAGCCAAATTGGCATTAGGACTGATTTAGCAATTTGCATCTTTTGAAAAGGGATTAGTAAATTTCTAAATGCTCCCAGTGCCTGAGTGCCAGTTGGCACTGGAAGAGGCCTGTAACTTCACCCAACTGCACCGCTAGCTGCCATGTGTTTACCTGAGAGGTGTTATCTTGATTGTTACAGTTACTTCAGAGATCAAAAGAGAAAGGGAAAGCATGGGTGTCAGCAAAAGGCATGTATCAATACACGACCAGTGGTATCACTGCTGTATATAGATCACATAGAGAAAAATGGGTTCACTCCCACCTGTCTCCACATTTAGTGTTGCAGCATTGTTTTTTCCTTTCCTCAACTGACACTAGTTAAATGCAGCTTAAATAGGAATAATTTGAGATGCTGTCATAAGAGCAGCTGTGGAAGTTCAATGGACTTTAAAAGACAATAATGAACTTCATGACTTTTCTGGGATGGAGTTTTCAGCACATAGGCTCCTAGACTTTAAGGTCAGAAGGGACCATTATGAACATCTAGTCTGATCTCCTGCACAATACAGGCCACAGAACCTCACCCACCCACTCCCGTAATAGACCCCTAACCCATGACTGAATTATTGAAGTCCTCAAATAATGGTTTAAAGACTTTAAGGTACAGAGAATCCACCAGCAAGTGACCCATGCCCCATGCTACAGAGGAAGGCAAAAAAAAAAAAACCCAAAAAACAAAGCAACTAGGGCCTCTGCCAATCAGTACAGTTGATATAGCTGGCATCACAAAATGTATAGCAAACATTCCTTTGAAGGAGGGACAGCACCTGTTTTTTTTAGCAAAATATTTGTCATTTCTAGAGCTAGTCAAGAATTTTTCAAACAGTCAATACACAAGGGGTTAGTGTACTCACAAGGAAAGTGGGGCACCCAGGTTCATGTCCTATTCTACCTCATTAGGAGTAGAGATTTAAAAGTAGGTCTCCCACATTCTATATAAGGACCCTCGCCAGTGGGATATTTATTATTCTGGTAGGAGAGGGGTGTGCTCTCTCTTTCTTTGTAAAAGGTCTCAGTTTCCTCCTAAGGTAGAAAGGGATTTTATTTCTTATGTTTTTTTAAAACTTGAAAGTTTTCATGGGACAGGAAAATCACTTTCCATCCAGTGCTAATCAGTTATTTGTCCTTTCAAAAAGGTCAGTGTAAATGAGAATTCAATCTAGGCCTGTATTTCAATGAAGCTAAATGTTTACCTCTAGTTTCTCCTATTTTGACTTTAGACTTCAAGTTTTGGCAGGTCTTGGCACAGATATGGGAAGAGGCTTGGGCAAGATCCCCCAGTGAAAGTAAGGGAACCACCTTCTTGACTATACTCTGAAGGTCAATAAACTTGGTTTTTGGTGAAGCACCAAGGACAGCAGGCCTTCATTGAAAACACATACTTCCCATAGTCCTCAAGACAAAACACATAAGGACTCAACAAAAGTTCTTCAGCCATTAAAATGGGGCATAGGGAAAAAGGCAGTCCATCAAATAGTGAAGTCCACTCTCACGTGGTTGTTTGTCAGTTAGGTTCAAAAACACCTTCAGTTGCACCCAGAAGGTGGGCAGAAGATTCATGGAACACAGGACAAAACAGATAAGCATCCTGTATCAGGCCCCAGCCATGGAAATGGATCAAAAAGTATGGACTTCATGGGACTCTATGGAAGGAAGGGATCACATGGATCCATTCGTGAGATCAGGAGCTTATATAGCAAATAAGAATTTGTGAAATGTTTGCTTGTACCCATTCAGTGTATGTTCATTCCACTTCTTCTGCATCTTGTGTGATATAATTTGACAAAAATATTTTAAAAAGTCACTTGTTTGGTTTCTTCTGACTGCTACTGGAATATTGGGAAGTCCTGTAAAATGCTGTGAATCCTCTATTAGAATAAACATATTGTGCAAAATCCTTCTCTGGCTGAAGTTAGGAATCAAACAGCAGACCCAGCGTCAGCAGGTGCCACTCCTCTGATTGTCATGACTCTCGCATAGTGCTAGGGACTACACTAGGTACACCACATGGGGAAGGGCCCTACAGTTTTTTTCAAACTCTCTCATGCTTTAATGGATTTATGCAGCTATGCATCAGTAAAAAGAGAGGTGCGATGTCTGAGTGAGTGCACCCAGGATCACGGTGAGGGATAAAGGGAGACTCAATGGTAAGTTAGTCATGAGAAGCTCTATGTCTTTCATTCCAAATACAAAAAAATTGAGCCATGAGCGTCATTCAGTAGCTCATTTGGATAAAACGAGACCCCTTGGTGTCAAGTGAATGGGGAGCAGTGGGAGTGTCTCAGTATCATGGGGGAAGGAGGGAGGTGAAACTATGCAGCAATAGATACCATATATGCATAACTACATATAACATGTTATTTCTCTCTCTGCATTGTATGGATGTGAAGAATATACATCATTCTTTCCTCCAAATACACATTGCTACTCCCACAGATCTAAAAGGAAAAGGAAAAAAAACCCAATTCAAATTAAACCTCCAAATTATTTGAAACTACTCTGAATTATTCGGGAGGCGAGGAGAAGGGCCAGCAGGGAGTGGAAAATGTAATAACAAGGTGCCTAAAGGAAAGGCAGGAATGAAATCAGAAAGATCCAGTGGGGCCAGGTGAGTAAAGAGGCAGCCAGGCAGGGAGTGTTAGATACCCAGAGGCAGTGCAATATGTTGGCAAGAAGCCATACTGCTGGGGAGTCTGAGAGAGAGCGAGAGAGAGAGAGAACACCTTAATGGGCATTCTACAGGCTGTCTGACAGCTTTTCCTCTCTGATGCACAGGATCCTTCCACCTACCAGCTGCAGAGGCAGAAGAGACTGAATTCACTGTGCTTTTCTGTTTTCCAGTTTTCACTAGGCCCTCATCTGCTACCGACCCCAGTGGGAGTGAAAGGCATTCCGTTTCTTGCGGGAACTGGGTTGTAAAACTACGGACATCAAACAGCAGGCACTGAATGGCTGCGGTGATGTCATTTTCATACAACCACAAAGAGCAACTTCAAAAACAAGGTTCACATTTGTCGCTGGCTATTTATTAGCAGATTAGTTAAAGGGACGCAACTAGCAGTAAGTTCAGATGGATGTGACTATAGGGCCTTATTATGATGTCTTTGGAAATGACATTTACCTGTTGCCAAGCAGAAGTGCCCTGATTGTACCTGTTGCCCAGAGCTTTGACACAATGGTGATGGGCACTATGGAAAACTTTAAGACGGAGGGAAACACACTGGAGCTAGCAGTAGCAATAGCAAAACCAGCCAGCAATAACACATCTGAGCCGTTCCTCACTCGCTGGGGCTGGAGAGATAGGAATTTCCTGGTGAGCAGCACTAGCGGTGAATTATAGAATCATAGACGATAGGGATGGAAGGGACCTCAGGAGGTCATCTAGTCCAACCTTCTGCTCAAAGCAGGACCAACCCCAACTAAAACATCCCAGCCAGGGCTTTGTCAAGCTGCACCTTAAAAACCTCTAAGGATGGAGATTCCACCACCTCCCTAGGTAACCCATTCCAGTGCTTCACCACCCTCCCAGTGAAAAAGGGTTTCCTAATATCCAACCTAGACCTCCCTGCACTGCAACTTGAGACCATTGCTCCTTGTTCGGTCATCTACTACCATTGAGAACAGCCTAGCTCCAACCTCCCTGGATCCCCCTTCCAGGTAGTTAAAGGTTGCTATTCAATCCCCCCTCGTTCTTCTCTTCTGCAGACTAAACAAGCCTAATTCCCTCAGTCTCTCCTTGTAAGTCATGTGCTCCAGCCCCCTAATCATTTTTGTTGCCCTCCTCTGGACACAGTCCAGTTTGTCCACATCCTTTATGGGGGGGAAGGGGAACGACTTGATGCAGTACTGCAAATGTGGCCTCACCAGTGCCAAATAGAGGGGAATAATCACTTCCCTGAATGAATCAGTGCTTCTTTGCAGCTAGGGCTCAGGAGCCTCTGGTCTCCAGGGATGAAACCATCAAGTAATAACTCAGTAACAGTTGCATTTTCTAACTTTTGCTATGAATTTACATGGAATCATAGAAACTAGAGAGTAGAACCGGGCACATTTTTTTCAGATGCATAGTTTATTTGCTGAAAAATGCAGTTTCAGTCAAACCAAAACTATCTGCAAATTTGACTTGATAATTTCAGTTGGGGAAAAGTTTTTCAGGGTCAACTTCAGAAAACTGTGCCTCTGTTAGCTCACCCCCCCGGATAACACTTATCCCAGTGGTTTGGGCCCTGGATTGGGCTGTGGTAAACCCAGGTTAGAATCCCCATCCTGGATCAGGGACTTGAATTCAGGTCTCTAACCACCAGCCTATAGGCTATTCAGGGATGAATATCTTTTAATCTCTCCTGATGAAGGTGTTGCACTTTGACCCAATGAATATTTACACATATCAAGGTAATGAGAGTGACTCGGCAGCCTGATAATTAAGGCAACCCTATGGGAGGTAGGAGATGTGGATTCAAATCCTTCCTCTGGCTGAGGTAGAGAAAAGATTTGAATTCACATCTTCTATCTCAATCTTCAAACTATAGAGTCATTTGCACACTCTTTTGCTTTGACCCAATCAGCCATCATTTATGCAAAGTGAAACATCAACAACAGAGACCAAAGGCTTTCTCACCCCTCAGCCCCTGTGTAGCCTAAAGCCTGGTGGTTAAAATACTCACCTGAGAACAGGACAGGGGGGATTCAAACTAGGGTTTCCCACATCCCACCCAAATGCTCTAATCGTGGGGCTGAAAGTTAGGTCAGCCTGCAGCCAGGCTTTCAGAAGCACACCACATATTTTCCCTGATATGTGAGTTTGCTGGCTGAGCTGCGAACAACCCAATTATTCACCCAGTTCCGCTCAGGGCTTAAGAGAGCTGTTCAGACATCTTCCTTCTCCCTGACCATACAGGGCTTTTCCCTACTTTCTGTTTACTACAAGTGCTTCATCCAGTCTAATTTCTGAGTCTCTCATTGTAAACCTGTCCCCAATTCATGTGTGATTACTTTGGTTGTGAAGGGAGCAGCTCTGTCTCCTAGGCCCTGATTCACCAGGGGGTTCACAGAGGGGATGTCTTTCTGCCCCGTCAGAACACTGACGAGTTAAACAGCTTGCAGAAATCCCAACTCTGACTTGCTGCCAGCACTTTTCTCATTGGCTGATGAGAGTGCCACTCCAGAAGAGAGTCTCAGCCCTATCCAAATGGGGACAGGTGGTTTGCCGCAGACCACCTGGTCAGATCTGAGCCAATCAGCTGGGTTGGTTACCTTTGAAAAGAGGACTGCAGAGCTCTGAGAGCATTGTATGGAAGGCCTGTAGAAAGAGAGAAAATTACAGGAGGCCCACATGCAGTTTGAGCTCGAGTTTGCGAGATGCAGCAACTGGGGTGTATATAGGTCAAGCTACAAACTAGCTTGAAGGCAATTCAGCTGCGTGGCCCAATGAGGTCCCAGGGGAGCACCTACTACAGAAGTTCAGGAGCTCACTGGATAAACAGCAGGAAACATGGCTTTCTTTGTATGCTTTAGATAGAAAATGACTGAGTAGCCAGCCTTTCCTTGCAGACAGAGAGGGAGAGAAATAAAATAGAGATTTTGAAGCAGTTTGTGGCAATCGTTTTCTTTCCCTGCACAAACAGCCCCCATGTCCTTTCGGTCCAATTAACTTTATTATTGTTTATTAAAAATCTAAAATCAAAGGGCCAAATTCTCCCCTGAGTGTGAGCTCCACTCTGTGTCAGCTACTTGGTAGGGGTTGTCAAGGTACTGGTTTCAGCTCCCTGAATCTGTGGTCTGGTCTGTGTTGTCCCCCAACCTATATTACTGCTGCTTAGGGGCTGCAGTAAATGCCAGTAGGATCTGAAAGAGAGCATATGCCAGCCAAAGCTCTGCAAAGTGGAGATGAAAACCCCCCTGTGCTGTAGGGGTCGCTACTAGCAGACCAAGGCTTCACACCAATGGGAATTTCCCCTCCCTCAGCTGAACTCTCCCCTGGCAAGGAATAGTTAGATTTCAGCCATTTTGGGCTGACAAAATAGTGCCAAAACCCCAAACCTAGTCCCTTTGTGGCATAGCATTATAGAGTTGAGGGACCACCAGATCCTCTAGTCTGATCTCCTGTATGGTACAGGCCACCAACGTTGCCCAGCACCCACAAATTAAACCCAACAACTGAAATTAGACCAAAATATTACAGCTTACAGGAGACTAAATTATTAAGTGCTACATGTGAAAGCGCAGCAAGTGTCTTTCTGTAAGAGGCTGTAGTAGCTCTCCCTCACAAGATGGCAGTTGCTTCTGCACACAGCATGTGCCTAAAAATTTAAACTCAGAAAGCATCAATGCAATGGTTACATTATGATGGACTGAACACATATTACTTCTATCTGTTATGGTGTAGAAACCCACACACATGCATGTGCTTCTGTATATTTTGTTATTCGGTCAATGTAGAATTTTAAATGCAATTCATTAGTCACTGAATCAGCCCTAACACAGTTTTCAAATATAGCCCTGTACGTGATGTAGCTCATCTTCAAGTCTTCCACACAACACAAACACATACCTTGTCTCTCGGCCTGCTGTACTTTGACCCATTTTGCTTATTTTCTCCCCTTCGTTAGTGTCTCTAATTAGGCTTCAAGTCCTCGTCTTGGCTGACATACACACCTTGGAATCTATTGATTATTTTGGTAAATCCCACCTCCCAATGGGTGGGGCTTCTGTTACAAGTACAGTGGGAGAGGTTCAAATCTTAGCATGACTGCTCACTTCCCCTGACATTGGTTTCCTTTTAAAGAAAGGCATAGTGCTTTTATTTATTTATTTATTTGTTTGTATTGGGTGGGGGTTGAGGTGGACTTTCACAAACCAGAATACAGATAAGACAAACAACCAGAAAAAATGGTGAAGTAAACGTTCATGGAATATTGGGGCCCTTTTCCTTATGGATGGTCTTTATGGCCCCCGGTCAGACATTAAAACATACAAACTCCTACATTTGTAACTATTGTGAAAAAGCTGTTCTTGTTCTTAAAACTAGTCATTGGAGTTGAAGGATAAATATTATTCAGTATCTTATTGAATAAAATATATTATATCACAGGTGATGGAGACAGATTGATTCAATAAATTCGTATACTGTTTTCCGAGGAAAAGTGGCAATAAAAATGCTGATGACTCGACACAGGGAGAATATTGAATGTCATTAACATGTTATTTCCTCTGTTCTGATATCACTGTCATGTTCTTCCCACTGTTCTAATCTCTGCTGGTTGATTTTATTTTCTTTGCTTTGCTTGTCTGAATGAGAAAAATGGCAGTTTTTAGTGCTTTAAATTACCCACTACTTGAGAAATGATTACAGATAGGATGTAATATCCTAAAATACAGAAATTAAAACAAGGCTTGATATTTAGCAATACGATATGCCCAATGCTTGAGTGGAATGCTCAAGAACAAGAAACTGTCGTCATCCTCATCTAATAGCCCATTATGACAAATTCACATCCATCCCCATACCTATGATAATAATACATATTGTGCTTTTAATCGGCAGATCTCAAAGCACTTTCCAAATGAGGTCATTCCCATTTTGTAAATGGAGAAACTGGGGCACAAGGAGGGGAAGTGACCTGCCAAGGAAACTCAGCAGGCCAGTGGCAGCCCGGCATAGAACCCAGTCTCCTGAGCGTATCATGTGTTCGAGCCAATAGGCCACACTCCTTTAGTACGACTCTAGTAATCACTGGGCGGCACTCTGTGGCCATTCATAACCTCCCTGACACTGACAGTCAGAATTAGAACTCTCCTTCTGTCTATTTTGGTTCTTCCACTGTAGTCACTGGGTCCGTATATACATTGCAATTGCTCCTCGTGGGGGTAGTTTGTGTGTAGAGGTGGGCAGCATATATAAAACGGGTTATCTGCAAATCTGTGAATACTGCAGTGATATCAGCACATCCCTCCTCACTCTTCTGAGCTCCACCCTCTTAAAAAAAACCCAAACTGCTCAACTTCCAGAGAGAAGTTTGGCATGCAGTCACAGCACTGGAAAATCTGGGCAAAGATTGTGTAGCAATAGTTGTGCAGGTAGCTAAAATCATCTGGGAACTGAACAGCATATGCTACCTGTCGATTATTTGGCATAGTCAGGAAAGAATGTGTTGTTGGCATCAAATGGTAGCAATTAGAGATGGAAAGATATCTAAGGTCATCCTGCCTATTCACTGGGTCCAACATAAGATTGTTTCCTATAGTACTGCAGTGCTTTATCCAGAATTAGTTTTAAATGACTCCTGGAGTGGTCACTGCTTCCATTAGATGATCATAACACATGGCTATATTCCTTTGTCAGAAAATTTTCAGTAACCAACTCCTAAATTAATTCCATAGCTGTACTTTGTGCTTTATTTGTCTTAGTACCTTTATTGAGGATATGGTATTTGGCATGATAGACATATATTACCTACCAACTATTGCCAAGCTGAATGGGACATTTTAAGTGTCTGAATAACAGATTTTTCCTTATTAGGATTATTGTACTATATATACTATATGTACATATGGTTAATTAAATTGCTGCTAACTTGCTCTGTGATTTTGGACAAGCCACTGTGGGCTTAATCCAATGCCCCTTTAGTGGAAATCTTTCAAGTAAATGGACATTGGATCAACCCTTTAATGTGCTTGTGCTCCAGTTTGTCCATGTGTATAATGGGAATGATAGTCCATCTTTTTGCAGAGTGTGTTGGAGATACTCAGATGAAATTAGCCATGTAAGTGTCAATTATTATTATTTTACCTGATGTTTCTCTCATCTTTGGAATGCCATATATCTATGTACAAACCAGAAAATGGATAGTTATTTATAATAATTTTCTGATAATTAGGTTCAATTTTCAATTTCTTAAGACACATGTTATAATATTTACAATTTTCCCTTCTCAAGAAATACCTTTCAGTTGTTAAGGTGAATTTTGTTGGCATTCCACCTTCTTTTATAGTACTTCTATAATACAGGCCGGGAACTGTGCCACTCAGTGAATTTAGTGACAGGGTAAAAAAAAGATATGTGTACCACATTGGCATCACATCATTATTAACATGCAAGTGGTTCCCCTTTTTCTTAACGCATAAAGAATACAATTGAATTTTGCAAAGCAGGACTCTTTATCTCCGTGATCAGATTCTTCACGGCAGGGAGGGGGTGGAAAACTTTCTCTCTCTCTCTCTCTCCATGGTGCATGGTCCCAGCTGTATGACTCTGTTCATGAATATGCATGAAATCAGATATGACATTGCCGTGCTCCCATTAATAATCTTGTCATCTGACTTGTGCAGCATAAAGCTTCAGCCCGTGGCTCCTCATAGCAAATGCAGCCTGAAGGAAAAGAGGAGGGGAAAAAAAAAGGCCTGGCCTTTTTTTTTTTTTTTTATTGGGATTAAGTGCTTGAAAATTTTGGCAGGGGGTTGCCAAGAGAGTAAAGGGAGGGAGGGAAAGAGAGAGAGAGAGACAGGGACAGAGAGACGAGAAATCCTCTATGAATGCTTTGGCTTGTTAGAAGCCCAAAGCAGTGGGTGTAATGGTATGCGAACTGACCTTGAATATAGCCACTGTGGGTTGCCCCAGCTTTTTTGTAAAAGAAGCATTTGCAGCAGAGGTTTGGATTTCAGGCTTTCCAGTCATCAATCATCTCAGCCTATTCTCCTCTTTGACAGCTCAGTACAAGGCCTGACATTTGACACCCAAGACCCCAGGACTTACGCACAGGCACAAGCTGAGGCCCTAGGGGAGGTGGGGGAGAAGGGAATGTGACAGGCTTTTTTTTTTTTTTTTTAAAGAAGCAGCAAAATAAAGAAGATACAAAACAAATTGTAACTGTAATGGGAATTGATCTAGCAGGAGAGTATCACATTGAGTTCTGTTCTTCCCATTGTGATCTTCATGCTGATGAGGCTGCTTTAAAGAGCTGGGAGAGAAGAGGCCGGAGTGGGGAGGGAGCTGGGGCAAAAATGTGAACCTGTTCAAAATGGTGCTGCTCTAATCTTCTGAGCCCAGCCCCATCATGGTATGATCCTTTCTGCAAACGTGGACGTTGCCGCTGGGCAGAAATTTCAATGAGTTCTAATGCCACTTACCCAGTAGAATTAGGATAATAAAATTCAAGCCAGTTTCACCCAATGATTGTCTGAGATTCCCAGCATTTTTGGAAAATCTGGTGAAAGTGGCCAGGCTGTGTTTTGAGGAAGCCTGGGCTACATTTTAGGCAAACCTGGGCCAGTTCAAGTTGGGTTGAAAACATGCAAAATGTGGCTGTGTTACATTACGTCAGATGCTAGAGTTTGTTTTCATCTGAAACTCAATGTTAAACTTGAAGGGCATGAATTGAAAGTAGATAAATGGTTTGAGAAAACCTCTGCAAATTGAAACTGACAAGCTGTAGTTATAACATTTTACATACAGCTTTGTGGCCTGTTGCGATCATATTTATAATCCTGAAGAGCCTTTTAGTCCGTCAGCCCATCTCCTGGTTTTGGGTAGGAGTGAGGGGAGGGGTTGGGTTCAAATTTAAATTTGTAGTTAAATCTGCAATTTCTCCAACTTTTCTCACCTACTTCAGTCTAATAACGAGAATGATGAATCATCTGTAAACTTTATCGGCCATGAATTAGATACAATATCAATTTTTTTTACAACTCTTATGAGGTCAGTCCTACCTTCTCATTTAGAAACACAGGAGGTTCCTGGTTTACAAAGTGAATCTAAGATGGCCAGAGATTGCCACAGGAGAATTCCTCTCACGTAGGGGAAATCTCCACCAGCATAAAGCTGGGTTGCACCAGAAACACTCCCCCTCTCACCCCTTACACTGGGCGGGGAGGGAAGTGGCATGTTGGAGAAAAGGGAGGGAAAGAAAGTGGAGGCCAGGAGGCACGACACCCAAATGGCCACTGGTGTATGTTAAAGCTGCCCTGTGCATGTTTAACTGTGCATGTACCAAAGGCAGGCAACTGAGAATCATTCCTCTACACTGCATCCAGCATCAAGCCCAAATTGTATTGCCAGGCTGTGGGTTTCATTAGTGCAAGAGGTCATGTTAAATATTGTGGCAAACTCATCTGGGACGACTTTCCACAGAGAATAGTTTATATGAGAAATCTAGCCCTTTCTTTTCTTTATGAATTACCCACAAACCAGCTTTGATTTGTTATCCATTATTTATATTCAAAATTATGAATATTTTATGCAAATACATTTCAGTCTCTCAATGCTCCTGAACTATTTGCTGTGACCATTGCTTTGAGTCCATATTCAATATGTGTAATTCAATATTCACACCGATTGGTTGCTTGTGTCACATGGTTTTGCTTCTGCTCCCTGGCTGGACAGCTGAACTGTTCATAAACAGGAGGGGAAGACTGGCTAAGCCACTTCTGGAACGAGCTTTCACACAAACACTTACTGGCAAGAGTATTTGTCAGACTTTTGCTTTCCGTAAACAAAACCCATCGCTCATCTGAATGTTCCTGGAAAATAAAAGGGTCACAAATTATGTCAAAGTGAATTAGTGGCTTTTATTTGAATGTATATTTGTGAATACTGTTTTGCAGCTCTACTCAGAACCAATAATTACGTTTGTAGTTACACGTAAGATAAGGACAAGCCAAGTTCATTCTTTGGGACATAAATTGGTTGCCTGCAGGGGTCAGGAAGAACATGTCCTCCCCCCACCCCGTCTGATGAACAGAGCTGGCTAAGTCCTTTGTGCATGTTGGGGGTTGCTTTTCTCTGAAGTACAAGGATTAAGCCACTGCTGGAGGGAGGATACCGAACTTGATGGACCAATGGTCTGATTCAATATGGCAATTCCTCTGTTCCTATATTTTCAAATTGGCTCCTGCGCACACATACACAAATAGATGATTTTATCAGTTACTCTGCCATGTTACACACTTGCATATAACAAGGCAGGATCAAGCCTATTTACTGTGCAACTTGTATATATATATTTTTTCATATGATGCGATTGAACAGTGTTCTTTTCTTTCCCCTCCCTATATTTAAATTGTTGTGTAACTCTACTTCTTTAATAAACCAGCCTTGAATTCCTACCACTACTTTTAACTAAGTTCATTGAATGTTACTTAGTTGCAGGCTGCATTCAATAGCCTCTGCTATTTTTCCTGCTTTCTCATTTGGCAATCAAGGGTAAAGAGTAAGAAGGTAAGAAGGGTAAAGGGTGAGAAGGTAAACATCTGTGTTTTGGAAAAGCTGATGCTTCCTTCATTTGGCAGCTTTCAGATCTCAGGAAAATCCCACCTCCCTATACTGCAAATCTGACACGAGACTTTTTTCTGAGTTAGAAATGAAGAATTTGCAATATTGGAAATGAAAAGCTTTAATCCAGTGGGAAATCCTTTGATCCATAAAATGAAAGAGTTTTGCTCATCTGTTAGCTTTTGCAACAGACTTAGTTTTAGTTTCGCGGCCACCTTCCATGTGTGGTTATGTGCTGTGATGGCACCTTGCTCATTTTATTTCGGCAAATCTGTTTCACCAAATGTGACACTTTCAAGCTTCTGTCTTCAAGCGTTTTCAGCTAAACTAAGAACTCTTTTCACCTTAGCAAACCTTTACCCAGCAACTGACTTAGGCACCACAATATTGTGATGGTGTTCTAGGCGTTGTCATTCTCTCCTTTAATTCTAAAGGGATGTCGTGGATTCCCGGATTCTTCATCATCTGAAGCCTTTCAGTGAAGCCTGAATATCTTCGCAAAAGAAGCACAAACAGAAATGATTGTGTGAGGAAATCAGAATAAGGGACAATAAGGCCCCTTCTGGAGGTTGTCATAATGGTCCCTTCTATGAATCTATTAATCTAATAAACTTCTAGGCTGGACCTCAGTACCACCATGTATTTCCCATTTATTTGTTTATGCTCTAACCTACGCTGGTTTGGGGGTTGATGGCCCCCAACCCTGCGGTTATTGAAGTCAATGGTAAAACTTCAGTTGAATTCAATGGTTCAGAATTTGACTCCTTATGAATGGCCAGAGTTCAATTGTGATTACAGTGCAAAGCCATGAATGAGAAGTGGATGACACAAGTTGGAGCCTATTTATGATTTTGCACCGAAACAGGAGAAACTTTATTTTCATTTGGGTTATTGAGGTTCATTTGAACCTCAAAGCCAGAGTGAAACTTTGGAGGTATAAATGGGCATGAAGGAGCAAGAATGAGCTGCACCAAAAGTGGATGTGAACTATAACTGTGTTAGAGAGACCACAAAGAGAACTGGTGAAAATAATAAATAAAACAAAAGTAAAAATAAGGGAAAACGACTGGGGGTGAAGTTTTACAAAATGCAGAAATATTATATATGCATCTAGCAAGAAGTTTAGAAGCAGTTATACACAGATCATTTTTGTCTAATAATTCTTTGTCATAATAATTATTATAATGTACTATTTTGATTATCGGTTAGTTAAGCCCCAAAAGGTTTGTACAAGACACAAATAATAGGGTAGTCCATGGCTCAAACACCTCATATGCTAAACAAATGTGTTTTTGTTATGCACAGTAGGCCATATAGATCCAAGGATATAGACTGGAGACCAAAAAGACAAAGAACAAATTGTTTATTTCTTTCCTTTCTTTTCTATCGATTCATTGATTTTTTCAGCCTAAAAAGAATTATCATAACATTATTATTATTTACTATTTTATGTATTTGTTATTGTTAAAGTACAGCTTAAGGACCCAATCAAAGATCAAGGCCCCAATGATCTAGGTGTTGTACAAACAAGCAGAGAGACAATAGTTTCTAAATGACATGGAAATGCTGTAAATTATACATGAAAACGGAAATGATAGCTAATAGGAAGGCAGACCAAAGTGACTTCGTTCTATCTCTCCCTTCCCACCCAAATGCAACAATCAGCCTAAGTGTGATTCTGTCTTGCTCCATTCAAATGATCCATCCTTTTCCATCACGCATGGGTGGGCATTTCACAATGCTAAATAGGACATTTTGGCTGCTCATATCTGTACCTTGGGGCCTACCAGATCTGAGAGCAAAACTAGTGCCTGCTCATTTGACTTGCACAGCTGCAAAGCTTCTAGCACAAACACAACTCAGCTGCTTCTGTGTGTGGGTTTATGCGAAGGCACATTACAGAGTTGAAGAAGTGTGTGTGCGTGTGGGGGGAAACAACAAACTCCCAGGATTTAGTAGAGTAAGCCACCCTCCCCTAGCCTGTGAGATTAAAGTAACGGATTTTCAAGTAGTCCTTCAGTGTGACTAATTTATATGGATATCAAGTATTCAGTTGGAGAATTAAAAAAGAAAAAAGTAGCCAGGGGAAAATATGATGCTCTCTAAGTCCCAGTGGTATGCCACATTCATTTTACTAGAGAGTTTATTCTTTAGTACTTTCATGGATTGACATGAGGGAGGAATTCACATGTCAGGACAGATAAAATCTCCCTCCTGCCAAAGGAGTCTATTCAGACATGCATGTTAGTAGGTTGATAACTTATTCTGTATTGCAGAAGACTCAAAGATAGACATTTCTCCTTTTATCTCCATCTCTGTGCTCCCTGCATACTAAAGATATGGGGAAACTGCAAGATACATCTTAACTAGCCCTCTCAGAGAGAAGAGACTTTTCCTAGACCATGCCAAAAGATGAAAACTTTTAAAGGAATAAGGTGTCACACCGCCTAATAGCAAAAATATTAGCAATGTTTATGCGCATAATTTTAATCCAGTGTGTATATGTTAAAAAAAATACAGATGCTGGACTTTGCAATAGTTTTTGCCAAGTAAAATGAAAAATATTTCAAGACTCTTGTTTCATGTTACTCTGATGGAGGGATAGAAAATAGATTGAGGAAAAAAGAAAATATAATAACAATACCTGGAACTTTTCATCCTCAAAATGTTTTCTGAATATGAACAAATCCTCAAAGCTTCTCTGGGAGATGTGTATTACTATCCCCATTCTGAAGAAAGGTAAACTGAGAAAAGGAACCTAATTATCTGGCCAGAACCACAGAAAGAATCACGATCAGAACTGGGATTAGAACTCAGGAATTCATAATCTAATGCTTGGACTAATAAACCATGCCTCAGCTGGTCATCTGCACTGCGGGTATTTTTGACATTATATTTGAATTTGGTCAGTATCGGGAAACCAAATCAGATAAAAACAAGAACTGCTCTGACCTTTCTTTCATCATTTAATGTAAACGCAAAACAAACCTTTTCCATGCAATCATTTAAAAACAATTAATCTAATCAGTTTTTGATTCAAGCAATTTATAAACTGTGCGTATAAATATATATGTGTATACATTTGTTTAAAGTGTGTGTTTGTGTAAACAATATAAATTTTTGTATGACTTTGCCATTTAGGGCCCAATCTCTAGTTAGTGTTACCCACCAGTGTAGCTACACTGATGTCAGTTGAGTAATTCTCTTTTACACCAGTTCAATAGCTGGCCCCTATATTCTAGCGAGCACCAAAACTGCAATGCCAAAATACGATGTAAACAGACTGTCCCTGAGTTATCTCTGGCCTCACTAAAAACAAAAGCTAGCAAGAAATTTAATGAGGAAACCCTATTTCTCCAAGATGTTCAGTCTACCCAGGAGTGTCAAATAGATTTTAGATAAGAATGTGAATTTATTCAAACCCTGTTACTAATATTTACCATAGTTACTCATCCTGAATCACACGTCTCAGTTTTTGGATCATGTCACTTCAGAAGTCCCCTAGACAGGATTGTTTTCTTTTGAAGTCAATGAAAAGACTTTCCCTGACTTCGATGGGCCAAGAAAGAGGCCTGAGTTAAAAAGACCAATCCATAAGTGTAACAGAAAGACAGATTTAGGGACAGGGGTAGCAGGTTGTTTACACCATATTCCTCTTCCCCATTAATTATTAAACTGATGATATCAGAATGAATAATTTTGTTTGAAATAGGTTCAGATATTCATATGCATTACTCTACATTCATACCCTTTTGGCTGTTAGTTATTATGGGTGTAGCACCTGATCTGAGAGATGCTTTACCGAAAACATGATCAACAATATCCCATGCATGTGTAATTTACAAACAATGAATGGGAGCAGGGATACAATGGAATGCAACGTGAAGGACCAATAAAGTAGATCATGTGTGTTGTCAGTTTCATAATTGTTTTATTTCTGGGTTTGCTTTATTTGTTATTTGATCAAATGTACAATGATCACGACAACAAATAACACTTCCAGTAGAGCAAGGATTGTGCTTTATAAATAGGACTTCTGATTTTAGGTTTTAACGAATACACACAGATGGAACATCCACGAAAAAAGTCGGTGTTTTTCCAGAAATGGTTACTCAGTTTGAGTTGACTTCACCCCTTTCTCAGTGTAGTTTGTTTATATAGGCAATGTCCTTGCTCCCTGGCTTGTATCTAAGGGCTTGTGTATATGGAACAGTAATGTGGACTACAGGTGTGTGATTTCTAAAATGCAATAACATGTTGCACTTTAATTGGTCAGTGTAGACTCTGCTAATGTGCATTAAAGGTTCCCTAGTGTGCTTTAAAGTAGTGCTGTTTGAACAGCATTATTTTAAAGCACACTAGAGAACAAATGCACTAAAATGCTAAACCAGGGGTTCAATAACAAGGAAGCAAAGCTTAAACTAACATATAAATCATTGTTTATATGTAAAATAAAAATTAAAGTCGATCCTAGTTAGGCAAGAATTTGGGGAAATACCCCTAAATATCTTCTCATTACAGTATCAAAGAGAGAACATGATTCTTTTACCCACATTTTGAACATCTTCATAGAACTTAAGTTACTAAAAATACCCCCCACCCACGCAAATTGAAGTTAAAAAAAACTTCCGAGCACAGAAGCATCGTTTCAGGTTAAAATTTTTCTGTTTCTTGATCTTATTTTGATTTACAACCATTTCCCATTGGGAAGGGCTTTCCTACCTTAATTCAGCAAATACAGGGCACTGTCTTATTCGTACTGAGCACACCTGCTTTGTGTCCCTCATGAAATGGTATTATTCTTTAGCCATGAGACCTTGCTGCCCATTGGCTAGCTGCACTGTAAAATAAAACGAAACGAAATGGCATGCTTGTCCTCTATGATATTGCCAGGAGATTTGTAAAATAATTTTGATCTTGGATCCGAGTCTCCTATTAAACAGCTTAACTTGATCTGCCCACAGTAATTTTAGAAAGCTGACCCTTGTCCCTTGTAATTTACACATTTTTTAGTCTAATCCAGAATTTCCCTCCTCTGCAGGTGGGAAGAGAGCATTCCATTATTGCCAGATATTTAGGTACCATCCTAGGCACTTGTGGCAAATGAAGACATTTCAATGTCACACAGTATGACTTCTGAATTTTGATTGATCAAGAGAGCTTTATTGAAATCTCTGAGTGAGCATGGCACCTCACTAACTCAGGAGTCATTTAAAAAAAAAAACTAAAGTAAATGCGTTTTATAGAGATGCTTAAAACTTCTAAATATAAATTTAAAATATTTTTATGTGGACTGCAATGGAACAGAAGTTATGACCTCATATGTGAATGTCTAGGGTTTGTTTTTTTTTTCTTCTCTGCCAGCCCACCTGGAATGACTTTCGCTTTCAGCTTTACCTCGAGCTGTACCCAGGTTAGCTTCAAGTGACTTATGACTCCATCAATCTGCACAGATATGTGCTCTACTTCTTCAAGGGAAGTAGTTCATCTTCTATATGACTGCACCTCCATCTCTTCTAAAGTTCAAAGAACCCAGGACAAGTGCTTATTGGAACTGGCTTTCCAGTAAGTACAGGAGATGTTCCCATTGCTTTCCCATGTGAATGAAGACTCTCTGGTGAACTTTGATAGCAGCATCTTGTGCATAAACTTTCAGGGTAATTCATTCCCTGTCGAACTAGAAAGACATGTGATAATGGTGATTAAATATCAGATGATATTGCTCAGTGCTTTGAACCAGAAACGGATCAATTTAGAATCCCCTCCGAACATCAAAGGATTTTAGTTTTTACAATCCATTTCCCATGAGCTACTAACGCTTCCTCATCCAGCAGACAGTTTACTTGCAGCTATTTTGACTTATGTTTATCTTCATTAAGTGGAATAGTGTAAGTCAGACGCAGGAAAGCCTTCGAGTGACCATGCACATGAAGTGTGCCAAGTGTGCAGCATTCGCTAGACCAAATTGGCCTTATTGACCTTATCCTTGCCTTTCTTTGAGCTAGAAATCCCTGAAAGATCATCGTGCTCCATTGCGCTTAGGTAGCACCTTTTATTGAAAGATCTCTAAATATTTTCCAAACACTAATTAGACCTCATCAGCCTCATGAAGTATTATTGTAATACCCATTTTACAGATGGACAAACTACAAGGCATAAAAAAGTCTTGTCGTGAAGACTTTCTGTAGGTCATACAGTGAGACTGAAGTAGAACTGGGAATAGAATAAAATAAAATAAAAGAGTTCTGACTGCCACTTCTGTGCTCTAGATCAGTGTTTCTCAACCTTTTTTGATACCAGAGACAGACATGCAACCTTCCTAAACTGTCAGGGAGATCTCAGGGACTGGTGCTGATCCATGGATTGGTCACTGAGAAACACTGCTCTAGTTTTGTCCTCTACCAAGTGATGGATGCCTATATATTACTTATGAAAACTGATTGAATTACTCATTTTGCAAATAATTTATTTGATGACTGTATCCATTTTTCCCTATCTTCATATAGAGTTAACTTGTTTTTGAACGTATTCTCTATTAGTAATTATTTGGATGATTTATGTGAACAAGTTTCAGCCTACAGTTTGTTCATGAACTGTTTAATTGTAACTGGTGAATGACAGGAGACCTAGATCACATAGTGTTATTTCTGCTTCTTGGTTGGACAACTAACCTTTTTTTATGTGGGAGAAAAGTGGCTACTGAATACCCAATCCATGCAAGACACCTTTGATTGAAGGCAAATACAGGCATTACTGCAAAGACCAGTTAATCCCCAAACATTCATACAAACAAAACCTGTTTGCACACGAGTTTGTGTAAAACAAATAATAAGGTGGCATGAACATGGATGGAGTGAACGGCTGTTCTGAATTCAAATGAATGTTCAGAAATGCTGTTTTGCGGTAATGACCCAGTTCTACTGGCTAATGGGCTCCGGGAGAGCAAAGAAAAGAGTCAGTGCTATTCAAAACTGTTTTCACAGTTTTGATTTATTACTGTCCCCAGTTTCATTTACTATAGGGGAGCATCTCCTTATACATAGTAGGGCAACACCCTCTTTTTTATTTGCAACTGCATTGCTTACAACCCTATTAGTTTGTCTTCCTCTGCTGTTACTTCAGTAAAGACAGCAAATGGATTGTGATATTGTCATTGAAAGCATTCGTCCAGACGGCTTCTAGAAGTCATGCCCTGCCTGAGCCCTGAATCCATGGCCTACAAATAGCATCACATGGTTAATTTTTAAGCCCAGTCATCAAGTGTTTAATAAAGCAGAGACCAGGTGATGAGGAGAGCTGTGTATGAATGCCATTGTCCCGACCTAGTGGCTTAGTTTGTTAACCCTTTGTAGCATGGCAGGAACAAACCCATTAAATGTAGTCTTGATTTATATAGCTTAACTTTTATATTGAAACCCATTACCACCACCACCACCACGTCCCACATATCAAACCACAGGCATAAGTCACTACTTTGTTACTTCAATTTTATCCTCCATTATATTATTTTCACAGAGGCAGTGTGGGCCAGTGGATAGGGCAGTGGCCTGGGATTTAGGAGACTTTGAGACTTGGTCCTGCCACTGGCTTGCTGTGTGACCATGCATATGTCCTTCATCCCTCTTTTTCATCCTTCACCTGGCACCCTTTACTATACAGGCTTCTGAACTTAATTGGGACTGTTCCATCTGGGAAGTTCTTGTGTGCTGCAATCCGGCCTGGGATACTACAACTCCCATGATGCTTTGGGGAAGAGGAAGAGTCTTTGGCCTGTCTTGTCTATTTCGTCTACATCTACATGATGAAAAAGGGGCGTGATTCTCCTGCTCGGGTGCACGCACTCACAGTAGCTCAATGAGAGCTAGCATGAGTGTACATAGTGCTGGGTAACAAGAATAACAGCTTCAAAGCCACAGCTGAGCCAGGTGCAAACCTGCCTGAAAACAGTGGGTACATGCTCAGCACAGCTCAGCCACACCTCTGCTGATGCTACTCTGCGCTGTTGCAGCTACACTGCTATTTATACACATGCTAGCTCTCCTTACGCTACTGTAAGCATGTGTGCATGAGCAGGGGACTCTCGCCTCTAGCTCATAGTGTAGACGCAGCCTGAGAGCGTAAGCTCTTTGGGGCAAGGCTTGTCTTTCCCAGTGTATCCGTATAGTGCCTAGTGCAATGGGACACCTGATCTTAAACTGGGGCATGTAAGTACAAATAATAATTCAGTGGAGCTACACTGACATAAAACTGGAATAAAGTACTGGTGAATCAAACTTTTTTTTATTACAGTGCTCAAAACTGGTTTTCTTTTTGTTTTTTATTTTTACCCTTCACACACAGTTACATTTTAAGCCATTCCTCAAGCAGAAAAGCCAATGTTTTGGGTTTTTTTAATTAATTCTTTCCAAAATTGCAACAGGTACATTAGTAACTTGAGGCTCTCTGGAGTTTTACATTTCAAATGAAAGTTGGTTGATTTTTTTTTAAATGAAACCATTAAAAAGAACCCCACTAACAACATGAAAAGCAGTCACCAAACTGCTGTATTTCTGGTTACAGCAACACATCTCCAGTATTTCCTTAAGATTTTGCCTTCTTTTAAACAGGTGCAAACGCCTTTTTTCATATAGTTATTTAAAAAGCCTGCCAGTATATCTGAAATCAGCACCCAGTGAATGTTGTTGCACCAGCTTGCATAATTGACTTAACTGAAAAATAAACAGTGGGTGGTTATTTTAGCAGCAAACTGATTGACACAGCTACTCATTTTTAACTTTATCTGAGTACCACACAGGCAGACAAGTATGAATTCCTGATTGCATGGACACAAATGTTATCAGTAGTCTGTAGCATTGGGGACAAGTCTGGTTTGGTGTCTCTGTCACTTCTTGAGTCAGAAGAATGAAATCTTAGCTTCTGATGAAAGTGGAAGCTCAAACTCCTATTGACATCTGGGTCCTTGACAACTTTTGTCAGAACACATCAGACCTACTATATTTTATGAAAAACTACATCATCATTATTATTATTAAAAACAATGAGATCTTGGAATGTTGTCATGTTCACTGAGGGGATTATAAAGCTGGTCACTGAGGTCTGGACGAGAGCATTGCTGGTAATATAGATGTACCATTTGTCTGGAAAAAAAAATCCTGCTAGCAGGTAGCTATCAAGATGGAAAATGTTAAGTAGGCTTTGCTGACACTCTTGCAGGATAGGACAAAATTAAAAAAAAAAAAAGATGAAAAATGGCATTTCATCAAAACTAAACATTTTTGCTGAAAAACATTAATTTTCAATGACATTTTGAGGGGGATTGACACGAAAACAAAACCTGAAAACTGAAAAATATTCAATTTCCTGTGATTATTTTTACTAAATGGTTTTGTTCTTCATTCAAAAAAAAAAAGCCACACGTTTTCATAGAAATGTCATCAACAAGGGGATAACATTCCCCTTCATTAGGGGAAATGAAGTTTTTCTAAATTTCCCACCAAAAAAGACATTTTTTTGACCAGCCAATTCCATTCTTTACCTCACCTGGAAATAAACAAAGTGGGTGTGTCCCTCTAAAGAGGACCTAGGGTCAGTGGACCTGCTAAAGTACTATGAAGGAGACGTCAAGAGTGCTGTTGAGAATTCAATCCTAAATAGACCATACTTTCCATCCACAAATCTCAATTCCTCCTTTCCAACAAAGGGTCTTCTTTCTTTCTTTTACAAACTACTGTGAAATTTCCAGGATTATGCCTGTGAAAATATTTAGTAGCACAGTTTTATTTTATGAACCAATATATCTTTCTGAATGAATAATTTGCGAGTTTTGCATTAAAGATTTTCTATCACATATTTCAGAAGTTAATATTTATTTTTGCTAATTTAGTACAAAGGTTACTTCTCTGGAACTATTTTTTTTAGCTCATATCCATCATATACGAGTGTTATATGATTACAGATTTTTGCCACTAAGATAAAAGTGTCTTAGTATAGGGTTTTTATGCTACAGGTATCCTTTATTACAATAGGATTTTTATATTATATCATTAACAAGAATCTAACAGAAAGCAATGACAAAATATTGATTTTTCATGTCTTTGGCCTAGAGGAATTCTAACATAAAAATAGTAGATCACAAATAGAAAGCATTTAAAATGTAAAGAGAACCCATCTGATTAATAAAACTTGACTTAAACAACATAGACACGAAAGTACATTTTGTACATTTAAAAACTTCCTTCTCCATGTTACACTAAAAGAATGATCACAAGTTATAGTGCTGAAAAGTGGCTCTTTTACAATCATTTTCACTGAAGAAACCACCCTCGTGATTATGCTTGCTAACTGCAGAAGTCACAAATCATCTAGACAATGGGGCCACTACTTAATTTTCGTTCAGTGACAATGATTCCTGTTCTGTTCTGTTCTGTCCGGGTTCTTATACACGCATCATTGTAGTGCATTCCAGTAGTGGATTAAGCAATGTGATTACGCAGCCTTTGCTTGGCACCACAAATTTTGAGATTTTTAATTGTCTTTTTTATAAGAGACATACATCTCATACCTGTTTGTTGCTTTGTCTGCCAGTTGATGGCCAGGCACTCAAGTTGATGCTCACTAAAGTGGAGTCACCCAGTAGCTAGACTCACTGTGTGTTCCTCACGTATATTTTAAATTCGAATGGATCCGTCAGCATCGAATATACTCAGGAACAATCCTTCATTGGCTAAGTTAATAGTGCTTTTCCAAGGCTATCGTCTTGTGATGCAGCAGCCTTACCCCAAAAAGGTTCTCTCACAGTCTTTGTAACAGATAAGCCAAAATATATGGTAGGATTGGTTGAGCCAGTAAGAGCTGTGAAAAGCTTGTATGAACTAGAAGACACTTTTGAGATATCTTAAGAGTATGATGAGGACCGATCCTTCAAACTTCATGTGATCAAGTCTTCCACTAATTTCCATGAGAGTTCTACCTATTCAAAGATTGCATGATGGTCCTTTCAGGTACATATATGTTCTAAACCTGTCTCAAGCCCATGGAGATGTGGTATGCTATTCTAGTTCCGGATCGATCTAAGGAGTGAGATGGATCTTAGCAGGAAATGGTAGAGAGATGTTTGGTGCAAATTAAATTTGTTAGTCTTTAAAGTGCTACAGAACTCTCATTTTTGGTGCAACAAGACACTAAAGAAGTGCTAGCTTTGTGAACAAAATAATAAGTATTTGTTGTTAAAAGTGCCAGAGACCACACTTATAAAATTTCTAATTCAATTATTTCCTTTCTAGGTCCAAAGTTGCTAAAACATGTCCATGGTAACAAAATAGGAAATATTTTAGATGCTTTGAGTTCAGCTTGAAATTCAAGACCTTGTCTATTAAACAAGCAGCTAAGCTATTTTTTCCCTCCATTAACCAACATCCTTATAAAATACTTGAATTTTTGTCTGTAGGTTTTTGGATGCTTTACTTTTTAATTGGTTATTTCTGTAGTGATAATATTTTCTCTGTCTTCATAATGTTTTCAGAAATGCTGGAAAATGATTTGAAGATAACCTGTCCCATTGAAGATGATATGAATAATAAGTGGTGTGCTCAAGCAACAAGTATTGTACTCATGAGAGTTTAGTTTGTCACTTTGCAAACTGAATAAGGGGCAGTGTTCAATTACAGTGGCCCAGGAGAAGACCAAGGAAGGAATTGTGACTTTGTCACACAACAGACAGAGATGGATGAAGAAAGCCCATTAAAAAAATATTTTAAAATTTCCTTTTTTTCCCTTAATAAATTTTTAGATAAATTTCCTTCCAAACTGTCCTTTTTCCAAAACCAAAACTTTTCAAAAATTCAAAAAAGTTTTGGTTTTGGAAAAAACATTTTGGGTGGGGAAAATGTTGACCAAATGCACCATACTGAATGGTTCTGTGGTCTCTTTCCTTTCTCCAACTCATGCTTTGCTCCCTAGACAAAGAGGGGCTCATACATTAATAAATGACATTTAAAAAAAAAGACGCTTCTCTGCCAATGGCGGTTCATTCGATTAAGGCTTAGTGTAAATAATCAGCATGGAAAACACCAATCATCTTTCAGGGGCTCCTGGATTTAGGGGTAATAACACTGCTCATGTTTTGTAGATCTCCTCTGGGAAGGGAGGAAAAGAGAATGTGTCTTGATTTACACTGGCCTATTTATCAGATCTGCCAGCTTCTCTGCCTCTGTCCACTTCACTACCATCAGATGCTGTGAGACAAGCATATGGTGTTTACTGCTCTGACTGACATCTCTCTAGTTTTTCAGCTCCTCGAGAGAATCCTCCCTTGCCAAGTCAATTTGAAAGGGCTTGGATCTTTCCATGGCCCTTTGGTCCAGATCCAGAATATTCCTCATATTCTCTTGGCAAATATCAATGGAGGACAACCTATTTTTTCCCCCTGCATAATTGATGTGTCACTAAGGGAAACTCAAGTCCAAGGAATTGTCTGACCCTGTCTGTGTGCATTTTCCTTCTGTACCTTACTCACCAACTGCCACGTATCTTCCAAGGTCTATCCACTGTTGTCCGTTTAGTTGTTAGTGTGAGTGGGGCAATGAAATGTGGTTTGGTCCTGGTAGCAAAGCTTTGGCAATGAGCTGTAGATGGACCCCAGGACCAGCAATGCAGCTGATTAAGATAGAAATGAAGAGAAAATGCCTAGTGCAGGAATTGAAGGATTTGAGCTTGTAGGTGGTGAATTTCAAATGTAGCTGGGTTTGGAAGGGAATTACCAGGGAAACCTTATCCAGATTACAGATATCATTTGGAAGCATTTTAGTATCAAACTTAAAAATGAACTCCTGTTCCTATTCCTTCTCCATCAGATTAAATGCCTTGGACTGCCCTTACTGTGTGTAACTCACAGGAAATGATACTGCCGGGCAGTACACATTTGCTGTCTATATCTCACCTCTTTGGTTTCCTTCCTGTTTCATCTGTTTATGCTTCTCTCTACTGACCAATCCCTGTTTAAGGCCCAGCAGGTCTTAAACCCAGTGTTGTTAGGCAGCAAACATATCCACACTGCCACCCTCTGGCAACTATAACCAGCTCGTGCTCCTCTTCCCATGACCCACTTCAGACATAGGTCACAGGAAGTGCTGCCTCGAAGAGTTTGATGGACAGCTGCCTCATGGCACTTGATTGGCTCCCAGCCCTGTATAAACCCAAAGGACATTCCAGGAAGTGTCCAGGTGACAATGTGACTCATTAGATAGCTGCCATTTTCACTTTGCAGTTCTGTTCCTGTACTCCTTGTACTGATCTTTGCTCTGACTTGGATCTTGACCCCTGTCTGAACCTCAGCACAGCCACATGGATCCTGACACCCAGTACTGACCCTTGGCCTGATCCCCAGCCTGCCTCTGGCTCTGACCTTCAGTTTGAACCTTGGCCTGACTATTGACCCTGATATTGACCTCAAACTATGGTGGCCATTCCTTCTTGCTGAGTTTCTGCCACTGGCCCCACCTACTCTTTGCCGGATCCTGTCATCCTGCCTCTTTGCCCAGCTTACTTTACTTTCCTCTCCTCTCACTAGTTTTCTTCTTCCCATTGCCATGCTCTCAATCTAATCCTTTCCTTGTTCCCTGATTTCTTATTTTTCCCATTCTTTGTTTTTCTATTTTCCTTTCCTCTTTCTTTTCTTCCACTTTTTTCCAAAACTCAAACTCAATCTCAAGATTCTTTTCCTTGACATATAATTTGTATTCTTCTTTCTAAGGAGATTCAAGGCTTGAAGCTCCCATCTTTCCAAGGCTTGAAATTGAGCCCATTAGATTTTGCTATACCTCTACCATGTTCCCTGGAGGTCAGATTGTTTTCTGTTGTTTACTGCTATTTATATTTGGGGCCTAATACTGCTCTTGCTCAGAGCAGTTTTTACCTCTATGTGACTCCACTGACTTCAGTCAAGTCACTCCAGAATTACATTAGTGGGAGCACAGACTCAAACCCAGTGATTACAACTGCTATGAAATGATACTTTCACATAGTGCATGAATTAGTAAAATACATTGTATTGTATTTAGTTAACTAGGCCAAGTAAAATGTATCTTGCTGGTAAGTTTAGACAGGGGATCAAGTCTGAAGGGCATCGAAATCCATAGTTCCTGCAAATCAGAGGCATTTGAATACATTTTTGGTTAAAATCTGCTTTTAAAATTGTCACCTTCAGTGCAAAGAGCATGTCATCCTAAATAATCCGAGTTTCAAACTAAGGGGGATGAATAGATTTAAGTTGGGACAGCAGTAACTAGGCAGTATATTCCAGCAGATCAATGCACTTCTTTCTATTGTGGTTTATTCAAATAACATATTTGCATCCTAATGCAAACTGATGTGTCACTTTTCTTCCAACTACTGGAGTTCCCCATCCATGCAACAAATACAATTTCCTCAGAACATTTTAGTAAAATGAATGAATTCTCCTTATGGGGATAGATTCTCAGTTGTACTCATTGACCATTGGGAGACAATGGGTGGGAGGGGGGAAGGAATTGGAAGAGCCAGATGTGACTTCATGATCCTGGACTCAATCCTAGCAGGAGTGTTTGGAAATGTAGGACAATACTACAGGATATTAATGGAAAACAAATGTTGAACTCACAAATAGTAGTAATTTGCATTAGAATTCAAGAATTATGCCCCTCCAATTGGGGATCAGAAATAATAACGTGACCTGTGTGATTAGTTTGGATTGGACACACTTCTCAAATTCTGCATCACAAAGAACTGCTCATGCATGATCAGCAGGTGAAGAATAGCTTGTAGAAAGTTATTCGGTCAATGATTTTGAATAATGGATAAACTCAAGGAAATCCTCAGCCCCTGGTGGACATCTCACAAGCAGAAAAGCAGGTGACATATGTCAGATAAATTATCCACTCAGCTGTGGTAACTGTTCTTTACGGAGCCTGATCCAAAGCTTACTGACTTTGGCAGAAAGATTCCCACTAACTCAATGGGCTTTGAACCAGGCTTATTGCTCGTTTAGGCACCCTGACATTTGCCAGTCTTTGAGGCCCACTATGGGTGGCAGTTTGCACCCTTCACTATTTTCTCAGTTGAGTGCAAATCTTTTCTTAAAATGGAATGTTTTAGCACTGAAGGGATTTTTAATGTTCACTGGCCATGAATCCAGATCCATATTTCACTGCAAGCTCTGATGCTGTGTTGGGATTTCCCAAATCTGCAATGTATGAAAGTATTCAGATGGTAAAGCATTATTCAGGGGTTTCCCAATTAGTCCGGCTGGAGCTGGTTGTAGGACTAAATAGCAGGGTGGGGAGGTGGTGTGTTTTCCGCTTCTAAGCAAGTTTTTTATATTCTTGGGGTGATGGAGGTACAGATTACAACGCAAATCCAGGAATTTAGGATTTCTTATGGCACAGCTCCCAACTCAGCCAGACCCAGAGAAGGTTAAGAAAATTAATTTCAGCCTTGACAGGGATATTTGGCAAATGAGTGGTTCTGTTGTGCATCGCACAGCACAGTTATTTATTATTCTTATAGATCCAGTACAGCGGCTCCTGGGTGAGCTGGGCTAACACATTAACTTGTGTATCCAGCTGGGCACATATTTGCATCCTGCTGCCACTGGTCAGTGTGTGATCCAAGCTTGTTTGCTAGATACAGTGTAGTTCTCACACCCAGCCATGATGTAGCTGACTGGGAGATGCTTACCTTCTCAAGGATAGAAATGGCAGCTGCCTTAGGCAATAATACACTGGTTTTGCAAGATCTGCACTGTGTCACAAAATAAACTGAACTCTTCTCTCCCCAGATGCCTGTCGTGCATCCCATCCTGGTTTCGCTCCAGGAATCACTTGCTGGAAAAGCACTAGTGAGGCTAGGGGTGAAGTCAACCCATATTTTATACAACATGCTTATTATTACCGCCTTTAAAATCTGATACAAATCAATATCCTCCCATTCCAAAAGCACTTCGCCTTCTTTCTTCCCTTACTCTGAAAATAACGTGACATCAGTCCCCACATGACAGCCTCCCTCCAAAAAGGAGTGGAGGGGGAGAGGGGAAAGAATTTGAGACTATTTTCTCCTTCATTAAATACTTTCTAAAAGCAGAAAGAAACCAGGAAGACAACACTAAAAAAAAAAAAAAAAGAATCAAAGCAGGGAAAACTTCTAACTTCCATTGAAATTGCTCTCATCCCCATCACTTAGCAGAATCCATTAAGAGTGATGGTGCATGATAATAATACATTCAAATGCAGAGGAAAACTTTAAGAGCCTTCACTTTTTTAATAGGAAGGTGAATTGCTATTTGTTAAGGGTGTTTTCATTCAGTTAGGCCTTTTTGTTGTTGTAGACATGTACCGACACCAGACAAAAGGGGACACTGCAGCTTTAGAGCTTTCGGGACTGGGGGCTGAGGAGGAAAGGAGAGAAGAGCATGATTGATGGAGTTCTGGTTGGCTTATAAAGGGCAGCCGGGAGTGCAGGGAAATAATCAGGGAAAAGGGCGTCCCGTACTGGCTCTCTCAGAGGGGAGAAATGAATCCTGCACCTCTGCATTATTAAGTTGTCAGGCGGGCTGATGATGAAAATCTGAAGGTCAGGCATAACAAGAAGCACCTTATGGGGGGGATCATGACCTTTCTGGAAGTGCTACACTCATGTTTATCTGCACCTAACCCTTATCCACAATTCTTCATTTGATAAGAACATTGGGAGCGGGGGGAGGAGGGCAGCAGGAGAGGGAAGGCCTCATCATATGTATAAGCAGTGAGTGAAATTAGGCTTCCTGTGAAACTGATTGCGGATGCTCAATTCACAGTGAAAGATAATAAACCAAAAGGACACACGAGGGATGCAGGCAGAAATTGTTCGCTACAGTGGAACTCAATAAAGGGAACAAGAGCTTTCCTAAATGACAAATTTGGTACAGCAGTGCTAAAATCAGGATTCTCCCTGGAATCACTGCAGCAATTCACTCTCAGCACTACCACTTTTTATTTACTTTTGGAAGTTCTAATAATGTTAGAGGAGGGTGGTAGGTTGGATGGGGATTTTTTTTTTTTTGGTTTTGTTTTGTTTTGGTGGCAATGTTAATTCTTTAACTGCTTTCTTTAAGCCAAGGAATCAAGGTGAAAGGCAATCAAATGGCAAATGCCTATTGATTTTTCTTTTTTGGTTTCCAAATCAGAAATGATGATAGATATAAATATAATCCAGGTTTAGAAGCCTGTCCTGTGTGTGCCATATTGGCTGCTTTAATAAAGGTCATGACCCCCTACACAGGCACACTGCAATCAAGACTAGAATCAAATGGATATAATGCATAGCACAAATACGAGTGCTAACGATGACAATAAAAATTACAATGTTCTAAACCTAACTCTAATCTCCTTATTCTCAAGCCATTTTGCTAATCACCTTAATTTTTTTCCTTTTGAATTTACAATGCCCTGATTTTGTTTTTCAAACCTAATATGTATATAAAACATGATAAAATACACTCGTGCAACAGTGAAGACTTCATGGTTAGTTTAATATACCAATTTCCATTCACAAACCTTTATATTAACAATATAATATACCAAGAATACTGCCATGGAGGCGAATGCATCTTTATCAAAAGCAATGCTAAGGAAAATTATGTCCAATAATGAAAAGGCATATAACCTTCCAAAATATTAACTGAAAGTAGATTCCAGTCCTGTAATCCTTGTACACACAAGTAGTCCCATTATCCCTGATCTCCCATACACAGGTTTTACAGCAATGGACAGTAACTCCATTGACTTGAATAGATTTACTAATACACACTGAAGTAGGTAAGATCGGAACTAGTACAGATGGGACTTTTTATTTAAGGATTAACAGATAATTAGAAAAGGAAATGTAATATATACATTTATGAATCCTTCTATTAGATGAAAAAAATTAACCTGGAACCCATCAACTGCGTTTAAAATGACTCTTTCATGAAGAGGTGCCATTGCAGTCCTATGATGTTTTTGATACAGCACATAATGAACCTTCTGTATTATATAAAAATAAAGGAGAGATTTTCTATATCTGTTGTTGCAGTGATCCATTTGTCTGTTTTACCATTCTGCCCTCTCGTGAGTTGGTTGCCTTCTGCTATGTAGATTGCTCTGGTGTTCCATTAAAAATATAAAATTAGCCACAATTAATTTAATTCATGTATTTTTTATAGCTAAAATTAATGCTACTTGGGAGGAGTTTTATTTAGTTATGAGCCCTTAAACCTAAGTCTGATGCCTCCAGACTTTGAAGAAGTTTGGATTTGGGTCCAAAATATGGGCCACATTTTGCCACCTTTATGTTGAGTAGCTCCTTACTCCTGAATTAGCGATGCTGAAATTTATTGGACTCATTGTGGAATGATGGGTTCCTCAAAGTGAGTAGGATCAGAGTCAGGATCCTTGAAAATCAGGACTATTTCCCATTCTTCTTTTCCTTCTAAATTCCGTAGTATTTTCCTTTCAATGGGTCCTTAAGTTCCTTCATACAATATTCCTGAAGGGTTTTTGAGGCTACAGTAGACCACTATACAACATTCATATTTGGCAATTTCATAGCACTTTAGAAGGCAGAACTGCTTCACTTCCTGCTGAATAGGCTATAGTATGGAAATTTAAAAAAAAAAATTAATAGCCCAAACCTTCATCCCAAACTCAGACTGAATCCTTAGTGAACCTTCTTTGGAAGTCTGAAAAATTGGTTAATTTCTTTTCCCCAGTATCTTTTGTATACAAGCACCTGTGCACTCTCAAGAGCTGTCAGGCCTGGTTCTAGAAATGCAGAAATACAGCTGGAAGGACTCATTGTGGGTGAGATTTGCCCCCATGCACCATACCAGGAAAAGGACTATGTATCACGTACGTTCCTCTGCACAGTAGTGAATTTCTTAATATTTCTAGTCAAATGAGAAGCAAGAATTCCCAGAAATCTCCCTAGAAAGCTGTTCTTGTGAAATTACATGGCCAGTTTGACTTCCCAGAATGTTGCCTCTTCATCCAAACCTCCTAACCCCCTGGGGTGTGCTCATGACAAGAAAAATAAAATTGGCTTAGCCGGTTTGTTTAATAAATGCGGCTGAGCTAATTTTTTTTCTAATGTAAATCCCGTAGGGAGCGGAGTGGGTCTAACAAAAAAAAAAATCACTTGCAAACTATGGGTCAAATTGGCTGTTCACAGAAGTAAATGAACATAAAATTTGAACAGTCACATATATTTGATATTACTTGCTTCAAAAACCCAGTTCAGCTGATTATCTATGCGCTAGACTTTTTCATACTACAATTATAATGATGCTTTGTAGCCTTGTGTCTGTGAAGGATTTGTCTGTCAGCAGTTGTATTAGAACCATATTTTAAGAAACCCCGAGTTAGAAATCAGGGGGGGAAACCTTTAAAGAATTTAGAATGACAATGTAAAAGACAAAAGATATTGATAGAAAGGTCACCCGACAGTCACTGGTCAAGGTGGTGAGGTTCATCTTAGGCCTTAAAGCTGATGGGTCAGAGCAGTTCTGCAAAAAAGCTTTTACTCTGCAGTGCACCAAGGAGGATGAATGATGATCTATAACTAAACTGTTTTAAATTATATCTGGCTGAAAACCAATGTGTAAATTAACACATTATCTGTAGGCCTCATTCTAGCTTCCATTGAAGTGAATGGAAAGACTTTCATTGACTTAAGTGGGCTTTGATTCAGATTATCTATCTGTCTAATGATTAAATCAGTTTTTAATATTACAGTATCATAAATACAAGAGTTTTATGGGATTATTTTTAGCAATTTTGGAGCTTTACTACTGTTCTCTAACTAAATTTTTGCATAAGCATGAGCATTTTACAGGCTGTTAGACCTTTACATGGGCTGATGCTTTTCATATTGTCTAAGAAATACTGGCTATGTTTAAAAATAGGTGCTAGGAAAAGAGTGCCATTGACTATTCATAATGTTGTTTTTCAGCTATACAACAGGCTACTATGTAGTTATAGTGCTGACTATTTTTACTCTCAATTTATAAAATCCACATTTCAGGATGCGATAATCTCATAAATTTAATACAAATCCCACAGGGTAGAAGCTTGGCATAGAAGATGCCAGTCCAGGTGTGGCGTTCTCTTCGAGGCATGCTAGAAGTCATGGCTGAGTTATGGAGTGGCAAAAATACAGAGTTTGCTTTGCCAAGATGCAGCTAAAAATGGCTTAATTTTGAAACATGACATTGTATAAGCAAGCAATTAATTCTTCATGTGGGCTCATGCCCATTTTGCATTTTGAAGGGGGGGGATCTCTTTTTCATAGATCCTTTCATTTTACCCACCCACCCCTTTTATCTTCCATCTCTTTATTGCACAACAACAACAACACCTTTTGTTTCCTTCTCTGACTCTTGGAGTGTAAAAGCAGAAGACTTGTACACTGTGCCCTCTGTCTCCTGGAGACTTTATCCTTGCTTTCTCTGGTTTTGTTGTTTTTTCTTTAATCTACAATAACATAAAGCTATTCACAATAAAAAAAAGTTGTTGCTCTCTATATATAGAATAAACATAACACTTTTCATTCCAGTACCATTCATTGATTCCAGGAATCTAAGTGACAGTTAAGCAATTAATATAAAAGGAGATACCTGCACTTTTGAGCCAAGAATTTGAGCTTTACTGATGTACGAAATGTGCCTGGCTGTTCTGTCTGTGTCTGATTTATAAATGTAAAGTTTTTGGGTCCTGCACCATATATTCTTCCATTATTTACAGGAACAATTACACTAATAGTGCTTACCAGATAACAACAATGATGATATCAAGCTGACATGTTCCTTTACCCAAGAAGAGCTGTATGCAGAAGCTCTTAATACTTGTATCTGTCAGAAATGCATATCTTGAGTGACGGGGATCATTCCCGCCCACCATGGATCACTAATTAATTAGAGGTTCTTAGCATGTTTGGTAAAGGGCAGGATGGACAATGCCCACACGTATGATCAAAGCTATAAATGTTTATTCTTTACCCTAGCAATCTGGGAATGAAACTTTGTGGATTTCATCACAATGCTCTCTGCCAGCCTGGGAAATGAGGGCCTTGCTGGGAACGTGAGCTGTGGCAAACTTTTGTAATGAAAACAGATGTACACTAGATACAACTTTTCAGAAAGATGTAAACGCTTTGGAAAACCTGAGCTGAATTTTGGGCATTCCTGGAGCAACTAATGGGTTTGGGTGCAAGCCATGTAATATTCAGTGGTTTTAGCTGAACTCTCACTTGGACATTTTGGCTTCAGGTCAACTTGAATGGGAACCCACCAAAAATATCCTTAGAATATAAACTCCTGCGAGAAGGGAACATCCTACCTGAGTGTTTGGAAAGTATCTGGCACATAGTGGGCACTACTAAGAATAAATTAGTTTAAATTAGTTTTAAAAAGTTTAATGGGGATCCTGTACCTGGATCTCCCTGCCTGGCAGACTGCTGCACTGGATATTGAAATAATGTTTTAATACATGCCAGGCCCTTGAGGGAAAGGGTTTGGATATGTTTTGTTTAAGCATCCAAACCTTTGTGGGGACTTCCCTGAAGCAGAGCTCCAAATAATTAGAGTATGAATCCTTTACATTTTCAACCGGCTTTACAAATATTAACTAAATCATATTCTCAGTACTCATTTTACTGCTGGGGATTTCCTTAAGGCCACTCATTATGTCAGTGGCAGAGCTGGGTTTGGAACACAGTGCCCAGATATTACAGTGAATGGTGTAAATACCAAAAAGAGACTGTGAGAAAGAGATTAAATTATTTGATTAGACTAGCTTAGATCCTGAAGGATAGATAAATAGTTAGAAGTTATTGTATCAAGTGCCTAAAATCATGCCCATTCCCCCAGACCGTGTTACCTATCAAACCTCCAAACTGATCTGAGTTTCAATCATTTGGCACAATTTGTGCAGTGTTGTCCTGCAGAATAAAATAGTCACTGCTTTTCTTAGATGGTCAGAACAATTAAGCCAGCAGTTCCATTACAGTGCTTTAACTGGGCCTTATTTTTACTATGCCAAGTCCTTTGAAATGAATGGGAATTGATTTCAACGGCCTGAGGCATGTTATATAAAATAATACAGACTTCAGTAGCTCAAGAATAGCGACCTCAGGGCAGACTTTTCGGAACCAGGGCATAAACGCCAAATTGATTGTGAGTTTTATATTTAGATTTCACCAAAAATTATCAAGTGTGAGCTCCTTAGGTAGTATAACAGCCTGAACATGTAGTCACAGACAGTCCCCTTGGGGGCTCAATTTATCTCCCCATCCAGATGAGCCTACCTTTCTGATAGCTGGTCCCTTACATGAAAAATCACCGTAATATTAAGGTTTTTCCTAGTCCCAAAGGACCAATCACTTACCTACTTTAGATCTTACACCAGATACTTGTAGCCAATCCTATAATAAATTATATAAAATTTATTAAATAGGAAAAGGAAACAAAATAATTATTTACAAATAAGTAAATATAGATACACAAATGAGTTGCAATCTTACGTTTCAGAAGGTAATAGAAGCTTCTATAATCAGCAAGCTCTATATGATGGTTAGGCCTAATCCAGGCTAAAGAGCTGAGGATCTTTTCTTATGCCTATAAACATCTTGCTCCCCAGGTCCAAGCAGCATAGAAATCTGTGCCTTTTCTTCCCGCATGCTTTCAGTTGCAAAGCTCAGCTGATGGGAGGAGGCCTTTGCATTACTCATCTTTATGGGGAGGAGACAGAATAACAACAAAAGTCTTTTGTCCCCTTGTTGATGGTACCTAGGGAAATTCCAACTGCAAAGTCCCACAATAGTCTGTCTGCTATTAAGGAATCTTTCCTTTTGGGAAGGGCATAACACCTGTTGAAGATCAGCTCTTCACACTAATTAATGACTCTCTCCTGTCTGGTGCTTTACACAGTTGCAGAGGTTTACCAACACAACCACTCAAATAGTACCTTATAAAACAGGATACAGAAGCATACAGCAACTTGAAAGCATTCAAAAAAGTCTAAACTCTAAAAACAGTCTTATAATTCTAATACCTCTTTTAACAATACTAGCACACAGGTGCACCAGACTGATTCTAGCTATGTATTTGTCAGTGTTCAGCTGAGACGTGGGGATCTTGGCAAGAGCTGGCACTTGGTTTGTCAGCGTCACAACAGCCTTTCCCAGCTCACTGCTATGAAAGGTTTGATGTAGGAGAGTAGGTTAGGACACTGCCCCCATTTAAGGATGTATTCAAAAGATTTTACGCTTGATAACAACTGAGTCATGGGAGCAATATGTGGTCTTTAGCATCTTAGCAGCTGCAAACTTTAATCCTGAGTCCTCTGTCCCCATATTAAAAGCTCCATTGTCACAGAACATCATCTTTGGCTATACCACATTATCATTCATTCCTCCAATACTATACACATGCCTTTCAAATAGGAAAATGAGTTCATTTCTAAGCATGTCAAGGGGAATCCCAGGGGCACACAGTGCTAACACCTTTGCTAGTGGGTGGATGTACCTCAAAAATCTTGCCAGTTTACTCAGAAAAGGCTCATCCTTAACTAACTCTTTTGACCTTCATTTGGGTTTGTTTCAAAAGAAGGTCAAACGTTCCAGCCAGTTCTTGCTTACTCCAACTGGTTTATTCATCCATAGTCATGAATTGCTCACTAACTCAGTGACATATCTGGCTGGAGCAACTAGACCTAATACAGAAAATTATGAAAGGGCATACTTAACTTTAAGCACACAAGTAGTTCCATTAAAGTTACGTTATTACTCACATGCTTTAAGTGCTTTGCTGGATCATGCCTTGAGGAGTTAAGGGCAGCCATATTTACGGTAAAACTGACAAAAAACTGATCTTTCGACATACAGACATATCACATCTTAAGATGTGTTGTTCTGTTATCATATCATGCCAAGCCATTCCCTTTAGGTTTTTGTTTAGAAAAGGGATGAAGGTACAGAATTTGGATCTGGATTTCAAACACCACAATACTTGCTGTTGGGTTGGAGTCAGAGTTTTAGTTTGGACTATTATAAAGGTGGGAGCAGTTGCAACAGCTGGATGTACATTCAGATCCAGAACACACTTAATATTTGGGGGAAGGGATGGAAAAGATTCCAGATACAGACTTTCATTTCAGGCCCATCTCTATATCTGTTGGAATCAGACTGGCACCTCCAAGTGACTTATGCAAATACTTTAATTTATTTATTTATGTATTTGTATGTGGTGCTCTGTTACTCTGGCACCTGGGCTCCATAAAAAAAGAGCTAACGTAAAATAGTCTGAATCTGAAACAACCAGTTCAAATGAATATACTTTAGGACTTCCATGATAACCAATTAAAATGTCTATTGGGCAGATTCTCAGCAAGCATAAAAGGTCCAATGGAGCCATGGAGCTATAACCGTTTACACCAGCTGAGGATCTGCCCCTGTGTCAACAGATATGGCTTGCACTGTGCTCTAATTTTTCCAATAATACACACACTCTAGTGAACAGCATTAAGTCTCTCAGATGGGGGTCCTCAATCGAGACTAACAAAAACAAAACAAGACAAAAGCCCCAATTTTCCATGAAGCTAGGATTTGCTGAGTGCACATCAAGGGTTTTATTACTGCTCTACATAATAAAATAATTGTGTAATTAGTAATACATTTGTCACTCCTTTACCGAGGAAAAAGTAAAACATGTACTACTTTTGTGTAAATCCTGACAGTGGTGGTTTTTTTCCTGAGAATTATACCATTATATCATAAAAGTGTCAAGGCATGAGTTTACTGTTCCTACTAATATTCTAAAATATTCTCTTAGGCTGACATCTCTGTCAATTAAAATTAAACAAAATTGCATTCTGCCATATACACTTCAAATAGGAAGCTTTCAACTTTATGGCTGTTCTTTGAATTGATTTTTAAGATGGCATCTGTAAAACTTGGCTCGTACAAGATGAGGTGGGATGTAGTTAAGGTTCAGTCAATTTTTAAAATGTTTTAAAGATCATAAATTGACAACTGGAATAGACTGAACCTCCTTGGGAAATTTGGCTGTTAGATATAAATCCGAAGGCTCTTTAAAACTGAGCGCTCGCTATGTGATAATTTTATGAAAACATATCTTTCCCCCTCAATATTTTTACAAGTTACACAAACAAGAGGGCTTCTGGTGCTGTTTCCAGTTGCACAGTCTCGCAGGATTTGGGATCCTCCTTCTCCCTGGTGTTTCCCACAGAGGAAGAGTGAGAACGTGCTTTCTCACGGGACTGTATTTCTCATGGAAAATAATAAGGTTGCCGGCAGCAAACATTTTCAGCCGTCATACCCTGCCAATAGAGTCTTCAGGGAAATTATTGCCTTCAATGAGATGAAAACTAGTAAACTGGGACTCCCTCTCCATTTCCTATGGACTTATCTTTGTGAATATTCCTCCTCCTGTTATTCTTCAGAAACCGTGCCCCCTCCCCAAAATACACTGGGCAGTAGCTGAAGTGCTCAAAATGTGTTTCTACTATCAGCTTGAAGAGCCAGCTCCTCACCTGGGGTGAGCCAATACGATGTCGATTTATATCAATTTAGGATTTAGCCCTTGTTCTTAAGGAATGCAGGGCACTGCTGCAGTGTAGATAACTCTACTTGTCAATAATCACACTTCACCCTAAACAACAACATCCTCAAAGGAAAGATGCCAGACACCGGCTGTTGTATTATCCATTTGCAGGATAAGGCGAAAGAAAGTGAAAACTTGGCTGCCCTCTGAACAATCTGGCTTTAGGCCTTTTCAGACTGTTGAGGGAAGAATTCCTCCCACGCGAATAGCCTGTCCATAGGTTTGGTGGGCATTTCATCACTTCCCTTTCCAGTTCCTGAGGGATCCAGAAGACACAAACCAGTGAAAGTGTGGGGAGGGAAGAGAAGGAGAAAAAAGTTACCTCAACTAATTTGAAAATGTTGACGACAAATAAATGTGTTTCAAATTAGGTCTGAGTTCTGGGTGAAAGTTCAGGTCACTGCTTGTTTATCTGAGCCAGTTTTCTTATCATTACTTCGAACTGAACTGCCGGGTGACTTCTTCAGGATGGCCTTACGGTTAAAGCACAGCTGAAGGATTCAGACGATCTGGATTTAATTCTGGCTCAAGTCACTTCGCTGTATACTAGATTCCCCATCTATAAAATGAGGGTGACATTTCCCTTAGGCGTTATGATATTTTCTTTTATTTTCTTTTAGATTGAAGCATTTTGAGATCCTTGAATAGAAAACACTATATAAATTTCAAGGATTATTAATTATTAAAATTGTTGTTATTATATATGAGGCTATAAAATCTTTTGGCTTTACATTTCTTATAGAACACTTCGACCATACCCATAAACTCCATCCTCCAGAGCCATCAGAAAGCAGAGAATTACATAATAAAAAGCTTTTTTAAGTGACTTTGGAAGAGGGCCCCTAAGCCAAAGTGAATTAAAATTAAAACATCCCCTCATCCCCACCCTCTCCATGTTCTCAGTGCAACAGGTTTGATTATCGACAGTGACAAAAAATCAGATCATTCCTAATTTCTTAAAGGAATATTTTCTGAAAAAGTAAAGCAAACACTAGCCTAAATGAAATGTTCACTGAAAGAAAATGCAGGTGCTAGCTCCTCAAGAGTTCGTGTCAGGAGAAATATTTTCCCAGGCTCCCCTGGGAGGAAAGAAGGGGCCATGGGATGTTTGACCCAATGAGTGTCTGGAAGGACTAGCGTTTGGTGGCCAAAGGCCCTTAATTCATGCACTGTGAGCTTGAGTGATGTGTTTTCTTTAAACCTTCAAGTTAAATTCAACCCGCAACCAAAATCACAGATCAACATTTTTTTTAGTGCAAAGTGAAAGTTTGGCCACTGGCAGGTTATGAAAGCACATTAAACACATTAATATTTTCTTCTAGTTAACCATGTCAAAGGAGGTGGCCATTATAACTAAGGATAGACTGAGTGGTGAAACCAGATAATCGCGGCTAAAGGAGGTAAAATCAGCGCAAATTATATTAAAGGCTATTTCAGCATAATCTATAAATCAGCATAATTCCATTCACTCCAATAGATCTACGCTGATTTATCCTGGTTGAGGATCTGGCCCAATGAGGGGAGAAGGATTGCATAGGATTATCTAGACAAAATAAAAGAAATGTCACTGATCCAAGACATTTAGAGCATATTCAAGAAAATCTGGCTCTTTCTTTCAGTCTCCTCGTGCGGGTAGGCGAGAAGGAAGGATGAAGGATGCCAATTGCCTGGTGACTCTCCAAGCCATCCTCCTAGCACAAAGCAGGGTTAAACAGAGAAGCTAAAGAAGAACGTGTATTGCAGTGCATCATACTACTGTACCAAAAGGAATAGGTACCCTTTTTAACCCTTCTTACACACTGCAGCATATGCATGGGAGATCAGAAGTCTATTGGACTGGCACAACTGCCACAAAGTCCTGATAGGCATGTGAGCCAAGATTCTCCACGTTGCTTTAGCTTGCAACCAAGTGTGAGGCAGTGCAGGGCTGCTAAAGAAAACATAGCACATCTGTGCAACCTGCAGAGGCCAACCTATTGGCTCCTTCCCCAAGATGCAGCTCAGGGAGTATGGTTAATTCAGGACCCTCCAGCCTGACCCATCCACTGGATGCAGAAGGACCCATTTTGGGAGTAGTAGTCAGGGTGGATAGGAATCCCCAGACCTTTTGGGCTCCTTCACAAAGCAACCAGCAGTAGATACAGTAGAGGCTGAAGTGCTCCTGTCCATTTTGAGTTCTTTCTCCAGTCCATGACCATATAATATTTTTGAATCCACATTTGTGCCATGCTCTTCATTACTGATGGGTGATCCTCATAATTTTTGGTCTGGATGAGCACTCCAACCTACGGCTGTTTGTTTGTTCTTCTCAAAAAGATGCCACAACTACTAGGGAACAACTTACTCTTGCATTTGGACATTTTTGGTTTGGGTCACCACTGACACCACAAGTGGCGAGTAGGGCTGGCTGCAAATTTTCTGTCAAAAGTTGTTTTGGATGGAAAATTGTTTATTGAGGAAATGATCTTTTGTGGGAGGGAGGGAATGCCTGTTTTCTGTTAAATTTTTCAGATTTTCACTGGAAAACCAATAATGTTTGGCTTTTGGCTTCATGACAAAATGTCAACATTTTCTGTGGGGAAAATTAAAACATTTTCAGACCAGCTGTAATGAACCAGGCATCTCCGAAATGAGCAATGTTTGGGGAAAGGAGTTATCCAAAGAGTTTGTTTCCTTCAGTTGTGGTTCAAGTTTTGTGTGAAGGTTCTGGTTCTTGTCTCATTTCAGACGGTTCAGCCATCTGTGCATTTTATTTCCTGTTATAAGGAACTTTGCTAGGGTTTTGTGAAGAGCCATAGGAAAGCACTGAGAAAGAACTGAACAGATAGAAAGCTTTGGAAAAGAGAAGTGACACAACAAGCAGTTGCTCCATTCACTCATCCTGATATTGAACTAATCCAGGAAAATTACTGTTAGTACATAAGGTGACACAATTACTGCAGTTGGGTCTTTCTTTAATTTTACAATAGACAGTGTGGTACATGGGATTCAGAGATGATTGGTGATGAGCTAGTCAGTCCTGCATCCTAGGTCACCAGTTTCAATGCTATATCAGTTTGGAGCTCAGCTAAATATCCACAGTGAACAATTTATCTGATGAATTTATCCCCCTTTTTTTTGTCAGGAATTATCCACAGGCTGACTTTGATTTTTACAAATATGTTCATCATTCCAAATTATATGACAAAGGGTTCCTGTCAACATATTTCAGCTAGTGGATTGATTTCAAACTATTCACCATGACTATTGTTTTCAGTATTCCCTGTTCATAATTGCCTTGTTGTGATGACTGACTGGTCCTCTGTGAAACATGGCATCGTTTCTTCTTCTTGACTGGATGACTCCCAAACTGCAAAGATATTTCAAATATGGCCCATTAACATTTATGGTGAGCATATATGTGCACAAGTGTTTGCTCTTTCTGCAGGTGTTTTTTTCCCCATAAGATTGTTAGTGAAAAGTGAATAATAAAGACAGTAAATACCTTCAAAGGAATTTCACAGGTTTTACTCATATGAATATTCTCAAATAACTTTTTGCCGTGTTTTTCAAGCTGTAGTGTTTTCCAAGACGTTACCTGATGTTTGCTTAGTAGCCTATGTAAAATAAGTTGATGGTTTCAGTCCAGTTATTAATGGATATGGACCATATCTTTAAAAAAATAGTCCATAACTGGCATTAATGAGCAACTTTACTGGCAATCTCCATAGAAAAGTCTCAGAAAATGATGAATGAAAGTGCCACTGAATATTCCTCTCACCTTCAAAGGTCACACCTCGGTGCCAATGAGACATGCAACTGGTTTCAGCCTATCAAGAAGTTTGTACTGCTGATTCCTGTGGTGAGGACTTTAATCTCCACATCTGTAAATCTTTAACCAACACAAATTTCACGTTTATTTATTTATTTAAATTAAGACGGAAAAAAAGACAAAAATAAAATCATGCTTGACTAAAAATAAGAATGACCAACCCTCATTTTGCAGCTTTAACAGCAAACAAAAAACACTGCATACAATACGTGACCAAAAATTGGCTCATTTAATTACACCTGCACAGTATTTCAATAGTATGCCGTGCTGAGATGTGCTTTTAAGAGTAAAGTGCTTTGAAATAAAGCTATTAAATGCATACAGAGTCATTGATCGATACTCTCAAGTTATGGAGCAGGGGGAAGCATATGGGGAGAAAACGACTTTTTTCTTCCCTGTAAGAATGGATTTGGAATCTTCAAGGGCAGACGGATGGTAAACGATTGCTAAAAGTCCAAATTAAGAGGTATTAGTCTATTGTGTGGCAGTCAGTCACATCATATTCACATTGCTGTTTTCTTGTCGGAGATTTTGCCTTGATCTGTCCTGGACCACATTGACAAGTCACAATTGAAGCATTCTAAATAATCCACAGTGAAATAAGGCATACGGTGTCACTCGCTAGGCTGCAGAAAGCCTGAGCTCAGTGGAGTTAGAAAGGGTAGCAAAGCCCTTTTCAGTTGCATTTCTCAGCCGATTAAACTCATTCAGGACCAGGCTGCTGGAACGAAAACAGAAAGATCACCTCCTGTTCTCCACTGGTTTGTTGGTAACAGCAGACAGATGTAGAAAAGTAGAAACATTTTTACTATAGCAACAAAGGAGAAAGGGGTGGGAGGCCAGTAAAAAAAATTTGATTGAATTTGCTGGTTTGTTAATTTCTAAGGTACTTGGGGATAATGCACTAGGCAGAGGCAGAGATGCAGTCAGTGTAGATTACAATTCAAAGGACTCATGTAAACTCACCCTTTCGTGCAAAACGGTGTCCTCTTTTTCTCCCAGATTTGAAAGAAAGACCATCACTCTAATAATTATTAGCCATAAAAGAACTGAGACTCTTGGTGGTCAAGTCATTGACGTTTGTTTGTTTGTTTGTTTTAATGACTTTTCAACAAACTCATTTAAGAATGGTACCTAATTTAACGGTAGCCTATCCACTATTTCATCCACGTTGATGTGACATATTATGATGCAAGATGCCATAGAAAATTAAGCAGATCCCCTCTAACTGAAGACGTGATTAGCCATAAGCACTCCACAAGTCACCATTTAAATTGACTGTAGAAAATTCAAGCTAAGAAAACAATAGTTCATCCACTGTGAGTTGTTGGGGAAAATCATTTTAGTTGCTGGGAGAAAAAAAATCGATATTTTCATGCATTTCCACAACATGGTGCGTTTGATTTTTTGTGTGCATGACAACCAATGACTTTTTCGTGCACAAACACACACACAAAACTTACAACAAAGTGTTTTTGACCAAAGTCAGTTTCTCAGTTAAAATAGTGATATCGCTTTATGAATGTAGCCCATTACCACCTGTGCACAACTGCTTTTTTGCTTAGAGCCAGAATTCTATCAATTACCTCCCCCATCCATCATTCTTTCCCTTATCTCCCTCCACAAAAAAAAAAAAAAAGAAAAAAAAAGACATTTAAACAAATTCATAAATACATATGAAAATATTTTCCACACATATGTACTCCTAAAGCACAAAGCTGTCATTCTGCACACAACACAATCACTATATTTACACAAAGGCCACAGGTCACCACATAGTGTAGCAAATATTTTTGCTATGTTTGTAGCTGGTAACATTATAATAGGGACCCACTGGTATGGGCATTTACATATATTCCGGTAGCTGCACCAGCAGTTGCAGCCACTACATCAAAATACTAATGTAGTACACTGCTGCCCTCAGTATATTGCCCACCAGGTTTAAATGGAAAAGTGATATACTTTGGCAGCCAGCTCTGCTCCCATTTAGGCACCTGACAAATGCTGAGTTTAAAAGAAAGCACTCAGTACCTAGTGGTTCCCATTGTATCACTGATGGTCAGCTTTTCAAAAAGAACCCAGGCCCATAAAGGGATTTAGGTGACTAAATATCAGAATTAGGTGCCTAAATCCCAGGTGTAGGCAATTTAAAATTCACAAAACTTCCACTCAGCTGCCACCTATCCTGAACCCACTCAGGGTCTATATTTTTGCTGCAAACATACCCTGGACGCCTACGTTTTGGCCTCTGGGCATGCACAGTGTTGCCTCAGACAGGTGTCCAGATGTCTATCACACACCAAGCCCCAGAGTGATTGTCAAATCAGGTGAACATTCCCCACCTATCTTGCCTGTGGAATCTGATCTAGTAGGCATGCTCTGGGCACACTTCATCCACACAAAACAGCCTTGTGGAGCCAGATCTCAGTCCCCAATGAGTTAAGCTCTTCTGCAAATCTAGTCACTTATTTTGGTGCCTAAATGGGAGCTTAGCTCTTTTAGAAAATCTGGCCCTAGGCAGTGATTTTCTGGTCAAAGTATTTCTGGAGAAGAAATTTCTAAAGTGCCCAAGCGATTTAGGAGAAATGTCTAATTGACTTTCTACTTAGGCTTCTAAGTCACTTAGGTGATTTTGAAAAATAAATTGTTTGCTTAGTGACAGAAGACAATGTGCCCAAGCCAGGAAATGCCGGTCAGAGCCTAAGAGTGCAAAGAGTTAGTGCACTAGCCTGTCACCTCTGGAATAATGAATTCTGATAATTACATACATCAGGTTAGATTCTCATCGTAATGTGCACATTACACAACTAGCTAGGTGCATTTCTGGGCACAGACTCGCCTTTCTCTACACTTGAAGCACGCAGAATTTGACTAGCAATGTAATGGCCTAGATTTTTTCATAAGCTCCTACCTTTCAAACCTTAAATACCCAGGGCCTAGCTTTGAGCTGATGGCAACCAGGACTGTTTTAAAAATTACATTAAATTCTTCCTTTCCCCGTTTTCATCTCCCACCGATAGTCACTTTGGAGAACCTCTGTAGTCTCAAGAGCAGGTCTAAAATGGTCTGTATGATCATTTAGCACTGAGCTGTTTTTTGCCACACTTTAAAAATGTGCACAATAAATATAAGAGGCCTATGGACTTTGGCATGATATTGGATCCTGTAGAGATTTGGCATTGTATATACAATAAAATAACAAACGAGGTCAAGATCAGTATTAATATCCCTATAAATTAGACTCCAATAAATTGTCTTCTAATTAATGGGAGGAGGAAAAAATAGTCATAAGAAGCTGAACCTTTTAGCTTCTGCAACTGCAGTTGGTTTGTTTAGGGGAAAGGGAGGGTTTTCCTGTTTCCTCTCTAGCATCATGCCTGAGTTTTCTATTGTCAGCACTAGGCCAAAGTAGTGAGGAAAGAGCCACTTGCAGCGCTGTGCTTGTACAGAAATACACAAAACCTAATCCCCAGACACAATTTCAGACAAACACTCATTTTATTTACTCATATTCATCTCTTCAGGAAAAAAAAAGCAGAAAATAGCTTGCTTAATCCCAATACTAACACAATATTGATTCACATTCATGTTCAGTATTTATTGACGTGCATTGCATACAATGGAGGCTATCAATTAGGCTACCCTATTCAAGGGAAGGGGCAATCATATTAAAAAAGAAATGAAGCAGACAGTTTATATAGTCCTAATTTTATGTAATGTAAACCTTTCAAACACTGGGCACCTGAGAGTGAAAATGCATGTCCTGATGACAAAAAACAAAAACAACAAAAAACCCCAAATGGATTTACTTTAAAGCTAATTACAACGGGTGAATATCTGTCCACAGAATCACGTCATTAGTTCCTAAACTTCTATAATAGAATCAACTTGTCCTGCTATGTACTGACTTCCTGTGTATTTTATTAACCACCATTAAATGCACTTATATAATAGATTAACACGAGGTTTGGTTTTGTGACCTTGTGCCCAGATTCATGGAATTTTACAGGTGGTATGTAACTTTGCTATGTTCCTTCTGAACACTTAAGCAAGGGTGAAGCATGTTGAACATATATTAAAAATCAATGTCAAGGAGAAGAAAATGGCATATGGGCAGTATTTAGGCAAGTGAATAGTTGCGTGCAGAAATTATATATAAAATACTCATTTTTTGCCCCTTGGAGGTTTATTGCATGATCACAGCTGGATTTACATTATATTTAATTAAACATTAGTTGCCACTGGGGATTTAAATATGTAACGTAATTCTTTTTCAGTAAAATAATTCCATAAATCCAAATATGAAGCTATTTTTTTGCAAGTGCTGTATAGCCATAATTGAATTAAACAAAATATATGGCTTTTTCACTGTGGAATTTAATGGAAGTAAAATCCATCTGCAAAGTTGATTTTGGATGTATGTTCACATTTTTGGGAGCTGAATAGAGGTGGTGGCTCATATGTTCTGGGCAGAAGTAGGGGCTTTAATTCTCTGATCCAGCTGAGCTACTCTTGATGCAGGAAAGGGGCAATGAAAGGGTCAATGTTGCTTTAAGCCACCTTTGCACTTCCCCTATTCTGGGGCAACTGTGGACTTGGCCAGCTCGCAGCATAAGCCAAAATAAGGGTCAAAGCCGGTTTAATTCACACAAACTACAGAGTGTCCTAAAGGGCCACCCCAGAAGCTGAGGACAGCTGGAGCTCATCAGCACTCAAGCAACACCCCTTTTTCCTTGACCATATCTAATGCTTGGTGCTGTGACGAGGCAATGGAGAGGAGGTCTTTATTGCTGGCCAAATGGGCTGGCTTTATAGTTACATTTACCACTGGTGCATCATAATGTAACAAATATCTGATCCATAATAGTTTTCCACTCTCAACAGCAACAAAATGATTCTAGAGGAAAGAACATCACCTAACATTCTTTCTTCCATTCAGCCATAACCCTTTTCAATGAAGAATATTGAAAGCATAAAGAAAATTAGATAATAATTTTCACTCATTTTATTCAATGAGGAAGGATGTTCAATGGGAGTGCAAGGGATTGGGAGTTAGAACCCCTGTGTTCTAGCTGCCACTAGTACTCTGTAAGAGCATGGAGAAGTAATATAACTCGTCTGTGCCCAAGTTTCCCCGGACATAAAATGATGAGTAATTTTACCTATTTCTGAAGTTATTGTGAGTGGTAATTCTTTTTTCACCTGCTTCAAACCATATATTGCTCACAGCAGGTAGCACCCTTCTGAGAAAACACATTTAGATCTGACTGAAAGATAGTAGTCAGATTTAATCAAACATTTTCACACTTTTTCATTGAAAAATTGATTTTTTTTGCCTCTCATTTTTCAATGAAAAAACTGGAAACGTTTTGCTTTATTTAAACCAAAACCTTTCTGTTTTCAGGTTTTAGTTTTTTAATTTAGGTTTCCCGCCTCTTCTTCTTGTCTCTTTTGATTATTTTGTTAATGAAAAAGGTTGAAAGAGAGGATAAAAAGGAGAGGAATGGGGGCACATTTTTTTTCGTTGTTCAGTTTGAGGATTTTTCATTGACCAATTAGTTATTTCTGGGGAAAAAAGAAAATTTTCTTTGTATCCCTTCCCTGTAAGGCTATTTTTTTCATTTTAAAGTTTTGAATGAAAAGTGTTGATCAGCTCTATGTTTTGTTTGTTTATTTTGGGTGGATTTTATTCATTATTCTGGATGTTGTGTGAGATCTGTACAAATTTTGTTTTTTTCTGTCTCTAGCAACCATTAGCTCATGCTTGAAAAATTTCATGTGAGCTGTTCAGAATTCAGATCGAGAAGGGTGAACTTCTAAATGTGAACACCAAGCCTGAATTTCTGATCTTCAGAAGGAGGAATCTCAACAGCCAGTTGGGTTGAAAGACACTTGCTACAAATGCCGTCAGACACGGGTCAGGAATGGGCAGGATTTCACTGTTGCTGAGTTATTATTTATTTTGTTGGTGCTGGTTTACCACAGCAGCTCCAAAATAAGATGAGGGTTGCTAAAAAACAAAACAAAACAAAAAAACCCGGTATTTTCTTTTAGCTGCTGGAAAATACTTATCAAATCTTTCTTTGGGGTCAGTGATTTTTCATATGTCTTAGTACACAATGGAATTATTTAATTACTTTTGCTAGCAAGTTTACAGACAAGTCTATCCCTATCATACTGCATATCCTAAAATAAGATTATTTACAATCCAATCTAAGGAGTGCTGACTGGTGTCATTGGCAGCTAAAGCTGCATCAGCATTTAAATTCTCACTTTTCTGGGCAAAAACCCAACTGGCTGATTCAATTAAACTCTTTATGTTATATATTATCCAGAAGTTCACAATCTGAAGTGATTCTCCGAGTCTGAAGCTATGCCTTTATGATTGCAATCTGGTAGCAAGACTATTTCCGAAGACTATTTTACTTGAACTGCAATGAAAATGTCAGGACATAACACACTTTCTGATGTGGGTTTTATGAAAGGCACTTCAAAATCAACCATTATTTCAAGCACATGCAATAAATAATCTTCATTATTCATTAGAGTGTATATATGCATTTGTGTTTGCAAATATGGTGGTTATCTAAGCAAAGAAGCCTGTAATCAAAAGACCCTTATTCATTTAAGAAGGTAACAAATGGGTATGCATAAGGCTCAGAAAAAGACATTCTCTGTAATTGGTAATGGAGATAAACTATAGAGTTGCTTCAGAATAAATAGTCCATCTTGTAGTCATAAACTTTAGATAAGATATAGTGTGTGAAAAAACATACAATACTGTGTACATGCTATTCATAATGGTAATTTGTAGGAATATTGTTTATGGTTTCTATTGAACAAAGAGAATAAACACACAGACACTCTGGTCACATAAATCAAATCCTTAATGAAGGATCTCTTGAGTGAAGTTGTGCTGTTATTGTTCACTAGAGTATTAACACTGGTGAGATTGACTCTTCAAGCTTGTGAGTTCACTATCATTCACCCGTTAAGGTTGTGATGAAAAGCAGCTCTAAGAACTGATGACATGGGAGATGTACAAGATCCGATTGCTCCTTCAGGCACGAAGGCGGGAATGCTGAAACAGTCCCTTAACAATTTGGTGTGATGTATGTGATTACCTAGGAGGGAATGCTTGAAGATTGGTGGTGTGTTTGCACAGATCTCCATCACATTGAGATTTAGAGGACTGAGTCAAATGCCCGCCTCCTCCCCTGCCCCTGAGTTATTTCAGAATGGGGAAACTGAGGCACAGAAGTTTTAAAAATGCAGGCCTAAGTGCTCTGCTCAAGGACACACAGCAAGTCAGTGAAATAACTGGGAACAGAACCCAAGATTCCAGCCTCCTGCTGTAAGCCCCAGATAACATCTAGAAAATGGGGGGACATCTTCTCCCCACTTCCTTTGCACCTTTACTGTCCCCCCCCGATCCAATTTTCCATAGTAGGAGCACTAATGAACTTTTCAAAGCCCTACTTTCTGATTAGCTAGTTCCTTTACTTTCAATGAGGTGTTTTAATCAAGTTTCAGAGCAGGCACATGGGGCTTCATGGCAGTAGCCCAATGACAACAAGCTGCATGTTACTGAGACAGTGCATTTGATGGACTTGGATGGATTTTGTGAGGCGGTATTTAGTGGCCTCACATAAGATGCAGCTTTACAGGAGAAATACCCACAATGTATTTAATCTATAAGGATTAAAGGTAAGGATATAGGGGGTAGGAGAGACCCTGCGCCCTGAAGACCTTCAAAAGACACGTGTTTCATTTTAATAAGAAACACACTGGTTTTCTTGCACTAGCAGAGTCTCAGTATGCTGTCTCAGGGCACATCATGTGGATAACATCTCCAGGGCTTGTTACAAAGTTATCTGGAAAAATTAAGCTCTCGAGGAAATCTTGGCAGTGCTGTAACATTTTCTGGATTTCAGGTAGTGAATCTGAGTGGTGATCTCTTAAGTCCGTAACAATTTGCTATTTCTAATTTATTGCTTCATTTGTGACTGCTGCTACAGCAAGGTAAATTTATTCTGATTTGCACAACCTAAGTCCTAGCTCTGACAGTGACTAATTATTACCTGAGTTAAAATAATGAAAGTGTCGGAAAGTGTCCGAATGCAATTTGTTAGGAAAACATGTGGCATGCTGCGTAACCCAAGCCCAGAAAAGCCTAAGTGATCAGAAACCATGGAGAATTAAGTTCCCCCCATCCCCAAAGGTTACGAATCAATATGGAGAATTTCAGGGAATTGGCATAGTTGAATTCATTTGCACAGAGCATACCTGTGTTTTTCCTCTCAGGAACAGTCACTTTGTAGAAAGAATCCAAAGGAATATTTTAATAATAGTTACATTAAAGTAAGTTGCTGCAATTACATATCTAGCATGAGGAATCTCCAAATAATGGGGCAGATCCTCAAGCGATGTACACAGTGTCTGAAGATTTACATCAGCTGAGAATCTGTCCCTCATTTAGTCAATTACAGACACGTCTTATAAAACCTTATTCACAGAAGACTTCAACTCCACTGCATAAAATGAATCCTGAAATGAAATGATCAAAGGATGCTAAGTCTGTGCCCGGGTGCTGAGCAATATAAACAGCTCTGGATTACAATGTGAAAGCATCTGACATCCCTGCCATGCCACTTAACCATATAAAACCGTGTGACTGGGTATCAGTAAATAAAAAAAGGAAATCTAGCCGTTTAAAAATAATAAAGCAATATAAACAATTTAGGAATGCTCCAGTCAAAACATCTGTCATTCCTGTGAGTAATTTAGGCCACACTTTAAATTAAATTTGTCTCAAACAGGATTTAATTTAAATTTAATAAGGCAAATGTTACATGGTAAGCACCAATTGAATATCAACACATAATGACTTCTAAATAGATATATCCACAGTATTTGTAAAACACATTGAGGCTATGTAAAGGCTAGAATTTGCATGTTACATAAATATATAACAGCTATTAACAACACATATCAAAATATTTATACTAATATTGTTATATAGCATATGGTAGAGTCAACCAGGTCATCACTTCATTGCACTAGGGGCTGTACAAACACATCTATATTTGTGTATATTGCATACCTGCTAGACCTCAATAGATACATTGATGAGCAATTGCTATTTAACATGGAATGATTATCTACATGTAAATTAAATGTACATGTATGCATTGTGATGTATCTGGCCCTACTGGAGACCCTGTGGTACTATTATACCCTGCCCCAGGAAAGGAGCAGCAAAGATAGATCCTCCACGCCCGGCTAGAGAGACCTCCTAGAAGCAGCCAATCAGAGCTCAGCAGGCTCACATAAAAGGAACTGCAGGGGCTTAGCAGGTCAACTCTAGCAGGCTGGGATTAGACTGCTAAGGAAGGGTGCTCTAGCTAAAGGAACTTGGTGGGCTAAAGGAACAAGAGGACTTGAGAACTCTAACCCTAAAGTAGAGTTAGGGTGGAGGTAAAGGGACCAGGTGGGAAGAGGCCCACGGGAATGTAGCAGTAATTAATTAAAGGAAGTGGTGGCAATGGGTTGGAACCTGGAGTAGTGGGTGGGCCTGGGTTACCCCATAGAGAAAGTGGTGTAAGATCTGAGAAGGGAACAAGGCTCCTTTATATGCCTGAGTGAAGGACTGGATTTAAAGGGCCCAGGGATGGAGGCTGAAGACCTTGGTGAGGTCAGTCAGTTGGACCCTTTGCTGCCCTGGAAGGGGTCTATTTTTGATTTTGTGACTCGGCTAGTGTGCTGAGCCACTGAAGACCTGACTAACAAGTTTGGCAACCTACAGGGGGTGCCAGGAGTGGGAAAAATTTGCAGCATCACATCCAGCTGCTAAGAGACACTCAAGAAATGAGTGCCCCCCTTGTTACACCCATATATAGAACACAGTTGCAACTGTTACCATCTTATATTAATTCCTAATTTTTAGTATTTAGGACTAATATAAATGCAATATTAGTGTTATAATTAGCAAGTTCCCATTTAAAATATTTTGCGTATTTTTTTAACTAACAAAACTTATTCTTGGCAGGGACCTTTTTATTTTATTAGCCTATAAGGAGCAGTACATACCTATGGACTCTAGAAATTATGAGCCTGATTCCCAGATGGAGTCTTATGCATGCAATTTCACATGTAATTGTACATGCAGTCATCATGATTCTATGTATAAAACAGGCAATTGTTCACTTAAAATATCCCCAAATAAACTACTGATCTTTATTGCTTGAATAAATTTAAATTTTGCATGATTTTACATAGCCACAATATATTTTTGTCTGCAGTGCACTTATAACAAGTTTAGCAAATCATTTCCCAAGAATATTAACATGAATAAAATCCTGAATTTTATCTTCGGCTGTATTCATTTCCGCTTTCCAACCTCTTGCTACATAAACATTCCTTTCAGTTAAATGACTTGTAGAATTTTTGAAAACAGTATATATTTAAGTGAATGTTGAAGAATATTTGCAGAAATGATTAAAATTCCTAAATAAAACATATGTATGGAAAAAGTGTTATTCTAAAAGACACACTCATCCAATCAGGTAGCAGAAACAATACCATTTGATCAATGCATCCAATCAAAAGAAACCAATACAGCTTGAGTATTGACTACTAGCAATGAACTGCTTGCAAAGAAGCTACAGTATATGAATTATTGGTGGACATTATTCAGTGCATAATTTCAAATACTAAATATTCTGAGAAAAATTTAAGTCACTTAAGGAAAACTCATGAACTGAAAGAGAGAATAAGGCACGCTCTGAAAGTCGTGTAAGGGAGATAGGCACAAAATCCCTTGGGCTCCTTTGACTATCTCAGCTTAAGAGTAACTGTTACAGGCTAAAATGTGTGTTACCTGCCCTCCTGCGTAGGGGACAGTGTGGAGTCGTACTTCCTCAGGATGAGTTCTCTGGAAAGAAGGACATTTCAGTGTGGCCCAGTGCACAGGGAGATAGCACAGAGTACACTATTCTTTAGGCATTGCATATCCCTGCTTCTCACTTTGGCACATCTTGCACTTCAGGGCTCACACAGAGCTTATTTGCGACAGGACCTTCAATGCAACTTTGTCCTCCCCTATGCATAAAGGCTAGTGACCTATCACAATCTGGCCCTATGTGTTGACTGAGATCCTGGCCCCACTGAAGTTAATGGTAAAATTCCCATAGCCTTCAGTGAGGTCAGGATTAGATCCATAGTGTGTTTGTCACTGAACTGACAACCAGATGTGATTTTTTTTCTTCTTGTGATGTCTCTTTTCTAGGTGGTACAAGATTTCTACAATAAACTGTTACCCTGGAGAATCTTGCTGGGTTTTTGTTTTGTTTTTTTCCTGCTACGAGATGGCCGCGTGCAGAAAGACACACTGCACCCAGGAAAAAAGCAGTGCATAGTCCAGTGATCACCTTGCCTCTATGGTACAAATGGGTCTTCCTACAGCTGGATCAATAATGGATATGTCTATTTGCTAGCAATGGCATAAAAAACTTTTAAAAATGGTTGGGGTCAAACAGAAAGCAATCTTTTTTTCAAACATTTTGGCCAACCAAAAAGTTAAACATTTTTTGGGTTGATAATATTTTATTTAGACAAAAATGTAAAGCTTTCCTTTCAATTTCAACCATTTTAATACATCTTTGACTTAAAAAAAATACGGGAAATTTTGAAACAGTCACATTGAAATGAAAAATTGAAATGTTTCATTTTGACATTTTTCATCATTTAAATTTTAACCAAAAGAAATAGGTGAGATCAACATGCATTTTTTTTTGTTGTGAATTTGGTGTCTCTACATCTGCATGAGCTTGGCAACAATTTTTTGCACTATTCCTGCCTTCAAAATCTAAATCTTTCCACCAGTCATTCCTGGTATTTGACTAAGGAGGTTTGATATGCTTATGTTGTAAAACTATGAGCCAGATATACAACTCACATCTGGCATCTGATTCTGGACCTCTTCCCCTAAAGTTCAGGAGAATGTGGTCTATTTGTTATATAGGAAAGTGTACAATAGAATACATCTATAGTATCTGGAAATCTACAAGCAGCCTGTTCTGATGAGTGGCCAGTTAATTGATTGCTGAAAAGATAACTGAATACCATCCAACAGAGAAATCTAAAATGATAGTAACACTTTACCTTATTGACAGCATTAGTGCCATATTTAGTAGCTGGTACATAGGAGCTAGCTGGACAATTCTGTTATACTTAATATGTTTCAGAACACAGCATAAAACATGTTTTAACACTATAATATCTACTGAGCATTACCTCAGGGAATAGGTTTTATTATTAGATTACATTATACAAGATTAGACTAGTCAATAAGGGATTTCTTTCACACAGCTTGCCATGTGAAATACCTTAAAAAAAATTTACTTCAAGACCTTCTTTGTAGGATTTTAGGTAAAATATACCCATGAATCATAAAACTGACAAGCCCCAGGGCTGAATGGGTTCAGTACAGCATATACGTGGCCTAGAGATAAAGGTGCACTACAGGTATGTGGTGACAGGGGTGGATTATAGATAAACAAAAGGAACAGTTATTAGATGGGAAGTGGCAGACAGAATTGTACACTTAGAATGCAAATTATAAAGAAGGAAGCTTAGAGATCCAATTTTGCTTCAAATGTCAGGTAGGGGGAAAATAAAGACAATACATCTGAGTTTGTTAAACGGTGTTATTTAACTCGGGCCTGAGCCTAATTAAATCTTTTTTTAAATGAAATCTGGTGTCAGTCACAGATTGCTTCTCCTTTCAATTTCATATCTATCATAAGTAGCATTTCATCTGTTTTAAACAGTCTCTCTCTGGATCCTAATCTTAAAATCCTCCATTGGATTAATCACTTCCTGACTGATACCATACCAATACTTCCATTCAAAGTCAACATTTTCTTGGATGGAAAAAACTCACAGCCCACTGCTGCTTTGACTGGAAATGAACATGAATTGAAAGGCCTATAGTTAAGAGCAGGTCCTTTTTTTGCCTATAAGTATCGTTCATCTCTTATATAACTACATTTGCTCACAAGATTGACACTTTGGGAAAGGAGCAGAGGCAGACAGGTGAGCACTGATCAAAATGGATTTCAGCAACCTTCCATTCTAAAGGTCAAGGTTGCTGCACGCTTTACAGTAGGGTTTCAGTCTAGTGTTCAGTTTAGCTTGGTTTCAAACACCGTTGAAATGCCCCTCACACGCCCTAAGTACATTTTCCCCTCTAGTTTAAGTGTTTAATGAAGAAAATATTAATTACTTCTTTGGCTTTGCTGGAGGCTTCCAGTTGGGAGGAACATTCCTTAATTCAAGGCAGAAAAGGCCTACGACAGACCAGGCCATCAGTGAACTGCTCCCTGAGCACCATCTGGTTCTGTTTTAAGCAATAGTGACTGTTCTTGTTGAGATGACCAGTTGGAAGAGTTGAGAGCCTGAGGGGAAACTCAGGGCCTTTAACTCAGGAACATGAGCAGACAGGAAATGCCCAAACTGCCACTTATTTAAGTAAAGATTTGTTAGCAAGTTTGCTGTGGAACCCAGAGAAATAACTAGAGTAATTACCTTTTCCCTGTGTTGACCTGTATATTTCCACGGATACACCTCTGCCCAACACCCTCTCTAGTAGCTACCAACCAGTGCAATCGGAAAAGATTTAATGGTCAGTAAGTATACCCACTAGTTTTATAATTAAGCAGAGATGCTTCTGAATTGCAAAGACTGGGTCCGAATTCAAATGCAACTTTTCCCAAAATTCAGGGATCAGGACTGTCTGAGACAGAATTTTAGTTCTGTCCCATCTTTATAATTGAACAATGATTCCTGACAGGAAGGGAATCTCCATCCATTAATAGCTGGCTTGCAGGAGATGAGGGCCTGAGGCAAAGCTGAGGGCTTTTAATCCAGGTGGGCATTAACTGCCTGGGAATGCCTGACCTTGGGGTTAATTGTTTCTATTTTAAATCATGAAATATATATATAGAGAGAGAGGTCGAGAAAGAGAGAGAGAGCATCTGGTTGCTCTGGATGGAGAAACACATTTCCAAAGAGCTCAGATACTGAAACAAAGTGGCTAGATTTCCAAAAGTGTGCTCAGTGGGAGCTACTGTATGTTGTTTTGAAAACTTGGCTTATGTTTTTAGTGCTGGGGGCAGATTTTTAAACGTATTTGGGCACCCAAAGAGGCAGATAGGTACCAAGTGCGATTTTCAAAAGTGCCAAAGGACATTCTCAAAACTCCTATCTTCATCTTTTGAGATCTTTAAAAAGTCTGGCACTGTGTCCCTTCCAAGCAGTGAGCGCTCAGCACAGTACAGAATCTAACCTTGGCAAGCCAGCTGACACTAACTAAAGTGGTACTTTATTCTCAACAGTCACTTAGGTTTGTATTAAGGAAGGAGTCAGGAAGTGGGAAAATGTGACCTGTAAACATGATAAATACTTAGAAGCCATGAAGATGTGACATTTAACACCGCTGAGAGATGAAGATCTGTGACCAATGGATGCTTCATTTAAACCTGAAAGAATACGACTTGTGTTCATTTTGCTGTATGCACTTCCTCCCCACCGCCCCCAACTCCCTCTCCCTCTCTTTTGTTTTTAAAGAGACATATGTCTCCATTGTCAGTTCAGTGTCCTGTGTTTAACCCATGATATATCTAGCCTGATTACTACTAATAAAGCTTGACAGTTGGAGGGTTAATCTAGCCCTTGGTCTCATGGTTTCTTCTCAGGAAACAATCTGTCCCTGAGAGCTTTCTGGCCTGTTGCAAGGTTATATCCCCCTAGGGGGCCATCAGACTCAACCAATGTTCTTTTCCCATTGTCTGCCAAATGGGCACCAATTAAGTCAACTGTTCTCCAATTAGAATTTGGAGGACTTTATCTTGTTACTCCTGTGTTCAAACTCCTGAGCAGAGACTGCTTTCTGGAATTGGTTACAAGCTTTTTATTATATAAATAAATAAATAGCAGCTCTTTCCTGCAATCCGATACTCCTGGGTTTTTCCTGTTGCCCATTCACACAGCTTAATCCTGGGATAGGCGATGAGTGCTTGATAATTCTTAAGAGGGTTTTATTTTATTTAATTTTTAAATATTACCTGAACTGATGTGGATTTTTTTTCCCTATACTGCAATTGCTAAAAGGTGTCTCCATGCTATCAAATACCAATGTAATGAGCCTTCATGAATTAAAGAAAAAGGCAAATTATCTTTTGCCTTGATTTATATGATTAAAAACCCCACATTTCCCCCCCCAGAAACGTATTTAATATTAATGAAAATATTTATTTTTAATATGTATAAACCCTGGCTCAAGCCCTTTGTTTATCTGCCAAAGTCTATTGAAGTCAATGGGAGTCTTTCAATTGAATCAAATGTGCTTTTGATCAGGCCCTTGTAGCACTGCAAGGTGAGTCACCTCAAATCTGGCCTGGACGGAGCACCTTCCCTCCTTCTCCATGCCAGTGTAATCCTTGTCTTTGCTGTTAGGGGTACCTGCATATGCGATGGCTGCCTGTCATCCTGGCTGACATGCTGGAGATTGAGCTAAAACCATGAGCTGCTACAACGTGAGCTAAAGAACCAAGACTCTGCAGCTAGGACCACCCCATATCCTAAATGGATCGACACAGGGGGAGGCCTGTAACACATACTCCCCAGTGGATTACACGTACTTTGTAATGTCAGTGGTCCACTGGGAATGGGACTGACTAAAGCCATTTTACACAGGCTTTACATCAGAGAGTAACACATTTCAATTGTTAATCACCTGGATGAGAGTCAAACAGGTGACCAAGGAGTGATAGGCTCTAGGTTTGATATCTCATCACCAATCCCCTCTGCTATCCAGCCATCTGAGTTTACCATAGTCTGAAAATGAGGAAAATTCATTTGTGTGTTTACTGCAAATTAAAGTGGTTTTCTTTTTAATCTGATCAAAAATTACAACCAGGGCATCCTACTTTGTTCTGATGTTTCCCTTGCAGCACATAGTATCTTACAGTGTATTTTAAACAAGAAAGTATAGTAACATGATACTATTGAAATCACACAATGACGACAGGACATCCATAATGGTCCCAGATTAGCATTGGGTTAAACTCATCCCTTTACTTTATGGCAGTTGGTGGTTGTGAAAACTCTTTTGGTAGCAATGTAGGGCTGGAAAGGACTTTGAGAGATCATCAAGTCCAGCGCCCCCCTGCACTGAGACAGGACCTAAGAAGCGTAGACAGTCCCTGGTGGTAGTTTTTTCCAGCCTGTTCCTAAAAACCTTTTGTGATGGGATTCCACCACTCCCCTTGGAAATTTATTCTAGAATTAAACTACGCTTACAGTTAGAAATTTTTCTTTTGCTTCAGATTAAGCCCATTACGTCTTGTTGTACCATCAGTAGACATGAAGAACAATTTAGCATCCTCTTTATAACAGCCCTTAACATATATGAAGACTATCAGTTCCCCCTCAGTCTTTTCTTAGCACTACACATGCTCAGTTTTTAACCTCTCCTCATAAGGTCAGTTTTTCTAAACCTTTATCTTCTTCATTGTTGTTGCTCTCCTCTGGACTCTCTCCAATTTGGCCATAACTTTTCTAAAGTGTGGCACACAGAACTGGATACAGTACTCCATCAGAGGCCTCACCAGGGACGAGTACAACAGGACATTTACCTCCCATATCTTAGATACACCACCTCTGTTAGTACTTCCCAGAATGATATTAGCCATTTTCCCAACTGCATCACATTGTTGACTCATATTCAATTTGTGATCCACTATAACCCTCAGATCCTTTTTGGCTATCTTCCTAGTTATTCCCCATTTTGTAACTACACATTTGATTTTCCCCCCTACTTCCTCAATGGAGCACTTTCCACTTGTCTTTATTGAATTTCAGACCAATTCTCTAATTTGTCAAAGTTATTTTGAAATTTAATTCTGTCCTCCAAAGTACTTGCAGCCCCTCTCAATTTAATGTCCTCTGCAGATTTTTATAAGCATACTTTCCACTCTGTTATCCAAGCCATTAATGAAAATATGGAATAGTACCAGATCCAGGACTGACCCCTGCAGGACCCCACTAGATACATCTTCCCAGTTTGATAGTGAACTATTGATAACTGCTCTTTGAGTATGGTCTTCCAATGGTTGGTTCCTTTTGAGTGAGCTTGCATCCCTATAGTTTTGCTTTGTTTGGAGTTTTAGTAAATTCAAAATCTCAAAAGCAGAATTCAGCATAGACTATAAAAAAAAACTTCTCAGTTTCTTATGGTTTCCAACCAAAACAAGAAATCCCACTGGTCCCCATAAACACTACACAAGTTCTCTTGAAATTTGGCTTTGCTTTATCAAAAAATCTGGCAACCTCAACACATCTTGTATTCTATTCTATACAAAAGATCTGAAAACCGCAGCACACCTTGCAGTCAGGTTTCTATATTGTGCGTATCATCATAATATCAGAGCATCTTACAACAGCGTTTTAAGCAACATAACTAATATCTGCCATATGTTTGTTCTCTCATCTTCTCCCTTAAGGAAGAATTGTTTGTAGTGGAGTCCAAAGAGGCCTGTGAGCATCATTAAGGTTAGCAAAAAGATAAGAGTTCTCCAGCTAACATCTTAAGGAGATTTACAAGAAGAGATTTACTTCTCTGCAACTAGTGGCAGTCCCAAAGCATTATGCTATTTCCCCCTTCCCTCCCCTGCAACCACATACCTCCCACCCCTGGCCTCTCAACAAAAATCAAAATAAACAAAAAATGAGTTGGCCTGAAATGTTGTGAGAAACAAAAAGAACCCCACCTGCCAGTCAGGCAAAGGGTAAGTTTGGCTTGCAGGATCTTGTAAGAAAGCTGTAGTCAGCAGGTGATGTGTCCATCCTCCAGGTCAAGACAGTCCTATTGTTTATACCCAGGAAAACAAATTGTCCACTTAGAAGGGACTGTTTGTGTCACAGATGTGTGGGGGAGGCCTTGTTCACCTGCACCTTCTACTAGTCAACTAAAGAAGCATTACTGGTGACATCTTCAATGAAATCTGTTGATCTTGCCCATCCTGCAAAAGGATGAGGCACACCAATGATACCTCGTTATCAGCCAGTGTCACAGGGTTTAGGATTAAGAACAAGAAAGGAAATAGAAAGTATGCAATAAAGGAATGAATAAAAAGAAAGTTATCTGTGTTTAAAACCACTGCTGAAACTTCTCTAATAAGTAAAGAGGCCAGGGAATGGAGGCAAGGAGTAGAAAGAGAGAGAACTTATGCTTTTTAATCTTAGACCTAATGCTCAAGAGGAAGATCTGTAAGTAGAGGTATAAGAACTATTTGCATTGAACAAAGGTTCTAGCAAATGTAGTTCCCCTATGCTGTGTAGATAGCTAGCTGCCCTGTTAGGGCAGCTTTCCAGCTATCTTGTGGAGCACAAGGTAGCTGGACAGAGGGATGAGGAGCTGGTGCCATATATCCAGTTACCATCTGTTTTAGCACTAGAATGAAGAAAATACTGACTATTAGGGCTGGTCAAAAAGCAGGAGAATGATTTCATCAAAACATTCAAAATGTTGAAGTTCTTCCTTTTTTTCCTGGGGTTAAAATGGCCCCAGTGTCCATTTTCCAAGAAACTTTTGGTGGTATCTACCAGTGTTGTGGGTTTTTTTTTTTTACCAAACTTGTTTATCAAAAGCATTCAATTAAAAAGGATTTAAATAACAAACAACATTTTGAATTAACATGACATTTGCTGCAATCTCGCTGTTTACTCTGCTTGGTTATTCTATTCCTTTCCTCTATCTTTTGTCTTGTCTCTTTAAATTGCAAGCTCCTCGGGGCAGGGACTCTCATGTTTGTATGGTGCCTAGCACAATAGAGCCCTGTCCTCTCTTTGCCCCTAAGCACTACCATAAAAAGCAGGATAAAATAAATCAATAATACAAATTGCAGTTGCCCTGAGTTGGCCTCTCAGTTATACTAGTCTAAATCCATAGAAATAGCCTCAATTTCAAAACGGTCACACTAAATTCAGTGCCTTCTTCAGTTATTACCAAAGAAATTGTAAGTATGTGATGATGTCTTTATAAATTAAAGGTAGAATGTGGACTTCACTGCAGTCCAAGTCACATTTTTTTTCAAATGATGTAAAATGTAGTTCTCTTTGTGTGTGTGTAAGTCTGCATGTATGCCTTCATTTGTCAAAAGAGATCACTACATAAAAGTGAGTTTAAACTTTAATTTAGCTCCTTGCTAAAGGTTCAAAGGCTAAAATCATTTTAACCTTGGCTCGGTGGGGCCTTTTCATTTGATTTCCAGCCTGATATGAAAATTGCTTGTGAAATAAAGACAAACATAGGTTGGCCGGAGAAGGCATAATAATCCGATCCTACATGTTTATCTAGAAGCCAGGTACAAACCATGTTGATTGCCTCTTAGGTTTTCTTCTTTGCTTTCATGGGAAATTCTGAGAGATAATACCAGGTCATCACAGTCGTGTACTGGAGTATCCCCTACCCACACACACTTCGACAACTATGCAATATACAGAAAGTAAGAGTTAACGTGCAACTGAAATGACTGGATATCCAAGAGAAATCATCTTTATAGTAATTTTACAATCTCATTTGACCACTTTCCCAAAGAAATTACTTAATGAGTATATTGCATTACGGATTTTTTTAAATAGACCTTTTCACAGGAAGACTGAAAGATGTTTATGAGACCAACTTGTGAGCGAGGTTTCCAGTATAAGTAAATAAGTAATCCCATGGGAACAAATAACTTGGGACACATTCAAAAGCACACTGTAAAGTTTGAGAAATGCCAAGTTCTTTGGAGATCGCTGTGTGTGTACTGTGTATTTGTATAGTCAACATTCTCATATCAATATGGCACGCCAGTTAATAATTCTGTTCATTGCAGATGGCTTTATTATGTGTATTTAATTTCATACTTAAGCAAACACACAATAACAGAGCTTAAGAAACACTTTAGTATAGGACGGCACCGCACAGTCAAATGAAAGGGAAGGGAAGCGGAAACAACAGATACAGCTCTGTCTGGAGGTAAATCTATTTTGATGGGATTAAGCCATTCAGAGGCATCCCTCCCCTTCGGTGGCCCTTAGACCATGGATTGCTTTGTTTGCAGCAGAGGGAAGGTACTGATCACTAGAGCCTTAATTTGCCACAGCAGTTAAGTGCTCCAATTCCTCAGCGCAATAATTGCCACATGTTGAGTGTGCAGATGTCTAAACGCGTGGGAGCACTTCCCTTTCCTTAAGACAAATGAAGATTTTCATTTTGTTTTGTAAACGTGTCAGGATATATCATTTAGTCATGTGTCATGCATTATGGTGTTTATACAATACAGCTTTCCTCACCCTGGTTCTGCATGTCCGTGATTTCAACAACATGGCTGTGGAGTAGTGTGGGTTTGAAAGCCCTCCTCCCTAACCCCAAACCTCCAGCGGGGCTAAAAGGAAGTGTGAGGTAAGTGTGTCTGGGATTTAATCAATAAAGTGAATGGGATTTCTTCCATGAGTGAGATGAGCAGAATTTGACCCTTGTCTACAAAGAAAGTACCATAAAGAAAACAACCCCAAACAAGCTAAGCAAACTTTATAATAAAACAGTGAAGCACAAACTGTGATTCAAGATGAGAATAAATCTCAGCATCCCCCAAATTATAAACATATTATGTGGCTAGTACATTGAACCACATTCCCGGGCTTCTTTCTTTCATTGCCCAACCCCTGTCCAGTCCTATCCACTAACCTCTGTTTAACATAAATATAAGAGTTTTAAAGCCCCTGGTTTTAAACTTCAACAGCCTGTTATAGATACAGATTCACAGTTTTAAAAAAATGTTACTGAAATAACTGGTGCAATGGAATTGTAAGTGTACAGAAGCTGGGAAGTTTGGGCTCCAAACCCAAATGTCCTGAAGTTTGGGGTGTTCAGAATGGGTCATTAATGTCCTGGCCATGAATCTGAGGCTTAGAACCAGATCCAAATCCGAGCATTCCTATAATAGGAAAGGCTTGAATCATGGTTCTGTTCAGTTCTTCTCTCAAAAAGATGTTAAATCACGTTTTATGTACTGATATGTGTAATGCAGTGGCTAGCAGTGTTATACCTGCATTTCAGGATCCAGACTTAGTTGCAAGGATATCAAAACTACATTGATGATACTGGACAATTGTCATTTTAGACTTGAAAGTCAAAACGATAGTCTAAAGAGAGAGATACCTTCCTTCGCGGAGATTTAATGCTGTTTCCTTTTCAGGATGGTGCTTCTTTGCGTTCAACAGAAGAAGGATAAAGGCCCTATTTATTTATCTGTTACTGGACAAAGAGTGTAAAGAAATCCAAGAAGCGTCACAGTACAAAAGCCTGAACTTTTTGACCTCCCAGGCCTTAGGCCTAGACAATTGTCCAAGCCTGTTTTTTCCTGAGAACTGCCTTAGGGCAAAGGCTGAGAAAAGATGAGCGTTGTTCCCCCACATCATCCATTCAATTCTAAAGCTGAAAGACAGAGGATCTGACCAGGTTATACCACTGCTGAGAATGCAGCTTGACACTCATTTTCAAGGTAATATATATAAAAAAAAGAAAAAAGTGAGTTGTAGAGATCTTAATTCTTTAAAATTTAAAAGCTAATTTTGTGTCTTTTAGTCAATTTCCTATGCAGGAAGGAAGAATTTATTAACTGGCTTCTGATGTTAAATGGAGTGCTAATGGGCAAGTACAACAATTCTACAAGTGCCAAGTAGAAATATAGAGACATTATATCAATATTAATCTTAGAGGCTTGCAAATGCATTTGTAGGGGGCTTTTATTAGCCATTTTATGGTGAGAACACCCATGTCATCCACAAAGTGAAAATATAGTTTTGGTTTCTTATTTAAAGCATGTGAGCTTTCCAAAGTGGTTTGACTTGTAAGGCATTTTAATGGAGAAGGATTCTAGTTTTCCCTCACCAAAAATCTAAGTTTAAGTCTTTAAGTTTATTTAAAGAATTAAAGACCCAAGTTCCAAATCTGGAATTCCTCCTAAGGGAACTCCTTTACATGAGCTTTGGCTAGTACAGTGCCTCACAAGAGCTCAGATAGTGGTGATCTGGTATAAATTTAAGCCTTGATGAGGGTATTTCTGGGCAGTTAATACTCATCAGGAGAAGCTGAGTGTCCGAAATGAAAATGAATAGTAAAAAGGCAGATGGACCCTTTCAGAAGGTAAAATGGCAAATTTTCCTTGTGAAGCCAAAGCAGTAAGCATTCCATATAATAATCTTCTGCTAACTAGCAACATGGAAATAACTGAATTTCTGATGTCGAGGCCAGTCTTACAAACCTTCTAACTGTGGAATTACAATTGAAGTCAAGTGATTTTTTTGTAGAACTGGACTCTCCAATCAGGAAAGACAGTTTTATTCACAGTAGGAAATAAATTAAAAATAGGTTGCCTTAAAAACCTTCTTTTTGATGTGGGCAGTTTGGTTTTATAATGATTTCCATGTTGTTTACAACTAAATATAAGGGGCATCACATTTACCGCAGGGTAAATCAAAATGGCAGTTGCACTGTAAGAAATTATACTATTAATAATAATTAATTTAGTTTATTTGTGGAGCTAAACTCTGTACAACCACATAGCAAAAAGATGGTCATGTTACAGTCATGGCATACACACAGAGAAGTTAGTTAAAAGATTAATTACTATTGCTGGAAGTTTGTAATGTAATACTACTTTCATTCTTAGAATTCAAAATGATAACACACAACCAAAAACAGGGAAAGACAAAGCAGGCTGCTCACTAAAGTAGCGTGCCACAGCTCAACCCATTTTGCTCTAGGCTGTTGTTTTGTTTTTTTTCCTAGACTGCCTCTGATCACACACGGTCCTCAATACATATGTCCCTGCCCCAAAGAGATTAAATATTTATGTTGTGCCTTTCTTCCTATAACATTTTGCATACTATATTCAGACAGGAATCACTTCTCCCCTTACTGAATGTAGACAAGACATTGTTCATTCCCAATCTTATTCTGAAGAAAAGAAGTACCAGGGCATCTGTAATGGTCATCAAGTGATCAGGAACTCAGTTTTATATAAGATTGAACTGTTACCTTCTGCAAGATGACTTGGACATGACAAGATCAAAATCCAGAGTCACAAAAAAGAGAAGTAGAAGGAAGTTTAGGGCAAATGTCCACTCATCATAAATTGTACAAGCTTATCTTATCCAGCATGCACAAAAAAAGTGTAAATAATCTTGTTTGGACCACACTTAAAGTCTATGAATGCTGCAGCAAAACACTGAGAGGGAACAAAGCTTAGTAAAAATTATATCATGACCTGAAAAGAAAAACACAAAAGTGAGTAATAGTTAACTTAATGATGTACTAGAACTCTATACATACATCTGTGTCCATTTAAAAAAGAAAAAAGAAGTTCCCAAAGGAGAGAAACTTAGAGTGACCAAATTTGTCATTGCTTGCGCACAGTTATGGAGATTTGTAACTTGCATGTAGTAGACAAGAATACTGAATGACTTTTTAAAAGATTTCACATCCCGTTTAGGCACCTCAATGATGTGCTTGGCACTCAGTAGATCCCACTGAGAGCAATTGGTCTTGAAGGCAACAGATGTGGGCTATTTTGGATCAAGGCTGCATGCCAAAGGAGTAAGGTCCTCACAGACAGTGCTCTGCCAATGGCCCCATCTCATTAATGCTAAATGGGGATTCAGCTGTGATCTTTGAAGATCTCAGCTGGGACAGTATGGAAGAGGGGAGATAGGCAGCCTTTGAGATAGGGAGATCCAACCATTTGCACTATATATGTCAATACCAACATCTTGAATTCCTATCACAAGGGAAGTCTACACTTAAAATGCTGCATTGGGGCAGATGCACCAATGTAGCTGCACTGATGTAGTGGTTTATTGAAGACATTCTACACTGATGGGAGAGAGTTCTCCCACTGTCATAGTTAATCCACCTCCCTGAGAGACTGTAGCTGTCTCGACCTGGAGAAGCTCTCCTGCTGACATAAGGCCAATTTACATAGAGTGTTAGGTCTGTATAATTACGTTGCTCGGGGTGTGGATTTTTCACATCGCTGAGCAGCATACTTATATCGATACAGGTCTCTAGTGTAGACCAGACCACTGTCATCTTGTCTTACCCTGCCTTCCTCCATTGTGTTCTCCACCTATCCGTTGTGATGTGTTTATATTAGCTTTCAGAAAAGAGACTGTGTTATGTTTGTACAGTACCAAGCTCAATGGGGCTCTGTCCCTGGTGTGATCCTCTGGCAGGAGATGGTTGGGAGTTTCTTGATTAAATGTTTTTCATTGGATTTGTCAAAATCAAAACCCTTTATCGTTCTGACAAATATTTTGTTTTAAAATGTTTGGAAAACCCCCCAATGTTTTGACATTTTCAAAGCCAAAAAAAATCTTTTTTTTTTTCATTTCAAAATAACGTTTCATTTTGAAATTTAAGCTAATTATGGTAAATAAAAAAAAAATCAAAATAAGAAAGGCCCAAATTGAAAGGAAAATCTTCATGAAACGGGAAAACTATTTCCTTCCCAGTTCTCTCATTGGTTGCTGCTGCATCACAAATAACAATGATATACTCATATAATAAGCTCTAGTAATAGTAGTAATAATAAATATTTCAATGAGGGATAGCGAGTCAATTCACTATATAATGGGACCTATTCTCCAAGCTCTTCACAAAAGGATGTCAGGACTGAATAAGATGCATCCCCAATATGATTCCCCCCTGGGCTTCATTGTTCTAAGCTGAAGTTTCAGTAGCAGAAATAATGTGTGATAAAACTGCCACCCAAATTACACATACCTGGTGATTTATCCCATCCCCAACCTTGCACGAGTATGTAAGGTTACAACACATAGGGTGCCCAGATAGCAAGCATGAAAAATCGGGACGGGGTGGGAGGTAATAGGAACCTATGTAAGACAAAACCCTGGAAATCCGGACTGTCCCTATACATGTGGGATATCTGGTCACCCTAATAACACTGCCCCTCAATGATTTCTTGTCCAACAAATGCTTCTGTGTACCAACTATAGGGGGACTGATCACTGCAATTACAGAACTTTGCCCATGACCCAAGCCCTTCAGGCTAGATTAGTTAGACCCAGAACAGGCACTCAGCCTTCCTCATAGGTTCAGGAGCTATAATGACAATCCAGACTGGCCCTGGCAATCCCAGTGCAGAGGAAGCCCTTGGCACCAAGAGTAAAGGGCCCCTTTCTCCCATTTCAATGGTGACCAGCGGTGATATATTTGTACTGCAGCCCTTTCAGTGGCACATTGTACAAGAAGGCTGAACAATATTCGTACTCATCAAAGTCCCCTTGCAATCGCCAGTGTAAGCAGCATCTTATTCATTTCAATGGCACTTGAGAAGAAGCATTGCATGGCCGTAATGCATACCATGGTCCAGAAAAGCAAACAACACTGCGCAATAAGAATGACACAGACTCCGATGACATCTGCAATCCAGTTTTTATGGGTGTGTGAAAATACTAACAGGATTTATCTCATATGGAGGATGAGTTTCCTGTCCAAAAGAACAAAAGAATCCGATGAATTGAGATCACGTTTTTGGTTTGCGGTATCATTTGGGGGAAAAAATTAAGCATCATAAGTCAAAAGTGGCCTAGAAGTTTACAGCATGGTTTAATAAGTGTGAAAACAGGTAGATCACAGCTGGCAGTATCTCCTACTGTGTGCACAGTTTTTGTCCAATATGTGATTTGAAACAGCTGAGACAATTAAACACTAAGAAGCAGAGAATGCATTGCTGGTTGGTAGGAGTGGGAGGGGGGAGAGGGTGAGCAGAGGAGAGAGAGAGAGAGAAAGAGAGTGAACATGCGGTGATATTGCTTAGCAAAACTTCACATGAGAAAAAGAATGATGTCAAGTTCTGTGGCAGCTACACATGTTCAATAACTTTTTATTCTAATATAAATATTTAAGATACCACAAAGCTGCTCCCCTTGAAAATTCCAAACTGTACAACCAGTTCCCATAAAAGACTAATGTTATTTTAAATGAAGCTAATTTTTGGCTAGACCTCAAGAAAAAAAATCTGGATCCACAACAAAATCCATATTTTCCCCCACTCTGTATCTTTAAAATGCACTTGGCCTGACAGCTTGTGGCCAGATGATATTAGGTGCTGCTCTCTCTCCCCCAAATAGGGTTTTTAGATGGCCTGAGAGGCAGAATTCAGATCTGGGTTCTGGATTGTGAATCCCAAACAACTGGCAGGATTATTGAACTAAAGGGATCAAAACTTGGACCTAGAATTCCAAATGCAGGGGGTCTGGCTCTAGATTTTCATGGGAGCATATCTCAAGCTGGAATATGATTTTGTTTTCCTGTGGTGGATTTATTGGGTGTCATTGTAATACAATGTGTCCACTTCAAATTGAAGAAAGCCCCTTACTTAACCTTCATCTCTTTGTGTGTGTATGTACCAGAAGGCACACATTGTTTCTGGGAAGCAAATAGTTAGTGGCATGTTCTATAATACGATTGCTATTTAAAGACAAATCAGTGGATTAATGCTTCTGTAAATGTGACATCCATGAAGGATTCCGAACTGCAGCACTGTTAGTCACTTGGTGGTCTCTTAAGTGACAAAATCAAAGCAGTGAGTTTTAAAAGTCTTGGTTGTAAAAGGAAACGATTGATCATTAGGAGAAATTACATGGGCAAAAAATGTGGAAAGCCAGATCCTACAAACCTTTACTCTTACCCTCCCAAAGAGTACCATTGGAGTCTATGGGGATGATTCATGTTACTGCATGACATCCATGACACCACTGGGTACTACAGGGAGCTATAGCACATGGTGCAATAAGTGTGCCAGGGCAGTCAAGAGGCTTGCTGGAGGCAGAGGAGGCATGGCTGGGGGTGGAAATTCCCTACTGCTGCCAGTTCCAAAAGGGCTATAAGAGTGGTGAGTCCAAGTTAGGGTAGCCGCCTTTCCTCTGTACATGTGTAACACCGACAGAGCCTGGGCATCATCAGCCGGGATCTAACTTGGGATGCCCCTGTTGCATGAGCTAAAAGACACATCTCGCTGAGCCAAGACTGTAGTGGACTCATCAATCTCTGGCTGAGCTAGCTACCTCTAGAGGGGGACATCGTGCCACACGAAGCAGGCGTGGGTTACACATTCATTAGCCATAGTGCTGACACGGAGATAAATTGTGCCTTTATTGGATTTCTGGGATAAGGGTTTGAAGGCTAGAACCGTAGAATATCAAATCCTTGAAGGCAGGGTCCAGGTCTTCTCATTATTCTGTACAGCACCAAGCACAAAAAAGGCTCTCAATAAATAATGAAGAATATTAATAATCACATGCTATTGATACAGAAAGCAGCTTTGCAGCATATTTAGTCAGAGGCTAAGCAAAGTCACTCTGCATTTGAATGAATGAGAAAGGCCTAAACAAAACACTTCAAATGGGTAGGAATAAAATCCAAAAACATTAAAAAAAAATGGAGAAGTCAGTTCACATTTTACTTCTGCTTCCCCAGAAAACTGACAGAGTGGTGGGTTATTTTATTTTATTTTTTTTTTTTTCCCTATTTTCCATTGAGTGAGCTCTTTAAAACACATCTGAACTTTTCCCATCCTGATGATTCCCACGGACCACTGGCAGAGAATCTAGGACAATTTGCAAAACTGGGAATTTTTCCAGGCATGAGTAACTTGTTAAAAAGCCTCTACTTCCCTAATACCAACAGTAAACAGAGTTCACATCCACATGAAATCCTCCATGACCCACCGGGGAAAGTTTTTTGTATATTTATATAGAGAGATATATGAAATCATTAATTCCTTTATCCTTCAAGTACTTGGAACTCAGCATGTCCGTTTATGTTTAACTTTTTAAAGTAAATACACACACGCATGCCAGGCTCGGTTTAAAGGCATCCGTTTATTCATTTGCCATCATCATGCCAGTGATTTTATAAGGGAGGGTTTATAAGGATTGGGATTTTTTTTCCTGAAATGTGTTTTAGTTCACGTGGATGAAATATAACTGAATCAAATGTATTTTAGAGCCTCAAGACCCGTTTGTGATAACCCCTATTCACAATGAGTAGTACCTTACTCCTCGAGGAGTCCCATTACAATCATACTATTTAATGTGCTTAGGGATTGCTAAATCTGGTCCTCAGGTTTTTCATTGGCCCTCATTGCTTTCATGGTCTCATTGTGACCATGTGTCTTGGGGCAGAAAGTTCCAGTGGCAGTGCAGCCTAGAGAATGGAGCACTGGACTGGAATTCTGGATGCCCTGGTGCCAGTCCCAGCTCTGCAGCTGGCCTGTTAGGTGTCCTTGAGCTGCCACTTTGCCTCCCTGTGCCTCAATTTCCCCATATGCAAAATGGGGATAGTGATACTTTTTAAAGTGCGTTTAGATCTATGGATAAAAAATGCTCACTTCATTATTATCATTACTATTACTGTCCACCCTGTATCCTCTAATCAGGCAAAACTCCAACTGGTTTGAACAGGAGCTTTGCCTGACCGAAGACTGTAAACTGGGGCTTCTTTGCGCAGCAGGCTGAACTGCTGAAGTTGTGCATTTACACGCAGCAGGCTTTAGCCCCTACAAAATCATGACTTGAGCCTAGATGATTTGGAGCAACACTGTCCCCTCTGGGTACGTCTACACTGCAAATAAAGACCCACAGCTGGCCCATGTCAGCTGCCTCGGGCTGGCAGGGCTCAGGCAAAGGGGCTGTTTAATTGTGGTGTAGACATTCGGGCTTGGGCTACAGCCTCAGCTCTAACACCCTGTACAGCCCTGGCTCCAGCCTGAGTCCCAACATCTACGCCGCAATTCAACAGCCCCTTAGTGGGAGCCCTGCCTGCCTGAGTCAGCTGACACAGGGCAACCGGAGCACCTAATTGCAGAGAAGACATATTCCATGTGGTATAAAATCCATGCAGAGGACAGGGAACCCCACAACTTTCCTCTCGGAAAGTTTACACCTGACTGTTCCCTTTGGAGTGCTGGAAAGAATGGGGTGTTTGGTCTCTAAATCCAGTGGTTCTCTGAGCAGCCGTCAGAGGCTGCGGCCATCTGTGTGGAGGTCCTACCTAGACATTCCCTGCTTCCTCCCTCTGCCCCTGGCTCCCTGACATTCCCTCTCACAGGAACTGTGCTGTAAGGGAATCGTCTGCAGGGTCCTTCCTTAGAAAGGGAGGTCCCATGATACTATAGTCATGTTAACATATTCTGCTTTTACTTACTTGAGAAATCTATGAGGGGTGACAGTGCCACATAGAGAAACTGTTCAGAGCCAGTCCACATCTTGCTGCCTCCTTGACCACCTCTAGGCCAGTGATCCTGATACCTGGGGTGGAGCTTCTGGGGAAAACAGGAGTTGATAATCCCCCCTTTTGGCCATCCAGATTTCCATCACTGTCCCCTGTGTCTGGCTCTAATCTGTGCTTACCAGCCCTCACTTCTCTAAACACCAAGTTCACCCATTTTTATTTTTATTTTTTTAAGATAAACCTATTTATGAGGGAAAGCCTCTGCTTTATTTCTTCATTAATTGGAGGCTTTCCCCTTTGTTATGACTCACAGCCACTATTGAAAAGGTCGGAAGGCACCAATACTGTCTTAATCAATGTGCTCTTGTGTTCTTTTTCTAATAAATTCTGATTCAGTACATACAGGATATACTACTGTGGTCAAATGAACGAAAAATACGCAACCAGGCAAAATGTTCCTTACATTGGTGGCATCTTTAGGAGTCAGTTCTGGAAGTAAACATGCAAAATGCCTGATGGACTGCCCACTTGGGCAAAGAGACACCTCTTTAAATGACACCCTGCAGGTGGTAAGCATACATCCTGTAAAGCGCTAATATATTCACAGTCAAGCTTCTAGATGGGAGAACTTGTTAGTGCTCATTTCAGCACCCCAGGTCTCCTGTCTAAAGGAAACCGCTGAAAAACAAGCCCCGTTACTTCGACAGAATGATGTAAGCAACATATTAAACTTCCCATGATAACAGAGATCAAGCAGAACAAGAAAAAAACAAACAGTGTCACTTCTTTCTCAAAAGGCTGAACATGACATTTTAAAAAAAAGTTTAGTTAGTTCTGGCATAAGGAAAAAGATTTTGCATTTTAAATAAAAGTATGACAGCAACAAACTGGGGTTCGTTTTTTGGATGAAACATCAAGTTCTTGCTGGGAATAAGTGGATCAGCTTTCCCAGCTCCTCATGGACTTGGTGCCAATCTAGTAAATACCTTGAAGACCTCTCAAAACAAAATTGAGGCCGAGCTCCATTTTCTCTGTACAGTTGTGCTGATAGCCATTGTCCAAGAAGCCCAATTCTGCACTTCCCAATGAGTTTCTTGGAATAGGGAATTCAGGATCAGGCCCAGAATTTGAGAACATTTTACACCAAGGGATGGGTGAATTAGTTTTAAGGAGCTGACCTGAACCTGTGGCCCTGATCCTACAGTGACTTCTGACTTTAGTGAGTCTCTGAGCAAGCAAAGGGATACACCCATGAAAAGTTCATTGCAGGATCAGAGGCCAAATCATTATCAAGGGACAAAAGTACTTTTGTGGTGTGTTGAATTTTTTATAGTTTATTTACACACTTTTCTGCACTTTTTGCTTTTGTCCAGAATTGGAAGCTGAAACACCACACAAAAAGTTTTTTATCCTGGAAGTAATTTAGTTCTGGCTGCAAATAGGATGCAAATAGGATGCGTTCAAGATCTCAAAAGAGACTCTATTTTTATGATAATTCAAGCCTGACTTGCAGACGAAAGAGCTTCTGATTTAAAGTCAAGACAAGTCTTAGAAGTTTGGCTGCTTACAAGTTTTGCTTGTACCTCCAAATATTTTTGAGTTTCACTCAATAATGCTTAACATGTAGAAGAGCAACATGAGGTTAGGAAGAGATTAATTTAAACATATACCCCCTGACAGATCTGTAGGCTTTTATAATCTGGATTGAATTTTGTTTTAATACATATGAAAAGTGTGTTTATGCCATGTCATACTGATCTATTTATTATTTTTATCCTATTTGCTGAAAAGGCTGCCAAGAAAAGCTGTTTGTTTAAATAATTTCTATGTCTCAGACCAAAAGCAGGTATTTTTTTGGCTCAGGGCAGGCAAAAAGAGTGCAATATTGCCATCAACAGATGCACCACCAAACAATCCAATTCTGTTTAATTTGGTCCTTGGCATCTTTGTGCTACTTCTGTCAAAGTGAATCAAACCAAGTGTTAATTTTTGAAGGAAAACCTCTGTGATCACTTCACTTGTGATTTAATCCAGAACTAACCTCAGGCTGTTGAAGGTCAGAGGTCAATGAACCAATTTAGTATGCCTTCCAAACCCTATCAGTAACCAATGTTCTTCTTGTGCATGGCTACTATTAGTGGGTGTTATTCATTGATTGTGGAGGCTGTTGTAAATTCTGCATGCAATTGAGCGTAATTGCAAGTGAGCAGCTTTAAGAAACTTTGGAAACAGCACGCAGTGGCATATGGACCATAGAGTATATACCAGGTAGGCATAAACCTCCAATCTGGGTCTGATTCGAGTGCTTTTGCCATCAGGAAGAACGGGATTGGGCTTTATAGAATTTACTTCTGACAATCCCAGGTGAACTTTTTTAGCTAACGAAGTGACACCAGGCAACGTAGCTTCCTCCATTTATTTACTCCCTTGGAATAGGAAGTGGAATAACCTGAGAGGATTTCAGTGGCTGGCTTCAGTGAACACGTAGGACAGGGCAAGCATTGGACCTGGATTTCTACAGTCACTTGAACTGATCTCTGGTTACAGTGCTTCGTCTCATGTTGTCTCTCTTTTCTTTCTCACCTTGAAGTAAGGAGAGCAAAGTCTTGCCAGGACCAATTTGAATTGTGTTTTGCAAAACCGCTACAACTGGTCAATCAAAGATATCGAATGAACTTGGCAAAGAGCTATGCTTCAAAATAAATAAATAAGAGAGAAAAAGGACTCAACTGAACTCACTTGAGTGAATTGGGTTTCATGTAATGAGGATGTCTCCCTACCTGTTTCAGCCCTTTTGCATGAGAACGGATGCTATGAGAAGGTGATAGGAGAAAAAGCCATCATTGATATACAGCTGTTCCAAATACATTGGAACCTGAACCCTCTGCAGTGGCCTCTTGCAGCTCATCCATTCGGGCTTTGCGTCGGGTGGGGGCATATGCTGTCCGTATGAATAAAATGCTTTGGGGGAAGCCCTATGAAGAGCATCTTGCCTTCGGTCCCTCTCCTATGTGTTTTCTTGTAGGAGAATTCATCTGCCAATGAATCTAATTTAAGAGCAGAAGAAATGGAAAAGATGCTGTAGTAGAAAAGCAAATTGAATATAGATGCAGTCACATCTGGGGTTAAAATACGCAAATGTAGGCAACCCCCTCATAAGATGTTCTAAAGAAGTATCAGGAGAAACTCTATGAGAGGCTCCTTGACTGCTATCTTAGTCCAAACTAAGCTTGCAGAGGCTCTGGAGGGGGGTGCGAGCAGAAAGAGTAGGACTCTAGGCATAAAATGCATAAATGGCACTAAAAGGTCCCAGAATAAGTGGCACGGGAGCTTTTTGTGTGTAGCACATGTTTAGCAGAGATGAATGGAAAATATAGGTTGGGAGGCAGCTAAAATGTTTGTGATTTTTTTGTATGCTTTCTATCAAAATTTTATTTCAATGGAAATTTTTCAACCAATTGTAAAGTTTAATACCAACACAACCATGGACAGTCTCCTGTTAATTTTCCGATTCTTAATGTGATTTTATATTCATATTTATGTTGTGTGTGTATATATACACAATATAAGCACAATCACTTTATATATAAATATATTGCAGTATAAGCAAATGGTTAGAACAATAAATGGGGAGTCAAGATATCTGGGTTCTGTTATCATTTGCCACAGATCCTTCATGTGAACCCTGAGAAAATCACCTATCCTCCCTGTTCCTGGTTTCTCCATCTGTCGCATGGGAATAATAATCTTTGCATTTATTAGAGCAACTTCCATTTGCAGTTCTCAGTGCAGTTCTCAAGGAAATGTATATATATAGAGCTGGGTTTGTACAGCAAAGTTTGTATTCAGATCCAAATTTCTCCAGGCTTTTATGGTGTTCCCTTCAATGTTTTGGCCCATCTTTTTTATTCAGTATCTCTGTATTTTGTGTGTGTATAATAAATATTTATATTTGATTCACATACTCACACGGCGAGCCTATCTTATATAAAACACTAAGTATACTAGCGAGTGCAATCACTATAGACCTGATGCGCTTTGCATACAATTCTGCATACAGAAACATTATATTTAGGATATTGTATTTCGTTTCCAGTTCCTTATTTAATTTAATTTTTTATTGTGACCTTTGTGAAAAGGCCACAAAGTATATTGCAGCCACATAGCACTGAAAAAAAATTGCGTTAGCACTAAAGAATAATCTCTCTGCCAAATGCACACATATTTGCTAATAACCACCTCACGCTCACGGGCCTGGAGGAGCGTTTTATCTTATTAGGCTGGCCTGGTTTTTGACACAGGGCTTCTCTTCAATCCGTCCACCACTCAGCCGTTCACAGCTTTCTGATTCATATGAGCTTGGCTCCCACAGCCCGGATTGGCTGAATGACTGCTTCCTGAAAACTGTGCATTGTGTACAGGCAGATGGGTTCACATGGCTGACCTTCTGTCACTGTGTAGACAGTTTGGGTCGAACCACTTGTGCTGATGTTGACCACAGAAGGTCAAGTACTGCACCAAGAGGGGAACTGAAAGACAGACAGACAGTCACTAATTTGATTTCATTCAGGTTGCTCTGGCTATGGTTGTTAATATGCACCACCTCTTGCATATAGGCACAGATACCAAATGTTCTCCAGGTAATCCGTGCTACAGCAGGAGACTCCACTGTAGCCAGCAACAGAGAACATCCATGAAATTAATTGGAGCTTTCAAATGAAATATATTTCACATAAAAGTGATAAATCTATTACACACATGCCATGACTCCTGTTGCTTTAGTTATGCCAAAAAAAAAATCATCCATGGAACAATTTCCTATTTCTTTCATAGTTATCGATGAATAATGATGAATATCATGGAACAATTTCCTATTTCCCGCAGAGTTATCAATGAATAATAATGATCGGTAATGATCTGGAACTTTCATGTCTTGGATTCCATTTAGAGCATAAAAAAACCCCCCAAAAAGGATGGATTCATTTTTTAAAAAAGGAACGGACTGGACTCCGTTCCCATTTATACCCAAGAAACCTAATTGACTTCACCAGAGTTACAGGAGTGAAAATGAAAGCAGAATATTTGGTGTAGTACATGTTATCTGTGTATGTAGGTGTGTGTGTATGTATATACATATATATATGTATATATTTATATATGCACATATACAATAGGAGATTTAATTAGCTGATATTTGTAAAGCAATGCTTTAATTCATATAAGCTAGTTTCACATCTGTGAAACCTATATTATAGTTATGTACTTCACAGGATATATGTTCCCTTGGGCCCTAAGTCACTCTCTGTCTTTTTTCTCTCGTACATATGTACAAGTACATACACACATACAGAAAGGGACTTGATATTTGTAACAGTGAAACCCTGTAAAATTCCTTTATTTTATCCATAAACCAAGGTGAGCAGCTGGAATACATTGCATTTTTTTCCCTCTTATGCTGCCCCATCTATGACTTGGAGGGTCAAATTCATGGCAAGTTCATTTCTGGGCCAACTCTGCCAAATTATATGATGTGAATTAATGTCCACTAACGCTTAGAACAGCAAACTCTGATTTAAGCTCTTAGGTTGAACTTGTCTACAATTGTCGAGGTGAAAGGCCAGTTCATACCCATTAATTAACGTAATCCATCTCAATCTACTTTATTTTATACCTTTTAGGGTTTGCGACGCCTTGAAATATATTTAGATAAAGCAATACTGTTTAAAATCCAGAAACACGGCTAAAGAGACTCACCATCTACTATAGGTTAATACTACAAATCATTTATTTCAGCCAGCTTTTAAATGCTGAAAACTAATTTAATCAGGTATTTGCAAGTTAGTCTCAACATAGAGAGCAGTTTTCCATCAAAATGATTCAAATAAGCATTCCACTAGTGTCCGGGTTATTTTTGTTTCCGACTTTTCTGTTCTTGGTAATTTCATTAATAGGCAGGAATTGTTGTTAGTTCCCCCTGCCTTTTCCCTCTGCTACCTGTCCCCTGATTATGGCACTAATGCTAAAACACATGAAAATTACCTAAACATGACCCCTAACTACAGCTCTTCATGGCTGGTGTAAATGCAGTGACATGCACAGGATATTCAGACAAATTAGCATGGTTCAAGCTTTATCTAAAAGCATATGGGAATTTCTTAAAAGGATCTAATCTCAAAAATAAGATTAAGGCATACTACCAGATATCTATTCCCAAATATTCATTTTTAAATTGAAGATGTTTAATGGTTCAGTGATATTTCATTAGTTATTAGTTGACTGAGAGGCTTTTGAAACTGAAATTCCTTAAAACTTTTCTGTGGATATAATCATTTATAAAGATTTTAAACAGTGTCTTCATCTAAACAGTTTTTCTGCAATGTTTCGAAATCCCATCTGTTTTAAGTTTTAGGGGGGTTGATTTTTTAAAAAAAGCTGTAAGCAACAGAGAGTTTCCATCCCATTACACTGATACATAAAATGAAATAGAAATGATAAAGAGCCACCCATGAAAGGTCTCATAAGAATGAAATAAGTGTCCAAATATTTATCCAGACTTATCTGAACCTCTTTATTTTGGAAATCAGACCAAAAACCATAGGGGTACTTACTATGTGATGTTTACCATGTAGTTAGCGGTTGGTTTGTTTGTATATAACTTGTAAGGAGATGCTAATCTGGAAATTTTTCTCAGTCAGACAATAGTTTAAGGCAGAACAGATCCTACTGGAAATACCTCAGCAGCTATGAAAATCTGCAGCACAGCCGACAAGAAACATTTCTTCAGGATTAACTCTTGTACATTCAGATTAATGGAAACTATAATATTACCTGCAATAATACCACCAGCTGACTTGCAATAATGCTACAGACTTGGTGCTGAACTGCAAAGCTTGAATTCTGGATCTGGATCCTGATCCCAATTTTTTTCAAAATTAATCTGTATTTGGATTTAGGATTTGAATTCTTTCTGTTGAAAGAAGGGGACAATCTTGAAATTTGGATGCAGGTATAAAGTTTTAGGGTATATGAATCCAGAGGTAGGGTATTTGAATCCAGAGTTTCAGTTTGGATCCATATTTTATCACAATAATAATAATAAGACTTCTTGGGTCTTACTTATACTTGCCATCCATAGATCAAAAAGTACTTTTTAAAGAAGGTAAAGTATCATTACCCCTATTTTGCAGATGGAGAAACTGAAGCACAGAATGGCAAAGAGATTTGCCAAAGACCACTCAGTAGGCCAGTAGCCTACCCATTTAATCATCAAATATCCGTTGTAAATGCTGCCTAACACTATTACAGAAACATAATGAGAATATATTTATTGTGATATTTAGGCATTTCTACTTTAGTGATGACTAGAACCTGGGGGAGACGGTAAAATCACAAACATTTTGGGGACTATGCCCCTCCCCCCCATTTTCTAATGATATTTTCAAATGTCAAAAAAAAAATCAATAGGTTATGACTGGTTCTATATTGCTTTGAATTCCTTCTGAACTCAGGAAGGATTAAGACGTGAATTTTTTGTGTTGGAACATCATTATATTTTTTGTGTTGGAACATTCATTGACATTCAGTTCAGTTGCACAGATTCGTAGATTCCAAGGCCAGGAGGGACCATTGTGATCATCTAGTCTGATATCCTGTATAACACAGGCCATGGAACTTCCCCCTAATTATTCCTGGAGCAGATCTTTTCAGAAAAAATACAATCTCGATTTAAAAAGTGACAGCGATGGAGAATTCACCACGACCTTCTGTAAATTGTTCCAGTGGTTAATTACCCTTGCTGTTAAAAACATATGCCTTATTTGTCTAGCTTCAGCTACCAGTCACGTCACATCCCAAATCCTTGCTGTCCTTAACTAAGAACTTGAGTTAGCTGTGCAATAAGGAATGAGGGGAACACTGCTGAGAAGATCCACTGGAAGAAATTCTGGCCTTTTTGAAGTCAATGACAAATCTCTATTGTTTTCAACCAGGCCAGGTTTTCATCCATTGTCTCTTGCCTAGGTAAGAGAAGATTATGCATGTACAATCCTAGGAATAGCTAAAATTGGGAGAAAATTTAAACAAAGTTATATGTTGTTTGAGTTAGCAATGAAGCCAAGCTCTAGCAAGGGGGTAAAATGGACTACTTAGAAAAAAGCGTATATTCTGTTCAGAGCTGGGTAGGAATTATCAGCTTGCAATTCAATCAGGTAATCACACTGGAGAATGACTGGCAAGTGTGCTGTTGATGTTTTGGCTAACTGATCAAGAGGACTGTTCCTTCTTCCTCTTGATGCACCTAAAGTTTTGGCTCCAAGCAAACCTTGGAATCCAATAGAAATCCAGGCTTCTTTTTCCAGCCAGAATAATTAGTTTTAGGAAAGAAAATGCGGTTGAGGCAAGCATTCTTGAAGAGATCTTTCCATTTCCTTTTCCTTTTCCTTCATCATTTGCCAACTGCAGGCAGGATACTCTGTGCTTGGCTTCTTAAGCAGGAAGAGACAAATAAGAAGATAAAGGGATGAGGAGCACACCGTGGAGAAGATACAATGCCTCATGCTTAAAATATTTCTCCTTTCTTTTGTGAGATGCAGAAAAAGACGGCCTGATTTTGGACCGAAGCCACCTCACTAATTATACCAAACAGCTCCTAACGACATCATAACCTGGGCAAGTGCACCATAAATAGGAAAATTAGTAACCGAAAGGAGGGATGGTCTAGGGGTTAGGGTGCCTACTGAGAATCTGTAGTCTAGTGTTCAGTTCATTTCTCTGCAATAGACCCGTGTGACCTTGGGCAAGTCATTTAGTCCATCTGTGCCTAGGTTCTCCATCTGTAAAAGAGGAATAATAGCACTTCCCCTCCCTACAGAGGTGCTGTAAGGATAAATACATTAAAGACTGTTAGATACTCAGGTGCCTGGGGAGTGGGAGGATGAGGGGAGGTGAGAAGGTGGAAGGAAGAATCCTTTATTGAGACCACACCAAAACCTGCAAAAATCTGTGCAGCCTTTGCTATAAAGTCCACATGTGGAACATGTGCCCGCAGAGACTTTTTGCACATGGGGACTTTTGCATGGTAGATGTATATACGATGGTTGTAGAAATGTCTGCCAAACCCCTACTCCAGCTTTGGCCCGCTCCCCCAGATTTTCCTACATTGCTCTGGAGCATAGTTCTGGGACATAAGCAGGACACAGATCATCCTGGTTCTGCTGTAGTTGACTTCTGTGGGATGGAGGTAGTCTTTGGCCTTAGTCATTATACGAAGATGGGCAAAACTGGATATGACTTGACTTGAATTGGATATTTTCAAACCATAGTCCAGAATTAAAGTTTGGTCTGAATCCAGGTCTCATTTTATTCAACCCCCCCAAAGTCTGTGGGTGTGGGGCGAGGGGGAGAGGATAGGGTGGAGGGTCAATTCAGATAAAAGCTACCAATTCTTGGCTCATCTCTTCACACTGACACAATTTCCCTGTGGTTAAGATAATGCTGTGGTATGGGAAATAAAAATATAGAATGAAAAAACTTTATTTGCGTTCCAAATTCCATACAGTTTTGCCGTACACATTCTTTGCTATAGCCCTTTTTCTTTCTGTGGGTTGCCAAACTAAAATTTTGTACTGGACCACTAAAGAAAAAGAAAAAACAAATCTTGTATTGACTATAGCACTTTTTTCCCTTCACCACTGGGGCCTCAGCTGAAGTGACCTGAGGTTAAATAGGCTCTCAAAGAAAGTATTCTTGCCAAAGAAATGTCATTGCTGTTAAACAGTACTAATGAATGCATAGATTTAGAACCTTATTTACATTGAAATTTGTTTAGTAAGCCAACTTAGGTCTGAAAATTGGGACAAACTGTTTCCTCAATAATTTAATAACTCCAAAGACCTCATCCATTTGTGAAAGGCAAAGAGTCTCACTGTCCACTTATGAATGCAAAGTCATGTTTCTCGAAATTGAATAAAATGCTAATAATACAGCAGATCCACAGATCAGCGAGTAAGTGGCTTTTAGCTCTGAGTTCAGCCTGAGCCAGAGTGAATAGAAACAGCCAGTCTGCCTCTGTCCTAAGCAAAATGGTTTTATTCCATCAATTGCCTTCATTCCAAGTGTTCTTCAGGGTTCACATTTCTTTTCATAACCTCAGTGAATTTGGCATCCTTGCTCATACTGCTGGAACTTTCAGATCAGACATTATTCATTGAAACAAGCAAGCTTACTTGGTCAGGTCACATTCCTTATATGAATTTTTACTTGTGAACCATATTACCCATTTATTGGGCTGGGGGAAGCCGGGGCAGAGGGTGGAGAGAGAATCCATAAAGAAAAATAGGTTCATTTTGTTTTAATGGGAGTTTTTCTGGGAATCAGGTTAGGAACGTATATCCCAGGTATTTGAGCTGGCATGAAATGCACACATGGGCAAATAAATAACATATCCATAGACTTTCAGAGTCCAAACAAGATACCAGTCCACTGCAGTAATGAAAAAAGCTTTGGCCTACTGCAGTGTCAACCAGGCTAATTTTGGTACAATTCTTTTGGGACTGGAGCCATGACACTGGCCACATGGGAGGCTTGAATTTCAGTCGGTGCTGGCTATATGGTCCTGGAAGCTGAATTGTTACAGGACCTGTGTCTGCACTAGGGGAAAGGTTGCTGGAACTGTCAATAACGAACCCTATCCAAATCGTAGTTGACGTTCTGTTTTGTGGGCTTTGTGTAGTACAACGGGCACACAAGAAAGCAGCCAGGTCAGCAGGTGGATCGCAGCTCGGCTTCAAGGCCAAAACTGTAGGCATTCAGTGGCTTGGCAGGACGGGTGTGCTAAGGAATCAGCTCAGGCCTCTTCCGCACTCATTGACGAACAACACACACCTACCTCAACTCCTGGTTTATTCACCCTGGGAAAATGATCTCAGTGCCTGCACCGGAGTCAATTTGAGAGATACAATTCAGAAGGATGTTGGGTTGATTCACCAGCTGGAGCTGGATGTTGGCCACATCAGCTAGTGGATTGCAACTAAGCTTCATGGCTGGAGACATTTGCCTTTAATGGTCTGGCAGACGGGGCCTGGTGTGGGAGCAGCTCATGCCCCTTCTGCCCTCATTGATGGCTGGACTAGAGCCATCTTGATGTCCTGATTATTCACCTGGGTGGAAATGATTTTGAGGATGGCACTGGATTAAATTTAAGAATTAAGAAACAGATGATTGTGGAGCTGCTGACTCGGGTATGGCCTTACACCTGATTGGCAGGTTTGCCATGAAGCCCGTGTTGACAGGGCAAGAAAAAAAATGTTAACCATGAGGCAGCTGGGATAAATTTGAGAGCTGGTGATAACACAGAGTGATATCTGATACAATGGCCGAGAGATCTTTGCAGAGGACAGATTTCATTTGTCTTGGAATCATAAGGTTAGACAGTACTGCAAGGATCAGATGCTGGAGCTGGTATTTGAATCCATGGCATTAGATGTTGGTTGAGGCAGGAGACGGATACCAGACATGGTGGATATGAGGTCCATCTATACTAATCGCTGGCACTCCCAGTGGCCAGTTGTGCGTAAAGACTAAAAGGCTTCACAGAGTGAGGATCTGGAAGTCTTTGTGGACTGAATGCCCCAGCCTTGTGCCCTCTGTCACTCCACCCCACCACTCCTAATGGGGGAGAAGTTTTCCAACTTAACTGAGTCTGTGGAATGGACCAGGGAGGGTCTATCCTGAGTTACTGTTTGGTCCATGCTCAAAGCCCTGAATCCCTGCATTTAATTACCGATTAAATGCCTGGTACCTGAAAGCTGGGGGCAGGCTATATGGTGCCCCTACATAAGTATGCTAAATAAAGTTGCAGCCTGCCATTTAAACCCATCCCACAGGGCTGTGAATCATTCACCTGCTTGTCCTGGTCACTTGTGTGTTCCTCTTTTTCTGGGCGCCTGACTTGAGGCCCTGAGGTATGCTTTGTAAAATGCTAAGCATTCAAGCGGCAACTGAAGTCAACTGGAGCTGGACTTGGAACATGTGAAATGCTATGTAACACCAAGTACTCTGAAAAACTAGGTCCGTGGTGTCTCCCATTGGGTGCCCCCCATTAGCGGATACTTTTTACCTGAATCTCTCAGTTCCCCATCTATAAAAGGGGGACCACAATCCCCGCTTCTTTCAAGAGGTTTGTGAAAATTAATTCATTAATATTTGTGAAGCACTCAGATGAGTGCTTAAGAATGGTGGATTCAGAGCATGGTTTGAATAGTGGGCTGTAAATAAGGACTGTGGCCACACATTGAACAGCAGGGAGAAAACAAAATATTGAATAACTGCTCATTAAGTGTGCACTGAATGAGCCACGAGTCCTTTGGACAGAAGTAGTATGTGATCATGTAACTAAAGAATATATCATAAGGCATAAGCACAGGCTATTTCAATTCTGACATTTTCTAACATTTGACTGTTGGACTTTGCAAGCTTAATAATGTTCTTTTTAATACAGGTTTTAAAAAATATAATAAGAAGAATTAATAATAGGAGGAGGAGAGAAAAGATGTGGAATGACCAGAAGCGGAGAGGAATAATGGTAGGATAATGAACAATAACAGGGAGCAAGAAAACAAATACAGGGAGGAGAAAAGGAAGAATTAATAAAAAGAAGGTAAAGTGATGCAAAGGAAAAGGAAGAGAAAGAAAAATCACCAGGGTCACAAACCAGAAACGTTGCTTCCAGAAAGGGCAAGTCATGGCAGAAGCAATAGGGAAGGGTGAAATCACTAGGGCAAAATTAAGTAATCTGCAAATAAACAGACAAGGGACAGAGAAATAACCTTAAATAATACCCATGACTAGTCCATTTGGTATTATATGAAATGTGAAGGAATCATTCATTTGGGAATTCATTCCCAGCCTGAACTTGAATCTACAATTCAGTACACTTTAGGGCCAAATTTGTCTATGATTGATGCTGGATTCTGCTGGCGTAAACCAGAGGCAGTGACAGAAAGTCTGCCAGAGAAGGTTGTGGTGTTACATCATGCTAATGACCACTCTTCCCTCTATTGGGAGTCATGCAGAAAGAATGAACGAACGAACGAACACCCAAACAAAAAATCTCACCTGCATGTTGGCCTCCAAAAAACTCTATGTGGCTGGAGAGGTTGGGAATACGAATATGATTATTGCAATTCAGATATTCTAGCCTCAGAACCCATTGCCCATATTCTCTCCTCATTTTCATGAAAATATGAGGCCAAATTCTGCCTTTGATGGCCCTCAAACCACCTATTGACTTCAATAGGTCTCTGCTTAAATAAGGACAGGATATGACACACTTCTGCAGATTCCTATGGAAAAAAAGCAATTAGCAGGCACAGAGCACTTTCCACTCATGACAAGTCATCATTTATTTACCAGCATTTACCAAATCGTGGCAAATCAGATACTACAGCATGTCCCTACACTTCGACTATGGCAATGACATTGTAGCTTTGCAACTATTTTTGGTACCAAAAGTGGTGTGGCCGCTCTTGGTCAATATTGCATTTACAATGGCATCCTTCATGGTTGAGGAAAATATTGCTTGCCAGTAATATGGTTGGTGCATATTTTCCCATTATTAATGGTCCGAGTTATGTAAATATGCTCTATTGCAGAAGCAGTCAATTATTTTTTGTCAAGGTCCAAATTTTTTGCTCAAGGTACAGGCAAGACCCAGACTCCAGAGATACATTTTTCAGACTACGGTAACAATAATGATAATAAGTAAATAAAAAGATTTTGCAGTCTGTTCAAAAGCATCTGGAGGTCCAGATTTGGCCAGTGATCCCCCTGTTGATTACCCCTGTTCTATAGTTTTCAATACTATTATTACATGATAGTAAAATATTATTTTTTCAATTTATTATTTATGAATCTGATGCTCTGGAAGCATTTGAGAAAAGTGAATGATTTATTCCCTTACTTTGCTAGGGATGGGCCTGAACCAAACCAGAACACTGGATCCAGGCAAACTGTCACCCCCAAATATGAAAAAATTCAGATCTAAGACTGGATCAGACCTCCATGGCTCTTTGCATTTGACAAATCGGTAAACTGAGGCAGTGAGTGGTTAAGTTATCTAGGCAAGACCACACAGCAAATAATTTGGAGTGTTAGGACTTAATGGATGGACTTTAAGAGTGGGGGATCAGTGGAACAAGACACTATCTCATGCTGTCTCCCTAAAAACAATATTTTAAATGTAAACAAGCAGACAAAACCCTACACACCAAGCCTTTCTGTCTTCCTTTCCACTGTTGCTCTGGAAAGAAGGCAGATATAAAAGAAGAAGAAACTCCTCCAGCATCTGAAATCTTCTAACAATATCTTAAAAATTACATGCTGCTGCCATCCTGAAAACCTTTCATGGAACACCCTAAATAAACCTGCCTTTCCTCCATAACAAACCATTAGGAAATACACTTTGAAGCCGCGCGTCTATCAGAATATGGTATTACATGACACTGTAACCTTTTTTCCTCCAGAAAACCACCCTTTATGAATAAAACATAGGTGACCTTTAAAAACTTAGCAGTTGTACTAGGTGATTGCATATTAACAAGCTTTTTGAAGAACTAGGACAGGCACTGTACGTTTCAGTTAAGGACAGATAATAGAACTATTCAAATAATTTATTATTTTATACAATATGGGGAAATGTAGGAAAACTACCTCTACAAGAGCCGTCTTAAATTTTTGAGAGTATAATTTTATGTGACTCCCCCCATTCATTTAAATTATACAGCCAGTTAAACGAAAGGCTCCCTTTGAAAGGATAATCCTGATTCTTCTTTGCTTGAAATTTATGAACATCTTTCGTTTGAGGCCCTTGATAGACCAGGCTGAAGGGACTACTGAGCCCTTTTTGGAAAGGATCACCGCACCTTTAAGACAGCCTCTGTTCTTCCTCTGCATAGATAAAGCTTTGGGACAAGATCGTGAGCTGGTTTTAATTGGCATGCCTCCAGTTACATCAGTGGAGCTACACTGATATATGAAACATGAGGATCCAGACATTTTGCTCAATTTAATCCTTGGTGTAGTGCCACAAATAGTAGTAGATAATCTCCACTGAAGCCAAGTGAGGGCAAGAGAGAATGGGCTTATGCTAAAGGGAAGGGATCATGTCGGAATTTCAATAAACATCCAGAAGTTTGGACACTTAACTGAGCCCACTCATTTTTTGTGTATGTGTTTCATCCATCCCTAATTCTGATTGTATTAGTTTTTTTAACCCTGCTCTCTGTGGGTGGAAAGTTAGGAGGCTAATCATTGTGTCAGCTAGTGCCTGCTTTTTCCATGATGTTGTCCGCCATATTTAAAGATGCACAAAACTACTTTGACACACTGATGAGGTGGAAATGGGAAATATCTTAGTATCTTGCATGGAGATAATTTTATGGTATTAATAATATTCTTGTTGCTTTCCTACTACTGAAAGACAGGAATGGAGAAGAAGCCATCATACCACATTCTGAATTACAACAATTTGACTTAATGGCTTTGTAATATTCATTTAATATTTATTTGTTTGAAATTCTACAAGACTAAATTACTAAGTAACAACTATTACAAATATATCCATCAAGCTAGTTCTTCCAAATCTGTGGGAGGGAATCCGACAGAGCTAAGTTTAATGTAAAATTATGGCAATATATCTTATACTTTTTCTTGTGTTTCCTTGGGCCATTTAAGGTACAATTGCATCAAGATGGCTTGATGTTACTTCAGTCTCCATAAGCTGCTTCCTCTGAGTACTGGCGAAGAAAACAATCACTGACATTTGTCATTTTAGTATTTTGGCTCCTTAGGTTGTCTGAAGTCGTCATCTAGAATGTGTCTGCATGTGCGTGTGTAACTTCCCCTAATGTAAGCAGACTACACAGTAGTTTATCCTTTGAGCCAACAGGGGAGGGAAAGGGAAAAAATGTTCCACAAGGCCAACCTGATAGGATTTCTCCGATGTGTCATTATGGTATTTCAGAGCACATGTGTTGCTGCCATATGAACTGGATGGGAACACAAAGTAATCAATTTCAGTTGAGAGCACTAATTTATCATCTTGCCATCTTTTATTGCAGAGGAGAGAATCTCTCTCTTTTTCTCCCCTCCACTTCCTAAATACAAAATCGGGACAATAAAGAAGCCCATGTCCCCTCTATTGCATAAAAGACAATGCAATTCAAATAAATGTACAGGAAAATGCACAGAAAAGCAGAAGCATGGATACTCATCCTCCATCAATGTGCTGTAAAGGAGAAGCGCTTGGATTGCCCTCTGTTGGAAAAATGTCAGATCAAGAATGCCAACAGTCCCAAATTTCTGTCCCCTGAGAGCGGTACTACTTGGAACTTCCTCTCCCTACATGCTCACATCCTCACCAAATACCATACCAGCTTTGGAAACATAGTACCCATTAGCCCTAGGCTGTACATGTAATAGATCTTCTCTATTGGCCTTAAAACACAAATACTTCACCAAAGGTAATCAATACAACTAGCCCTCACTCAACTTTTAAATTTACAAACAAGGAGACCCTTTTTCACACATTCAAACCTAAAGGCAGAAACAGGAGAAGATTTTTAAAAAGAGTAAAACCCTCCTTAAAGATTTTATTCAGGCCCATACCTTGGATATTTTTTTCCCCATGCAGAGCAATCTATGGAATAGGATTTAGAAACTGAAGCCGTTTTTTTTTTACAGTCCCCCCAAACCCAAACTTCCCCAATTTTCACTTGTTCCCTAGCATATCTTTCCAAATCAATGCAAAAGCACTTCCAGGAATTCTTCTTATTTCCAGGAAAGTGATGCTGGACTTCAAAAGCTGGGCACGTTTTGTGTACTCATCACTATACACAGGTCAACAGTTGCAATTCTTTCTGGAACCATTAAAACCAAGTACATCTGCAAGCCACAGATGCTAAGGGGCAACCTAAGGTTGTCCACAACCAGCTAACATATGATGAAAAGTGTTAATATCTGTCCATGCTATGTACTAACATTTTTAAGCACCATGTAAATAAAACATGTTAGCTAACATGTTTAAAACCCCTCCCCTTTCCCACATATTTCTCTCCCCTTCCCCAAAGCTGGTCTGGTCTGCATTTTCTGGGCTGTTCCTCAGATATTTTCTGTACAATCTAAAATACCTTCTCAAACATTTTCCTTCTTTAAAATTCCTGGTATGTGTGTACGCGCGCATGCACATACGCAGACACACACAAGCCCTGATGTTTTTCTGCAGTGCCCAATATTTCTCCCCAGACCCCAATTTCCTAACCAAAGCACATTACAGATCTGATGCTTTCCACAGCCTGGTAGCACATCAATAAACTAAAGATTATTGTGCTTTGTCAGGTTTTATTTTGTAACATTATGGGAAATTCTCTGCTGCTTTGGATGAGTGCATAAACTCTTATTGCTTGACAATTAACAGAGCTAGTAATAGAAAATGCAATGTAATTTACCTTAGTACAAGGGATTTCGGTTAACAAAAATTAAACTATTGAACTCTTCTCTTGTAGGAGAAGGACATTGTCTCATTATGTGTGCATGTTGTTTTATTATTGTTTGCTTGTTAAATTTAAAAAAAAAATCACAACTGGATGTGGGTGCTGGGCCTTGGGTGGATTTATTGGGAAGATTAGGTGGATTTTTTCCTCATGGGCTTGCTTTAGAACCAGACAAAATGCTCTCTTTGCTGAATGAGCATGTCGTCCTGCGTACAGAGAGCGGTCACATAGATAAATAACGTCAAAGGGGGAGTTCCTTTGTATACCGAATAATTTCTGTGCTCTGGAGACACAGCTCTTCTCACCTCTCGTGCTGAATGAGTGAGGTGATTCCACACCTCTCTCTCAAGGGCATACAGTGCTGCCATTTAAAAAGAGAGGGACCCCTGGCGGTGGGCCCCAAACAGAGACTGCACTTCGAAATGGCCTCTGTGACCTTGAGCATGCCATCTTCACTCCATAAGCTTTCTTTCTGAGTAAAAGGAAAGAAAGTATTTGAACAGAGGCATCCCTCTAAAATTGCCTGTAAGTTTAAGGTTGGAGTTCCTCTGGCTAACTGGGAAATGTAGTCAGCGTTCCCATAGGAGGCATGTGAGTAAATTATGGAAGAATATATTCAGAAGAGAGCTGTGGGTGGGGACAGTCTGAATGCCACTGAAGGTCTTTGCTGCCAGACCTTGCATAGAAGATCAGGGGTAGGAGTCAGTGGCTATTGAGAGGATGACTGCACCAACAGAAACATGTGCTGTGCGAGTATTTGCATTCACTGTGTGTGTTGCAAGTCCTACCGCTCACCACACTTCTCTGAGCACCTTTGTAAAAGGAACGGGTCTGATGCCTCCAGGCACCGAAACTTGGCAGTGGACCCCTTTTCCATCTTCTCCCCCATCAGCCACTTTAACAACACAGTCTGGCTATACTTTTAAGAGGCATAATTTGGCCCAATGTTATTTAGGACAGAGTATTTATTCCACATCATTTTAAGTTCAGTCCAACTGTTTTTCATGAGAGCCTGTTTCTGGGTGTTTCTCCCATTTTGTGTGTCATACTTCAGTGCCAGGAAGTTACATATGTTATCCTGCTTGAAAGAGAAGAGTGAGAGACAGTAGCCAAGTGAAAGGGGATCTATCTATCTATCTATCCTTTAAGCTTAAAACGTAGCATTATATCTTATATTTAGACCAGATATCAAAGACCTTATTCAATTTTTGATCACTACATACTACATCCATATTTGTTTTGACTCAGTAAGGAAAGCAGGACTTGTTTAATGTTTAAAACTAGGGTTTTCAAAATTTTCTTCGGAAGTTAGGTACTCAGCTCCCACTAAATTTCAAAGGGGTGTGTGTGCCCAACTCCCGTAGACTCCATGGAAGGCCCAGTTTAAAATCACAACATTATTCTTTCATAAGGCCGTATTACACATTTGGAGAGTAATATCTGAAATGCTGCAACAATGTACCTCTATGGCCCATTTGAACATGGCCTTTACTAGTGGAATTGGGTGTATTTGAACAGCGGGCTTTGTGAGAGCCTGGATAATAGCTTCAGCTAGACAGATAATGATGGATGTTATAGATTTGTGAACTGGGGTTTAAAATGGTCCCCTCCTGCCCTCAAGCCTCCTTACACATACAAATGAAACAAAGCAGAGTTTAAGATGGGAGCATTAGACTAGGCTCGTTGAAAAGCTTCTCCCTTATTGGAGAGAGTAAGCCTGCATCAGATGTGTTGAAATCTCCTACTTGACCCTTGTCTAACCTTCAATCCAGAATGCACAAAGTAGGATGGAGCTAATCCCAGCAAGTAGGTTTAAGCAAACAGACTAATAATTTACTACCTCTTTGAGAGCACTGCTTTCCTCACTTTCCACACACACACACCCGGTTTGTAAAACAAAAAGCATATTAAAGCTGAGATAGTTACACAGAGAATATGAAGCTCCACTTCAAATTCAGTGAAACCTTTCTCTCTCTCAACTAAAGGTGAGCACAGCAGCTGTTTCTTTATTGCTACGGATCATGGCATGTATATGATGCATGGCTTTGCCAGAGTACAATACTCTGAGTCTGCAGCTGGCTTTGTACATTGCACCATTTACTTCAGACCTCGGTTCTCCCTGCCACTTCTCACGCATCATCTGTATATTCTCAGCGGTGAAAATCAAAATATTCCCATTCATTCTGATGCGTGTTTTAGCCTTTATGAGGCTTTTTATTGTTAAACAAAAATGTCTAAAGAGCTGTGATTCTTTCAGGCTCTCACCTACCTTTGCAATGTAAAAGAAACAATTTTTATTGATCTTAACGGGAAAAGTGGGGAATGAGAACTCTCCAAACTCTGCCTCCTGATGAGATATATTCACTCAGATTTTTATAAGGGCTGGATTCTGCCAGCTCCACTCAAGTTGAGTTGGCTGAGCTCTTCAAGTAGTTCCGCTGGGTTAAATGGATTCACTAGTGAAGCAAAATACCATACGACCCAAGGAAGAGTGAAAGAGCCATGCTCAGTGTGAGCAAGTACGATAGAACCTGGTGCTTAAGCATCACCTTACAGCAGCGGTTCTCAACCTGTGGGTCGCGACCCCGGCGGGGGTCGAACGACCAAAACACAGGGGTCGCCTAAAGCCATCGGAAAATACATATTTCTGATGGCTTTAGCCGCTGAGAAGTCGCGCTACCATCTGTAGCAGCGCTATTCAGCTGGAACGCACACCGTTATGGATGCGCGTTCCAAACTGAATGCCTGCGCCCATGCGCAGACGTGATTGCATCATCCGTCCGGGGCCTAAGGGGCGGGGGAAGCGGGGGGAACGCTCCACAGTCCATAGCAGCGCATTACATGTGTCCGGCGCTTGCTGACGTCATCAGTGGGCGGACGCAGCAAGCGCCGGAGGACAGAAGCCTAGGAGGCGGAGAGCCAAGAGAGCCTGCGAGACAGCCTGCTGGTGTAAAAAAGGTTAATAATGTAAAAACAGTACACACACCATACACATACCATGCTATGCCATGGTGAAATGTTATTTATTTGGAATTGTTGTTATATTTAAACCTATGCTATGCCATGGTGAAATGTTATTTATTGGAATTAGTAATAAATATTTCTCAACATATAATTAAATATTGTTTTTGTGATTAATCACTATGTTTAAATTATGTTTGATTTGTAGCAATGAGAATATATAATGCATATCAGGTATTTACATTCCGAATCATAACTGTAGCAAAATTACAGTTTTGAAGTAGCCACCAAAATTATTTTTTGGTTTGGGGTCACCGCAATATGAGGAACTGTATTGCGGGGTCACGGCATTAGAAAGGTTGAGAACCACTGCCTTACAGAATGCTATAGGGCGAGGCTCTGGGACACATTTACTGAATAGTTCTATGTTTTTTTCCAGCCTGGTAACTTTTAGAGTCAGCTGTTGCTCGGTATGAATAAGGAGCCAGAGGCTGGCTGAACTTCTTGAACTTTAGGCAAGTCTCAACACAGATCCTAACTTTGTGCCTGAGCTCCACGCCCAAGACGCAATCTCTGCCAAATTTTGGATCTGTAGCTGTACTTTGTGGCCTGAATCCATGTCTGGTTACTATTAATACAAGGGTCATGATGAGTCTAAAGGCCATTTTGGTTTTGTGAGCCTAGTCTCATGAACTTCACCCACCAAGACAGACATGAAGGACTAAAGAGATGAGCTCTCATCATAAACAAACCAGAGACACTGAGCCTTCTCTAGTTTACAATCATACAGGGCTGTGATGGCAGAGGACAGGGCACAACAGCCCTAGGGCTTACTTCAGGTTTATGTCTTATGTTCCTATGCTCATGCTTCAGGGTTTTGGCTGACCACATGCAGGGTCAGGATGTATTCTGATGTTTATTGTTTATCTCCTGCCTTTGAAGCATCAAGTGGGCCAGGGCTGTGAGGTGGAACCAAGCAGTCTCTTTCTCAGATACTTGGTGGCCACTCTTGCTCAGACACTCAGAATCTAACAGATGCCATATGAGTGGCTAGGAAGAAATTTTCCCTCAAATCAGACTGGGATTTTTTTTGCCTTCCTCTGCAGTGTGTGAATGAAGATCACTTGCCAGGATTATCCGGCTACATCTGCCTTGGCACTGTTGCACCTCAGTTCCCTCCTATTTTCTGCCTGGGACATGTAATAATCTAGTCTCCTGCTGGCTGTAATACTTTGGATTAATTTCCGTTGTTGGGTTTAGTGTGTGGGTGCTGTGTAGTGGTGTTGGCCCAGGATATACAGAAGCCCAGACTAGATGATCTCGTGGGCCCTTCTGGTCTTAAACTCCATGCCTCTAACGTCACTGAAATCAATGTTGGTGCCTCGGTGCAATGGAAAGCACAATTTGCCCCATTGTAACTAAACACAAGGCCCTACATATCATAGGAGAAATTGAGTCAGTCATTCCCTAAATCAAACTATCACTAAATGATTGGTACCATATCCCCCTTCTTCACCTGGACAGGCAGTTTACACTCATTGAGGAAGTGTTTATTACAACAGGTCTCCAGGGGTCTAGCATGAGCCTGAGACTTTATTGTGTCACGAATCCGGTTGGTTTGTTGATTGGAATTTGATTCTCTGACCCTCTGGAGCATGGTGAATTTCTATAGATTATGTGAATTTTCTCTTTTGGCCAATAAATGACAAAAATGCAGCAGACAATGGAGTATGCGCTTTGACACCATGGTTGGTGGCTATTGGAGAAGTGATTCTACTCTTCTAGGAGGCCCCTTGAGAAGACTTAGGGAATAGAACGCAAACCACCAAACTACCTGGCAGGATTGTTCAGGTGCCAGCCCCAGTCAAATGGACCCTGAAGCTAAAAAAAAGTGAGTCCTGCAAGGCTCCCCCCATCTCCTGCAATATTCACTCCTTGGATAAAGGGGGAATATGAAAGACAGGAAAGGGGCTGTTTTCCCTTTAAGTATGTACATAATGAATCAAATATATCCTTTTCTGATTAGAGAAATACCCTTATTTTTGTACTAAGTGAGCACATCTCAAATTCATAAATCTGCTTTAATACAAGAGATTTCTATGCATTGTTCTCTAGGTGAAGTTCATTCAGCTTGCCCCAAATGAAACAGGAAAATAATTGCTATACCTAAACCACTTCCAGCTACATTTTGTGCTCCAGGTTTTGCTCTCAGTTTTGCTGATGTAAATCTGGAGTAATGCCATTGATTTCAGTGGAGTTTACTAGTGGGATGTAGCAGAGGGCAAAATCTGGCCCTTAGACTTTAACAAAATGAACATCTCTATGCAATGTGCAGAAGACATGTCAAGTTTTATTGGCATCATTTGGAAGTGTCTATCTAAGGTGGGAAGAAACATTGTAAAAGATCTGCCAGTGAGACAGTGTGCTCTTGGAACATAAGCTATAAAAACTGAGACACGTGCCGCTTGGTATCTTTGAGGTTCACATGCTATTATTAAGAAAGCAGGAATGTTAGCAGAGGAGTGTCCTGACTAGCAATACTCTGCAAGTCCTATATTCCCAATGAATGGGTTACTGGTTTTCACTTTTTTCCCTAAACTGTTGTCCGGAATGTCCAGCAGTGGCTGTTACTTTCCATATAGGAAGTTGCATCTCCTCATATGCTGGATCCCCTTTACACCAATTCTACACCAATGTCATGCCATTGATTCTGGTGGAGTTACCCAGACTTTCAAACACTTTTTTGTCTAATTTTTCTTGCCTTCTTGCTATTTATCAAAATTATTTTAATTTGTCTTTTACAGCCAAATCTTCTTCAAACTAGGGACTGTTCCCTGCACTTACGAGGGAGATTGAATCTGGGGACAAATCCATTCTTTTCCCATTTCTAGAGACCATGAACTTTCAGAGAGCTCAGATGCCATGGCTATAAGAGTTAGAATAGAATAGTTGTCAGAATGGAGAAAAATCATTTTCTGCAGTGACTGATAGAGACGTCACAAACACGGGATTCCTTATACATTTTCCTTCTTTAGATTTACTATTAAAAGTTGGTTGGATTAGAATTTCAACAGAGGGTTCATCAGGCGCTGAAACATTTGGGCTAAGAGACAGGTTATGTTCAAAGGCCAAAGAAGTTCAAAACCAGCTGTAAATATTTGGCACAATATTTTGCTTTGTGCGCCTCTATTTTTTTTAATAGTATGTCTCAGTGTAAAAAACCATTTTTTTAAGAGGGCACTAGTGAATGCAGGATGAATTTGAAGTACGGAACTAATGAGACTTGCATATGTTCCATTGAAATATACCGTGAGCTCATTAAAAATATAGTCCATTTTTAATAGTAAAATCATTTTAGCTTTGCTTATACGGTGCACATAAATCCTTGTCGTATGCATCATCCCAGAGATTTATTCTTCCTTTTGCTCATGTTAGTGGATCCTTAACTGTCCACAGGTATCAGGAAGTCACCTTCATTCATGTGTATGTTTGGCAGATAGAGCAAGTGCTGAAGATGCTACTGCATACCTGAAGGGTCGTGACCAGTCATGCAGCTCTGCATTCCGGGGGGAGGAGATCATCCCCTACCCAGATTGCCCATTGCCTTTCCTAGATAGTGGTGCCTGGTGCCTGGAGGAGGAAGTCTGGAGGTCAAAATGAGGAAGTGCAGAGGCTCACAACAATGGAATAGAAGGAAAGAAAAAAGAGAGAGAAAATGTCCTAACACAGGCTGTTTTCAACTTTACGGAAGTTAGGGGATTTGAATGAAGTTCTGGATCTGTTCTTATCTGACCCATTTCTTCATGCTGAATCTGCTGCCTTTGGCTGTTTCTTATTTGCAATAAGTGATTTTGTTGGAAATAGTGGGGATTTTTTTCCCTTTCATGAGAGAAGTGCTAAGGAGCACTTAGAAACATTATATGATGATATGAAATCGTGAGGGTTCTAAGAGGGAGAAGGAACCTACTGGAAATTAAAATCACATGCTACATTTCCTAAGTAGACTTTCACAGAATAAATGGCATTTTAGACACATAATACATTGAGTCAAGCTGCTCATATTCATTTGCTGGTAAAAAGAGTTAAGAATGCCTCGAGTAACAACAACAGCACACCATCCAGAGCAGCAACACGAGGCAAGGAAAGTCCGAAGATTCTGATTCCACTCTACTATTAAGCTGTTGGAATAGATGGAAGCTAAAACAATGAGAAACGATTAAAATCCAGTAGGCAGGATTAGCTCCGAAGTTTCACATTTCTGAATTCTTACGCACGCTCACACGCACACATGCCGCGGTACTCCTCCACCTCTCAAAATCTAGATCAAATCAATGCCTATAGACTTGGAAGACTGAGTTAGTGTTGTGACACACAAAGGTTTGCCACCTCGTTTACTCTTAGAACTTGCAGAATCTATTACTGCCATCAAAGCCAAGTAGTTTGAAATGGTACTAGTACAGCTGCCATGTGAGGGAGAAAAGCTGCACATCTTCCATTCATTTATTCTGTTCCTGGGGTGACAATAGCCTCACTGTTTTGCTGTGCTCTCCGTTTGCAACTGAAATCTATTTCCATAGGAATTATAGTTTTTTTCCTTCATTTTGCATGCACGCTGGTTAGTTACTGTAGGGTTGCTCACAGTATGAAAGCAGACAGTGGCTTGTTTTCTAGGGTTGTCCATGAAATCTAAGTTGCTTTCCATGTTGTTATTTTTCAGGGTTCCACAAATGTTCCTGGCACTTGTCTTTTTTCCAGAGGGTAAAGAAAGAGCAAGGAAGAATTTATAGTTAATGATATTGAAACACTAAAAAAGCTAAACATAAACTTGCTGTAAACAGGGCTGGGAGAAGACTATGTTTTGAGTCAGTTACCCAGTGCTTCTACCAAACGTATTGGATTTACTAGACAATAGTTTGATTTCCTTTCATCCCAGTATTATTTTGAAGTTTATAGCTTCATCATTGTTTATGAAAAATATTTATTCATAGTCTAGCTCACTTTGACTAACCTATTATGCCATGTACATTAAATACTAGTATCTGATGGAGAAATCACTGGAAAATGTTATATATAATACCGGCAATAAGAATTAACACCTTTTTCTTCACTATTAATTTTTATCTTCTTTGTATTTCCAAATTTCCAAAGTTTGTGTCCTTCATTTCAATCTTCTCAACTGGAAAGGAACACCAGCCATGATGCTGTTATATTAATCATGTTTCTATAAGGAAAGTATTGCTTTAACAAGGGTGGAAAATGCTCTCTTTAGAAGAGCAATTATCATTAAAGATTCATTATCAAAAGAATAGTTACCTAAAGCAGAAAAGTATGAATAGTCTCAGTAATTCACTATGCTGACAGCAATTCCAAGATGAATGTATTTCAAAGATTTGCTAGGGTTTTTTGTTCCTATATGCCATGAAAACATGCAAAAATGTGGTCAGTCTGTCTATGCATTTCTAATGTGCCTATCACTGTGTTATCTAGGTATGTAGCCCAGGTCATCAGCTGCAGACAGGCTGTTGATTTCAGTGGAGATACTCTGATTTACATCAGCCAAGGATCTGGTGCTATAATTCTAGACCGAATGGCTAAAATCTTTTCCTCTTCTTCTTTTTTCCTTATTTTAGGCTGTTTTTCCAAGAGGGATCATTCTTACAGAGTCACCACCTACTTGCCCTAAGACTGAATGCAGACCAGTAAGTTTGGGTTAGCATCCATCACTAATTCCACCATTACTAATTTGCGAGCATAAGTTGTTCAAATTTATGATTCATATATGCCCTTAGTATGAATCAGATTATTTCCACTGTTATTTTTTAAAGCAGAAATGAATATGTCCCACATTATGTTCATTTTTGGCACCTGACTCACCCATTGGCTTACTTTGTGACCTTAGGACAAATCACATTTTCAGCACTTAACTTACCACATGTGAGGATCCACAAAATAAGATTCATAAGGATCTTTGAGATCCTCTGTTGAAAGATGTGCTATCAATACTAAATACTATGGTTTTCACTATGTATGAAAGGGTATGCATAAAACTCTTATGAAACACAGGCTGAAGACTTATGCCTATTGGATTTAAGCTATGGGTTTTGTTGAGTTTGGATGAAAAATGAATCTGGTCAGTTGAAAAGAATTTTTCTTAAATTAAGTTGTGTGCCCCTTTTAGATAGCTAATGAAAAAAAAGGTTGGATTTGCTGGAGAGACCATTATCAGTTGACCTTTTGACTTTTACAACTGGATAGAAACACAGGGTCAAATTCTAAAGTCTTTCCTCAGGCACAATACTCTCACTGAAATCAATGGGAGTTTGTTAAATAAGAAATCATAGAAATGTAAGACGGGAAGGGACCATGATAGGTTAGGTTAGTTAAATCCTCAGAATTTGGCCAACAGATAACTGGGCAGGATGAGGACAAGAAGAAGACAATTGTATCGTCCCAATTTCTTCCATTATATAAATGTTATTTTTGTTAGGATGCCTTCTCTCATCCCTTACCCCCCAAGCAGTTCATAGACAATAAAACACTAGGAATCCCTGAAGAGTGGTAAATGCTGACATGATTTAAGGAGGAAGACTCTGATAAGAAGATAAAAATCTAATAAACAGAGTCTAGAGAACCTTGGCAAGTCTCAGCTGCTTGCCAATGTAAGCAAAGCCCCTCCCAAGGAAAACAAAAGGAGACTTAATCTCAAGGACATTCCACTCACAAACCATCTGAAGGAGAAAGTTAAGACTGTGACCTCTGCAGTCTGAAGTTATGAGCATACTGACAAGAAAATATTTGGCTTGGTTCAAGAAGCAAAATCAGTCACTGGATTTTTTAATATCTTTTTTCCTCAATAAAACACAAAAGTAATGTAGTACTATGTATGTACGTGTGTGTGCATGTGGGTGTATACCCACATGCTTGTCTAAAGAGACTGTATATACACACATACATGATATATGTATATTATAGGAGCATAGTGTACAAATTCAATCAAATAGCTACATCAAAGATTTGCCGGAGATAAATAAGCTAAACGACACTGTGTTTGTCTTCTCAAAAAATGCAGCAGTCATCTACAAAGGCTTAAATGTGCATCTGTATTCCAGCCTTCCTGTCCCATTGTAAGATTTCTTTAAGGCATTGAAAAGCCTCGTAAAGCTGGCTATGTTGTAATCAGTTGGAGGGATGTCTGAATGGCTTCAGGTAAATCAGGAATCAAGCCAAAGTCCATCACAAAATAAAGCCAAAGCTTTTTAAGGTTTGAAAAAGTTTTAATAACTTTTTCCACCCAGTATTGCTCATTATTATGCCTTCATATAGACTAACTGGTGCTGTCTCAGACCCTAAGTGAAAATGGCAACATATATTAAAGAAGGCTTTTCTCGTATTTTTCCAGCCCTAGCAGAAGCAAGAAGTACCAGCAGTCATATTTGAAAAGCCTGTTCTGAGATTTCTGTCCCAGATTGCCAGAGTCATGGGTGAGCTTCCAAACTTTTGGGTGCTTATGTGATCTGTACTGTTCAGTATTTTTGGAACATTTGGTACCCCTATGGCATTTGGTAAGTCTTTGCCCCAGCTATGGAATTCGCTGCCTACTGTAATGATAAATGTCCAATCTCTTTTCAGTTAAGCCCAAACTAACGACGTATGGGTGAGATTTTCAAAAGTGCCTAGGGAAGCTAGGCACTTAGATACCTTTCAAGTTCTCACCCTGTTGAGAATGACTGGAAAGCATCTTATTTACATGTAAGTAATGGCTGTTATAGGCCCATCACTAACTCTCAGGGATCCCTTATGTGCATCCACTGCTTAGATTTAACTAATGAACCTGTAGGCTGATCTGTAGAATGATCTGTAGGCTGATGTGCTACCAATTGAACCTCAGCAGAAGCTCCTTAAATAGCTTGGCAAGAGATGGGGTAAGCTTGTCTTAGCTTTAGCTTGCCCTTCGCCTATCCATAAAGTCTATGAACTGGCCCCAGTTCTACTCAGGACCAAGTTTATCCTGAGCCTTGAACCAAATCGAGCCCAGTTTTTCCTGTGCCCTCCAAGGCGCAGGGAGGGATAGTTCTATAGAACAAATTCGCTGGGTTTGTACCTTGTACAGAGGAGCAGGGGATGAGGCAAGGATGGTCTGTTACTGAGATAAACCTCCCAGACAGAATTTGGATTCAGTCTGGAACTAGACTTACATCCGTCAGTATTCTGAGTGAGTCTGAACTGAACCTGTCCTTCCGATAACCTACCTCGTTGTTGTGGCACCTGACGACATTTTCTGCTATGTTGTGTAATGACTTAAGGGCTGTAATGGGTTGCAAGCTGTTAAATGTCATCAAATGTCATGAATCATAAACAATTCTGGCTTCTAAACTAGAGATTGGGGATATTTATGAAATTTAGTCTCAGTTTGGGTTTTCCAGACCCTTGAAGTTCAGAAGGATGCTTTTTGTTGTTGTTCTTGTTGTTTTTTATTGCGTGGGCTGCTTCCTGTTGTGGTGATTAACTCTGCTGCTAAAATTCCTGAACTACAGAGCAGGATATTAATCCAAAGGAGTCAAATAGCTGAACTGATTGCCTGCTGACAGCCAGAGTAAAGCTCAACTGCACGAGGACTACAAGACACTATGATTGGAAATCAGAGAGAAGAAAGTTACATCTTCTCCCTTCTTGAATAGGCAGGAAATAAATCCACTATACCTCAACCCACTCTTAAGTACCGTTTCTGGTTTCCCAAATTTTGTAATGTTAAAAACCTTTTAATAGCATTGTAAGCATGAAAACAAATACAATGAAGATGCCACAAAGCACAAAGGTAAAGCAGGAATAAAAGGGACAAGGCATTTATGGTTGGTTGTCATAGTCTTAAAATTAAATAAACCCAGTTAAGGCAAATACTGTAACAGGAAGACAGGTTGCAGATACAATAGTAATTCACTATCTGTATAATTATTCAGGTTCCCCTAAAGACAGTGCCAGTCCACTACATGGGCCAAAACTAAGGGTCCTTATTCTGTTTTGACGCAGGCAAACTCGCATTGAGTTAAATAGGAGTTTGTGTGAGAGAGGAATAAGCTTTTACCCTATGTTCTGTGCTTCACTTCTACTGACAGTTACAACACATTGATTTTGAAAGGCTCTCTGCACACGAGTGAATTTCACCCATGGACACTCTAGGTTCCTAATGCCCAAATGAATCCCTTTTGCCAAACCATTTGGGATGTACTATATTTTCCTGAGATCCAAGTTTCCCTTTGCCTGTCCTAAAGGCGATGAGCTGGACCTGGTTCTCCTCAGAACCATGCTTATCTTGGGCCCTGAATAGAATCAAGTCTTATATTTTCAATGCCCTATAAAGGGCAGGGGAAATTACCACAGAATGAAATCAGGGTTTTAATACACTGTACAGCCATTGGGAGCATGGGGTGGAACCGCATGGGATGGAGATGAGGCTGTGGGGCTCTGTTAGTAGGAACGTGAGCACAATTTGAGGTGTTTGTGGGCTTAGGAGGGATTTAAGAGGGAGATAGTATATAAATCCAGATCCTTGGCACAGTGGTGAACTTTAACCAAGGTGTATAAATCTTGAGGTGGCACGGCACCAAGGAATAAGTAAACATTATCCTCTGGTCTCTTACATAAGTCTGATTTTGTGCCAGATTTGACCTACTGATGTCCCTGACACCACTGATTCTTCTCTCTCATTCTCCTTTCCAATATTCCTAGAACTCCAGCGTGCAGATGTCAGAAATGAGCACCTCCTGAACTTCCCCCAGCCTGGAGGAGGAGAGCATCATGGCTTTTCTACTCCAAGTACCTAGTGTTCTGAGGATAATGAATACCAGATCTTGCACTCTAGTCATTGATGTACTAAGAGTTAGGCAATCAGTCAGGCTGACCTCTGCTATAGGAAGAGAGGCTATTTACATTTTTAATACAGAGATCCTAAAGAGGTGGAAGAAGGGGAACTGTTTTCATCTTTTCCTTCTGGCTTCTCCCATGGCACTCCTTGTGCCTGGAACACCATCATTCCTTATCCTAACGTACTAGGTGCCCACCGTTCTTTCCAATCCCCTATCACAACCCATTTCTTTCAAGAAGCCTAGAATCATTTCTAATTTGCATTAGTGACTATCTTTCATCACCTGACACTGTAAAATAGAACCCTCTTCTAGCTCTCCCAGGGCATTCTGGGCTACCCGTCTGGGGCCAGGTCTTTTTCTGCGTTTGATATAGAGGCAAGGACATTCCTGGCTCTTAACAAATATAAATAATCATTAATAATCACAAATGATTTCAAACGGTGAGGAACAGCAGTACAGTAGGTGGGTATGTGTCTGGACTCCAACCTATGTAAATAAACTGATTCAATCTCATTGCAATTGAGCACCTAATTCCTTTAGGTAATTCTAGAAATCCTAGCCTTAGATGAGTAGCTGGCACCTTTTTTAACCAAGGGCTTCAAAGAAAACAATATGCATTTATATGGTCCTCTGCTGCTAAGCTGTGCACTTCGAAATCTGTGCAGCCATCCATCCCCCTTCCACCCTCCTTCCCCTACACTTCCTAAACTTGTATTAGAAGCCAAGGAAGAAGTCAGAGGCAGTTATTGTGCACAAATCATCCGCTGGCTGAAGTTTTTGGTGGCAGCCACGAGAGAAGAAGGAAAAAAATTAGAAAAATTTCAATTTCAGGACCATTATTATTTTCATTAATCATAAGAGGCGCTGTCACCCCTGTCCTTATTCTTTAGAGGGAGATCTATTATACGGTCCATTTAGTCCAAGCCATATTACCTCATATGTTTTCCTGGCTGACCAAATAAGACTTAAGAGATAAAACAATTTACTGTTCATTATGATCCGTGTCACTGGAATCAATCTATTAACCTACATTAACTGGATATGTGACGATAGCTCACATACACGCTTCTCTGATTTAAAAAAAGAAAGAGACGATATGGGAGGGGTTGGGGGGCTGCAAAGGGAGAGAGAGGGAGATGGAGAGAGGAAAGGAAATCATGGCCCATAAAGTGCAGCAGACGTATAATTTGCCAAGCGAATACAACTTCATTTTCCAGCGGCCACTGCTGCGCCCTCCACATCTTCACGCAGCCCCTGACCTGTGAAGAATTCTAACAAATTGGCTTCTATTGTGAAGCCAAAAGGTGCCATCAATGAAGGGACGGTTCGCTGGTCCTAAAGTATGATGGGAAATCGCAGGCTGGAATAAAGAGCTGTAGTTTTATGAAGTTAACCCATTGAGGTTAAATCCAGGCAGGGAGGCTGGGGCAGCAGATCACCCCTTTGGATGGCTTAATCGGGAGAAGAGAATTTATTCAGATGCATTGCCCAAACTAAGGGAAGCGTCCTTCACCGAGCTAGGTAGAGAGAAGAAATTATCTCTTGTTCACCGACAACGCAGCTTCTCCTGCTGTGCCCCGGGGCAGATTCATTCCTTCTCTTTTGCTCTCTGTGCTTGATAGATTGTAAGTGTCTTGAGGGAGGAAAGTGAATCAATAGGTGGTCGTCCTGGTGCTCCCTCCCACAGCGAAAAAACTTTTGAGTAAACAGTCAACGAGTTAACATAGTGCCACATATATGCAGATCAATCATTCTGTTTATTCTGCATTTGTAATTGCTTATTACAAACTCATCTGGGTGCCGGCACATGGTTTTTTAAAGCCCCTTGTGAGACTGCAGAGTTCAGTTTGTTGCTTGTGACTAGCATGCATCTGCTTTGTGCTGACTGTCAACCCTCCACCCCATGTATTGAACACTAGCTTGAATCAACCAAACTGCCGCGCAAATGGGTGCTCTTCACTCACAGTTAGAGCAGGGTGCACCCGTTATGAAATACTCACCAGCCATTTCGGACCGGGAGCACTGCATGGACCACATTCTGCTCTCAGTTACATCAGTGTAAATCCGGAGTAGACTCCTGAATCTGCTTTGTGTGTGCTGGGGGAATAAGAGGGTCAGGCAGAGAATGGCTGCAGTAACAAAATGGTACCATTTCACAGGGGATTCTCTCTCTGCTTATTGTCTGCAGGTATTAAAGCAGTGAATAATGAGCCTAAAATTTTTTACAATAGCTTGAGTTTGTTTTGAAGTTAAAATGTAATCTACTTTAAAAGTACTGGACTGCCACTTACACCAGGGTAAACCCAGAGTAACTCCAGTGGGCCAAATTCTGTTCTAATATTCAGCTGTGTGTTAAACTGGAGTTACTCCACTTTCTCCGTCTCACATGCCCTCCTGGTTCTGATACCAAGTTCCTTTAGTCATTCATCCCCAGATCCTTCAAGCTATTTAGGCACCTATCACCTTTGAAATCAATGGAATTGAGGAGTCTAAATATCTTTGAGGATCTGGGTCATAGCAGCAGCTGTCTTCTGCTGTGCCTGCTGTCTCATACCTTGTAAAGGCAGGCAAGGTACTGAAAGTCATGGACATCCATACTCTCCGAGAACCGGGTCCAGCTCTATTTAAATCAGCATAAGCCTTTCCAGCAACTTCACAGGGGGATGGTATTAAGTCCTAAGTATATTACTGCATATGCTGTAAATATGCCTAGAAAGTAAAATAGTAACTTCTTCCCAGTTCCCATAAGAACAAGAACTAAGTCAGCATCCGTGCTCACGATAAATAATAGTGAGTAATAGCTTGAGAGGAACTCTGTATTCTGGCAGTCCCCAGATGCTCCCATCTGAGATCAGAGAGCCGTCGTACCAGGTACTGGACAAATGCATAGTGAGTGACTGTCCCTGCTCCACAGTCTTTACAACCTAAATAGTCACAACCAAGAGCCTGAGGGAGAATAGAGACAAAGTGATTTGATCAAGATAAGTCAGTGGCAAAGTTAGGAATAGAACCGAGGTGCCTGGACTCCTCTCTCCACTCGACCACACTGCCTCTCACATCAAAGTTCTGTAAAATGTGAGTTTTATTGCTGTAATCCTTGTTCCTCTTCACAGTTTCCATTCCCAACAGTTAGTTATGATGCAATGAGTGGCATTAACAAAGAGTGGGTTATAAATCTTTGGGCATGTGAACCGTAGTCCTGAGTCTAAACTCACAAAGGTTTTACACTGGCATATCTCTGTGGACATCCACTGAGATAGTCCATGGTCAACTGGGAGAGATGCTAGACTGGAGACCAAAGGTTTGCCTTCTAGTCTTGCCATGTGGCAGTAAACAAGTCACTTCAATTCTGTGTGCCTCAGTTTTCCTCTGTGTGCTGTGAAGAGAACAATACATATCCATCTTTGTAAAGTCCTTCGAGATGCAAACCACAAGACGAAAGCTACCTCAGTGTAAGTGAAATCAGAATCAGGGTTTTCTCTTCTCATCCACTTTGGTGTAACTCCAGTGATTCCTGGAGCTATTCCAGATTTGCACTGGTGTTAACAAGAGGAGAATCCAACTCCATGTCTTTCCTTGTGTACTATAAAGTGGCTGGACAGGCATGTTGTAAAAATGAATAATAAATCTGACAATAATAATAACAGCAATAAAAATGAATCATATCAATCTAATTAATTGGGCAAATGTTAGGCTGACTAGTCTATGCTAAGAGACATCATTAAGGACTAGATTTTGCCACCCTTACATACATCAGGTAAAGGATGGGGCTATGCCCATGCCCAGGGACGCCCCAGCTGCTCTCTTAGGGCAGTGATTCAGCCTTTTTGCACTGCTGGAGCATTGCAATGGGGCATTACTGTAGGATAAGATCTGTCTCCGAGTCTCTGAGGCCTTATTCTATTAATGATGATATTTTTTCTCTCCTGTTTCCGATAGAAAGGGGGGAGAAATGGGATAGCTTAGGTCACCAGGAATGAATACAAGGCCTTTTGTGATTAGCCCATTGTATCAAATCCAGCCTGACTGGTAGTGGTTGAAGTCATTAGACTTTTAAGAAGTATGCCATGTAAGAAGGAAATCTGGGTTTCAGATGTTTTGATTATTTTTATTATTACCAGCACCATAGTTCCTGGGAGCCTTATTCATGAACCAGGACCTCACTGTGTGAGGTGCCAAGTAGCATGTCACACTCGGTGTGTATTATAATGTTATATATGAGAACTGTAATGGAATCAATTTCATATTATTTCATATGATATACATATGTTATATATTTCATATTATTTTATAGGAGTCTTAAACCTCAAGATTTGCCTTTACAAGTTAAAGACGTATATGCAATGAGCTGGTGGGTCTCAGTACTTTTATAATGACAGCTTCAGAGGCTAGGAGAAGGCTTAAAGAGGTCATGGAAACTATTTCTTTAGTCCCAAAAATGATTTCTTCAAAAAAAAAAAAAAAGGGGGTGGAAATACATTATTTATTTGTTATTTCATTACTGGTGGATATGTCCCAGAACCTGTTCTGTGGATAAACAAGGGAGTTTATTTTCCAAGACTGAGAATCCATAAATTATACTGGTACTAAATGCCTTTGAGTAACAAACAAACAATCACTAGCTAGAATCATGTTGTGTGGCTGGATAATCAGAAGGGACAGTGCTTGTAAAGCCATATTAAGAGAACTCTTAATGTTTGTTTATTTCAGGTGGAGATCAGAGAGATCTGATGCTTCTGAGTTAAACAGACAGAGGAAAACTAAAGTCACAAGTTTCTTCCCTTGAGACGCTGGGGCCCCAGGGAAAAGCAGAGAAGTTAATGTACTGGAGATTTTGCTAGTCAGCATTTGGTAAAGAGGATAAAAGTTGGGAGTATATGAATGCCACGATCCCAGACTTCATTCCCTCTCTAGAGCATACCCCACTGCAACCTCAAAATCAGAAAATTAAACTGAAAAGAAATGTTTGTTCTTACAAAATAGCAATCCATTTCCCGAGAATGGAGATATTTAACTCCTGCTGGAGCTACAAAAAGAAGTGCATGCTGTTAAATGACCAAGAACACCTATCGAAAATGTCAGATTTACAAACAGTGCAGGGGACAACTGACAAAGGTCCACAAATAACCCATATCCCATGATCTCCTGGCAGAGTGAAAATTCAGGGTCCGGATGGGATGGACAAGAAGAGACAGTGGGAATGTCAGATGGGAGAAAGCATGGCTCAAATATTCTGATGTCTCAGTAGGTTTGCATCCCTGCAGTAGCTATTGAATCAGGGATGCAAATTCAGCTGCCTTAGGGGCCACATTAGCCCTGGCAGTCACTAAATAGTGAAAGCACAAGCCATCTTCTTTCTGTCCTGGTATTGGCATTTGATGTTAGAAGAGGAATTTTGGTGGATGAACGGCAAAAAACTCAGAGTTCAGGTTATTGCTAATAATTAGTCTATATTTAGGTTTGGCTTGGATGGGCACTTACACGTCTGAATAACTTACCTAAATTTTCTGCACTGCTTTAATCTGTTGTTGCATTTTTATAGTGATCAAGCAGTCCATAAAATTAAAACTAGGTTCTTTATTTCATCTAATTGACAAAACGTCTTGCTCTCTCTTCAAGCTCCCGCTAGTGCTCTGAAATGCACATTGCATCTATTTACACCTGCTCTAGTGCTAGGTCCCACAAGGCTCTCTCATAATTTTGCCACATTTCCAGACCCAACGCAGAGAAAATAATGAGCATTTCTGTTTCCAGTCTCATTCAAACCCAAGAAACGCAGAAGCAGTGAATAAACAAAACAAAACAGAACAAAAATGATTGAACATTTCAGAGCTATTCAAAAGGATCAGTTCTTTAGAAAGCTTAAAAGACTTTTTCCATCTAACACCTCGATGGTAAAACCTCTCGGGCGGGTCTTGTTGTCTTATTACTTGCCAGTACAGTACGTAGCACAATCAGGCCCAGAGCCTTAACTGGGTTCCTAGCTGCTATCATAATATTCTTAATAAATAGGTCTGGTTTAGGAAATCATACTTATTTTTTGAACTAGTTTATCTACCTGGAGAGCTAGTAAAAAATTTCTATTGCGATGCTTTTTCAACGGACTAGTTTCTGTTCAACAAAATGGAAAAATTCAGTTTTTACGAGGTCATTAAAAAAAACCCAAAATTCAGTTTTGGGGTTGTTACAAACACATACAATATTTTGAAGAAAAATTTCAGTGACAGCAAAAAAAAATGCATTGACATTTCTCATGAGGAAAATAATTTCTCAACTAGTTCCATCCATCCACCCTAATCTAATCCAATCTAATCTAAATGTTTATATCAGTCATTACCTTTATTTTAGCATTTCTGGGTATCTGAACATTGAATGAAAGGGAAATCAATTCCTTACTTTCCCAATTATAAAGACCTTCAGTGGGGATCTCTTTTGGAGGAAGAACATCACCATAACAATGTCTGTGTTTGGGCACTCTACAGCAATGATCTGGATACGATTGTTACGGCCATTGCGAAAGCTCATTCTATTTCTCATGAGAAGTCGAGGTTACAAGCAGGCATGATAACCATCACTAATAATAGCCAGTACTCCAATTTAGAGGAGAAGTAAGCACTGACACTTGAATTCAGGGATCTGAATTCAATTCTTCTGAAGGTTCTTTCCACCACCAATTTTGCTGAAGTAGACTGCAGGGTTTCTTGCTGAATGCACCATTAGTTGAATGACCCACTAGTTCTGGCACTGGTTCTTCTTGGTCACAGAGATCTTTGCCTAATCTCAGGGAGTCCATCATGACAATTTGCAAGAGGAATTAGGCTACAGGAATCCACAGGCCCAGACCTGCAGGTACTGCACTTGAAACACATCCGAATCGTTAACACAGATGGATGTTTGATTATTATATATTTACCTTTCAAATGTCATGGCTCGTTTTTATCAGACTTTAGAGCTTCCAGTCAAATGAACTTCATTTCTCCTCTGTCCCATGACATAGAGAGTCTCTTTCTGTGACAGGCTCATAATCAGCCACATCTTCACTCATTAGTATTCTGTCCTCAGTCAATGCTGGCACGCAGACCATCCTGAGAGATCTTACTTTGTCTTTTTGGCAGATGATCTTTCTAGCTCTGCCCCATTCAAGGAACCTAGGTCTGTACAAAAACAGCTGCCAAGAAATCAAGTTGTAAGGGCTGAAGAACTTGGCGCCTTCATCAATTAACAAATGACACGGGAAGATACTGGAAGAGCATATGGTACTGCTGATTGGTTTCACTGGCATTCCCCTACTCATCAGAGTGGTAGCCAGGCTGGTAGATAATGACAGAGATAGAAAGCTAAGTTTGTTCTCAAGTATAAAGTCAGTTATTATACTGAAGTCAATGAAGTCACTCCAGCTTTACATCAGCGTACCTAAGAGCAGATTCTGGTAGAGATAAATGGTGGCTCCCAACCAGTGTGTTGTTATTAATAAATGGAATATTTCATTAGGTAGAATTGAACCTTGCAATGTTGACATGCCACAGAACACTCTTCTCCCCCTGGGGAGAAGCAAAAGAATAGACAACATGTGACAGATGTGAGTCACATTGCTTAATGCATGATTGGAAAGTGCTCAGATACTATAGTGATGAGTGCAGTACAAGAATCCATACAGAATAGAACACAAAAGGCAATCTGGGGGGAATTTATTCCTGGAAAAGTTGAGACAGAGTGGAGATTTCCAGATCCAGGAAAGAAGTGACAGGAGCATCCTTCTTGCTGTGGAAGGCCCCACAGTGAAGTCCAGGAACTCCACCGATGTGACACTTCATTGTGCAGGAATCCTGCAAACTACGAGGTGGGGAGAAAGTTCCAGGTGACCTCCCCTACCTATCCAAAGACACAGGCTCCTCCGCCCCCCACCAACAAACATACTGTAGGGTCAAAACTTGCCTCTTTCCTGGAGTTTGACTTTATTAACAGATAAAAAAGCAATAAGATAACATGCTCCCCAGTCTGATCACTTTCCCCAGGTGTAGCTCCTCCTAAAATTCCTAGTTTAAGGCTATTTGCCCCACCCCTTTAGCTTCTCTCTGCTTCAGACACAAAATCTCTCTCTCAAGAGAGACCAGCTCTCAAGCCTGGTTCCATTAAAGCTTAGTATAGATGGCAGATGTTATGGGGTGGCTTCACCCTCAGCCTTCAGGACAGAAATAAGCTTCTCCCTGTCCTGGTTGAGTGTGGGGTTTTTTCACCCCATCACAGTCATTATGTGTATTGCAATCTATGGAATTATGAGGAATAGTAGATGGAAACTTTAGTTCGCTCGCACAAAGTCAAATCTGGTCCCTATGACATGATGGAGGACTGTAAGAATGCAAGGTTCTTGTTCTGTGTCATCCTGACCTAAACCTAGAATCCTTTACAAAGATGCATAGTAATTTCTGTTTACACATATTGGCAGTTTGATTTAGTTAGCTCTGACCAAGATATAAGAGGATCTGCTGTGTCTTGCTGAGGTGGAGAGAACTAAGGGATGGAATAGAAGAAGTCCTGCAGGGACAACTCTAGGAAGAACCTAGATTGCTTGGACAATATATATATATATATATAATGTAATGTATATATTATATATGTATATATATATACACACACCCACACATTATCTCCTAGCTTACTGAATGAACTACTTTTGGTACTGTCGTTGTATTACACAGGGAGCATAGATCCAGGAACAGTTGGATGCCTTTAAATATAAAGGGAAGGTAAAATCAATCCTTGCCTAGCTTCACTGATGTTGTTGGAGTGAATGAGATCCAAGATGTTAGGCTTTGAGTTATCTGTCTCCTGAGAAATACAGCTGCTTAGACATAGAAGCAAATTGCTGCCCTGTCCTTGTTTAGTACAGGATGTTGTGCTCGTGCACTGATGTGCAGCCAAGAACTGTGCTGACAGTAAGCCCAGGTGTTCACCCAGATTTGAGCCCAAGCTGACCTTCAGTCTACCCACAGGTCAATCTGACCCAGGTCAGCAAGCACTGAGGACCCAGATCCTAGGATCCTGCTGGGGCTCAGTCAGCGCCCAAGTCCCCCTGTGAATCATGTCCAAGCCCTGTCATTTTTCAGCGTGGACTCGGGTCAAGGCGCAGACCTGAGTCAGAGGTCTGCGTAACACAGTGTGACTGCGTTCGCCCAGCTGTGAGATCTGGATCCAGCAGTCATAAACCCAGGTTTACAAGGAGCGTGGGTGCTCTCCTTGTAAAGCTGAGTTTGTAGTGAAGACATGCCCTCAGAGGACTGGATTTAAAATCATGAAAAGCTGACCTGGTGGTGTAGCATTAGTGGGAAACTCTAGGTGATCTTAGGACTCCTACTCTTGCTGGGCCTCCAAAGAAGGCCTCAGAAGAGAGGTTATTCTAAACTCATAGTCTTACTAATAGAATGCTTATTTTCTTCTCCAAAAGTACTATATAAATATTAAAGAATTAATCCTCCTGTCCCCCTTTTACAGTTGAAGAGCATGAGGTGCTGTGTTGGGGAGCAGATATCGTACCCCTGCCTCTTCCACAAACACGGACAGCTCTGAGACCTTCTTTCTTGTAAACCAACATATACTTTTATTTGCAATGTCTCAGTCCCTCCACCAATACATATCAGCGCATCCACCTCTTTGTACTTTTCCAGATTTCTGGGCCCTTCTCTAACAGGGAGGGACTGATGCGGCTCTACTCAGAGAACTCCCCTTGCCTTCTTTCACTCTCTGTCTCTCTTCCTCCTCAAGCACTTCCTTCCTGTGCTCCTTTTAAACCACTTGCCTATTAAAGGGCTAATTAGCTCATTAACTTCCTAACCCCAATCAGGCCTTCTCTGGGGGAACCTAATTAGTGCTAATAGTGACCAGAGTGCTGGCTTAAACGCCATCTCCATCTCTTTGCCATCTGTCACAAGCACAGAGGGATGAAGTGACTTGCCTAAGGGCACACAGCAAGTCAGTGGCAGAACTGGGATTCGAACTCATGAGTTCCTCTTTTCTGCCTGCTTAATTCCAGCTGGCTCCCTGCATCTTGCAAGGCACAGTTGGAAAGTGTCAAAATGGCGGTTAAGAGTGATGTTAAGAGTTTTCTACTCACTGGGTCTTCTTCAACTCTGTCTGTTGCTTGATCACCACTGTAGTCACTTTCTCTCGATCAAGAGTGGTAGCATCTTAGATAAGCCCCTCCCTGTCACAGGCTTCTCTCTCAGCTGCCTGGTGCCTCATTGCCTAGCCTGTTTCTGTCAGCTCACAGTCATACATGCACACAGGCTGTTTTCCTTTCACTACAAGTATCTTTGATTCCTCTGCTTTTTTATACACTGAACATACCACAGACTTCGTGCAGCAGGAACCTCCGAGACAGCTTCTCTCCTGAGCACGGCTAACCTTCTGAGCCCAGAGTGTGCTGGAGGCTTCCATAAGGCAGCCCCTTTCCACCCTCACTGCCTGGCCTTATAACTAGCCCTGCTTGCTCCTGTCCACTGGGTTCCATCTTCAGTCAAAACTTGCCAATCAAGCCTAACCCTCCCCTAGGGGTGGCCTATCAAGTTACCCAATACCTTCTGAGCCACAAAAACCCTTTCTTGGCTAATGTGGTGGGAAGGAAACTGGCTCTTCGGAAAGATGTGGATTCCTGATACATGCTCTTTTCCTTCTTCTCTCACAACCAAATCACGTCAGTCACCAAAGACAGCTATCCCCCCTCACCTGTCTGATATCACCTCGATACCTTGTGTCAAAAACTACAATGCTCTGTCGCCACTAGGAGTTTACAGCAGGACAGCTAAGGTGCTTTAATTATCCCACTGTAAATCCCTCCATATTTTCTGCAGACATATCCTGTAAGGGGTGACCCCAGGATCAAATAAGTCCAGTGGCTCTTGATTTTCTTGCCTGTGTCCTGTGCTACTGCAGATATTTTTAATAAGTAACCATATCTATTAATAAAACACATCTTCCGACATCTACATGTGGTGATGTAATGTACAAAGGGCATAGCTGCCAGATATTTCCCCCATCTGCATTTTTTTTAAAACAAAATCGTTGAGTTCATAGAAAAAAACAATGAGCCCTTTGATGCTCCTATGAGACATTAGGGTCTCAGTTACTGAGGAACACCTTTTAACATCCCCGGGAACTGCCTTTCTGACATGCTCTGAGGAGTATATGGCATGCCAAGGTCTGCTGGCATCAAGCCTAAATGTCTCTCCTCTTTGTGTTCAGGTCTTCCATTTGGCATCACAAGAGGACATGTTGCCAATATCAGTCCACCTGTGTTGCAAACAATGCTTGCATTCAGCTCACAGCATTTAATCAGTAACTAGTATCAGTGGTATTTGCATTCAATACCCTTTGCTGTAGCTCTAACTCCAGGTGCCCTGGAACATCCACAGATAATGTGGGAGCTACTGCTTTACTTCTTGCAGTGGAGACGTACTGATATTCACAGCAGCAGCAGCTGCAGGAAGCAGGCAACGTTCAGCACTCAAGGCAGCTGGCTCCCATTTGTTGTGTCTGCCAACTGGTTAGCCAGACACTAGAGCAGACTTAACCAATTAGCAGAATTGCCCATCTGCCGGCTGGACTTGCAGCGTGTGAGTGCGTGCGACTGGAACCCAGACTTAAACCAGGACCCTCCTGGTCCAAAGGTTCTTGGAGACCAACCAAAAGGGAGACCCCTTCTGGCTGAGTCTGACTTATATGGAAAGTCCATGTTCTTATTTGTGTTTGGTTGTTTGCCAAGGTGATACCAACCCTGCCTGATAAAAACCATCTGAGAATGGCGTGGGCTACAGAATTGAACTTCAGCATTATTGAGTCACCTGGGAGCAGGTGGCTTACGCTCTTCCCTTCCAAGTCTGTTTTATGGGTAAAGCTCTGATGCATCGAAAGACAAGAGGGCTAAACAGTGGACTGTACTTTTAAATTAGTGTCAAAGATGACTCAACGTATTACCAGGGACTCTTCAGGAAGGGCAGTAAGAAACAAAGGACTGGATTCATACTTAACATAACTCCTCTAAGTTTGACGGAGGTATGCCAGGCCCCAAAATGTCCACTGCAAAGGAGAGTTAAGTCTTCTACCACTAACAAAGATGAAAGGAATAATTGAATGGAAGTGGGGGCCAGAATGAAGTGCAGGGATGAAAGGACAAGCGGTAACTGAGACTGAATTTAAACAACTCTGGAGAATAAAATGATCCTTAAAAAAAAAAAAGATAATTATGTCTTACAACAATTACCCCGGCTATGCAGCAAAATTAGCATAGTCCTTTCTAATTTAAATGTGTTGAAAGTGCCTGAGCATGACAGCAGAAAATTACAAGGTTTATGACACGGGCTTTGGTTAAAGTGATGGCAATCGGATTATTGTAGCTTTTTTGTGTGTTGATAGTAACGATTGCAAAGTTACTTATAAATATTAACTGTTTAGCACTGAGGAATTTTGGCTTTGAGTCTCTAGGAGATTTGCTACAAAGCTATCAAAGACCCACAAAGTCTGCATTGAAGACTCAGAGCTCTTCTTCCCTTTTAATTCACGTTGAACTGGTCCTGACTGACCACTGTGTTACTCTAGTTTGATGCCGGTATAACTCGATGGACGGTCAGTGCCTGTATTGTGGCTGTAAACTGTAATGGAGTTACTAAAAAGAATATCATTATTCTAGCGGTGGACTAATTCCCCCCCTTCTTCATGAGCTTTGTGGTTTGAAGAGAACAGAACCTGGATTCAAAAAAAGGTTTGTTTGAGGACTGATAAAACCAAAACTTGACCTTGTCAAAATCTCTTTAAAGGCGTCTATACTGCAAAAAAAAAAAAAAAAACCTCCATGTCCAGGTCAACTGACGTGGGCTCACGCTTTAGGGACTAAAAATAGCAGTGTAAATGTTTAAGTTCAGGCGGGAGCCGAGGCTCTGAGGCCCTTCCCCTCCCCTGGTTTCAGACCCAGAGCTCCAGCCCAAACCTGAACATCAACACTGCTAGTTTTAGACTCGCACCCAAAGCCCTGTGAGGCTGTCAGTTGATCCAGGCTCTGAGACTCACTGCCGTGGATCTTTATTCCAGAGTAGATGTACCCGACGTGTTATTTTTTTATAACTAAACTATGAAGTTTTTGCATGCCACCACTACCTCAGTTTCCCATGTCAGTTCTGCCCTGTACATTTCTTAAGGAGCTATTTAAAAGGTAAGACAGTAAGAAATAGTGAATTGCACTTACGCAGTACCTTTTTCCACCCTCTTGCCATTCTACAGCTGTACCATTGATATATGAAATCCTTTCCTTCTCCCTGAGAAATAACAGGAAAAGTCAAGGTGGGCAGACCTTAGTACATTTGGAAGTTCTACATAGAGCTTCCGCATATGAGCCAGGTTTGCTTCTTCCACTGGCATCCACAGAAAGTGAGCACATTCTGCTAAAGGCTCTGCCGGTGGACTGACACCAAGGGCCAAATTCCCAAATCCTATCCAGCTCCTTTGTGCAGCTCAAGAGGTAGAAAGGAGACTGAGTCTGTCTGCAGTTGGCCAGCTGAGAATTCCCCTGGGAGGGGGGGAGAATTCTCAGCTGCCATAAAGCCAGTGAGAGCAGTAGTTCCTGCATCAATGACTTCACCCTGGCTTAAGGGGAATTCTGGGGACAGGAGATGGTGTGTGAGGGGCATTTTGGGGAGATGGAGTGGTGTGTGGAGCTCTACTCAGCTATGCTATTTCTCGACTAGTGCATGGCCTTTAGGGACCATATGTCAATTGCTTAATTCGAGTAATCCTTAGGGTGCTCTAGATCACACAGGTGTAGAAATGGGGGTGGACACAGACCTGCCCACAGAATCAGGGGTTTTAACTAGCTCCCTCATGGCCCCTCATTCTCCTAAGATGAATTATGCTTGGAACCAGGAGACAATCCAGCCCCAGGAGTTTCTGAAAATGTTATCTCTAATAATAAATAATAATAATAAAAGTACACCCTGGGCACGATGAAATACTGGGCGTAGCTCAGGCTGTGATTTCAAAGTTCCCACAATTCAATTACTTTGTAACCCCAAAGTTCCTGGTGCACTTTCCTAAATACACCGTGGAGGTGATTCTGTTCCCACTTCATGTGAATTCAAACAACATGATTTATATTTGCACTCAGAAGGTCAATTGCTCAAATACTTTCATTTATTAAATTAGCTCTGCAGTAAATTAATATGAATTTTGTTAAACAACTTTACAACTTGGGAGGCTCAGAAAACAGAACTGAGCTCAACTATTTCCTTTGCACTCTTATTTTCATAACCCCATTGAATTTTCTCTGCTTGATTTTATATATATATATATATTTAAATGTAAACTTACATGCAATAAAAGGTACACCCAGTTTAGAATTTGGCCCAGCGTATAAGCCTACCTGATTCACCTATGAGTTTATTTGGTTGGAGTTTGGATTTGTGGGTCTGACATTCAGATTTACTAAGGTTATTTCTTTCCCAGGTTGAATAAAAACTATTCCTCAGCTTTTCCAGCAGGTCCCTGGGAAACAATATTCCTTGCCATTGAAATAATGGCTTAGTAAATGAATACATGCACATAAAGACTTTTTTAAAACAGATCTGTGATAAGATGTGATGGTCCGAATACAAATGAGAGTTTGGAGATTCCTTGGTATTCTCAGGTAATACAGTTCAAATACATATCAGTGATATTTATTTTTGTAAAGAACACCTGGTTAAGTGTATCAAGTGCATAGGAACTCTAGGTAGACATGAAAGCAGCAGATCTTTGGGATGGTGAAGATTAAAACAGCAAGGCTGGACCTTCCTTTGGAAATAGCGTGATCCAGAGGGTAAGGCATTGGCTTGTGAGTCGGGACACCTGGGTTCCATTTGGAGCTCTGCCATGGACCTATTGTGCTCCATCAGAAAATCACTTTACTACTCTGCCTCTGTTTCCCTTATCTCTAAAATGGAGGATAATATGATCCCTATCATGAAAATAGATAAGTTTTATTTTTTATTATAAAATAGAGGCTGGAGCCTGGATGCAACATTGCTTGCAGAAATATCTGTATCTGCTGCATTTTACTCCCTTCTGGAATGCAGGACAATTCATTAAGGAAATTCTCCCATGTCTTGGCACAGGAGGATTATGGAACTGAAAGACTGGGGATGAGTGGGCAAGATAATGGTGGACATTGGTAAAACAAATCAGTGTTTGCCCCTTGTACATCATTACATCTCCTGCAAGCGGTGATGGGTTTGCTTTTGTTTGTGTTTGTTTAATATTGCCTTTTTGAAGTAGAGGAGATAAGTATTACGAGGAAATACCAGGCTATGGCAAAAACTGAGAGGCAGTAAACCCATTGAACAGAGTGGTAATGTGGTAGCCAGGACTCCTGGGTTCTAATCCTGGTGCTGCTACTAATCTGCTGTGTAACTTTGAGCTCGTAACTTTACCTCTGTGTCTGTTTCCTTTCCCATCCTTTCTCTGTCTTGTCTCTTCGGGGCAAGGACATTCTGTCTCTGTATATGTACAACACCTTGTACGCTGATGCCCTGACCTCAGCTGGGGGACTCTAGGCCCTATTTGAATACAAGTCATAATAATCCTGGTTATTTTTAGTGGCAGCAAATGTATGTACCACACTCCAAATTAGATAGCAGACTTTATATTTATATGTGACTTACATTGAATCACATGTACATGCAACACACATCCTCCCTGAGCATTCTCTTACAGTGAAGAAGTCCCATCCAAAAAGAGGAAGATCATCCTCAGGATGAAGGTTTTGAGGTTCAATTCAGATAAGCACTCAGAAGTTCTTCTTATCATATAGACTTCAAGCATTTGGGGATAAGATCTGTCTTGATTTATGTCTATCATATAGAGCTGGGAATACTGTCAGGAAAACCACCAATATGCAACAATAGGCTTCTTTTTTCTAGCCCAGATGAAGGGATGGTGTTTAGCCGTTCCACCCTAGAAGACCACAGGGAAAGAACTGTGGGTTCACTCCATTGGCTGACACTTCGGGGGATGAAAGCTTAGCCAAAATTCTACCTATTCCTCACCCCTCCCCATCGACTCATTCTTTTACTCTTTTGGTGCAGAAGTGTAGGGGGTGCACGGAAAACATTTAGTTCTGCATGCTTAACCCAAGGTCTGCATAGTCTGTGCAAGAGCATAAGTGGGCGTCTTTTTTCCCTGTATGCCTCTGCCAGGGTCTGTAGCCTAGGGCATGATCTAGCCTATAATAACTATCCAGATTTTATCAGTACATTTCAAATTTCTTAAGGCTATATATTGAGACTGGAATTCACAGGAGATCAAGTTTCCCTGTGAGATTTCCAGTGCTCCTTACATCAAGTCAGGTTGGCAGCATTTCTTGTGCTATTTAAACTCTTCAGATTCCAATTTTGACCAGAAACACAATAAGTCCATGACACTGTAGAAGTAAGAGACTGAAAAAGCTAGTTACATAGTCCAGCCCATCTCCTTGTCATTGCAGGCCTGATCCCTACACTACGTTTCTAGGGGTTTATCCAGTTTTGTTTTAAATGTCCCAAGCAATGGGGCTTCCACCATCTCCCTGGTGCGACTACTGTTCATCCCACTGCATTTCACTCTCAAGAAAGTTTTCCCAGTGTTTAGCAGAGTTGCACGATATTGAAAACTAATGGGGGAAAAAAGGCAACCAAAACTTTCTGAAGCCCCCAAATCATCCGGGAGATTTGTGCCCAAAGGGTCACATGGGTTTTGTTTTATACATACCCAAGCTGCCCTCCTTCATTAATATTAGCCTGGAAATTTATGGGGCATGGGGAGGCTAGGCCAGGATTTGATTTATTTTTAAGTGATTTTTTTTTTTTTTTAAACCCTCTTTTTTTCAATTATCTCTTTCAAAATTCTTCTCTTTTCACCAGGGTTTGATTTTATTTTGCTTGTGCAAACATTGTGAGACAAGATGTATGACTTGCCTGATCCTGTTTGGTGCTGAGCACCTCCCTGAAAGATGCTGAATGCCCTCACTTGCCCGATAAAGGAGGACTCCAAAGTGTGCTCATTGTCTTGCAGGAGATACTCCACCTCTTGCAGGATTTGGCCTTACAGCCTAATCCTGTTTCTATTCCAGTTAATTGCAAAATTGCGTCAGTGGTGAGAATTGGGTCCTAAGCCTGCTGGTACTGCTGTTTATTCATATAGGACTTTATTCCCATTTACACTGAGTCCCTTTTACATAACTCTGGCAATGAAAAGGAGTCTTAAAGTGAGTTCCAGTTTAATTTATGCCCATTTCAAGGCCCTTCAGCCTGCCAGAGTGGAGTAAAGAGGCCTTAGTGTAAATGAGAATCAAGTCAAAAAATTTTACTGTAAATTTATTACCATTTCTATACAAATTCTGCATCAAAAATAAGAGCAACAAGAAAAGAAAGAGAAGAGATTTCCTTTTTAATAAAAATAATGTAGATATCATTATAATGTCGATCTTTCTAGGGATCCAACAAAGATCTTGGGGAATACATTGTGAATGGGATTTTTGTTTTCAGTTCCCGTTCATTTTATCGTTGGATTTTATGTTTGTATTTATTTAGGATGTCTAGGAAAAGAGCTGTATATAAAAAACGATTAGTTTTTAAAGCACTCCAGGGTTAGTTTCAGGGTTTTGTGGTGCTAGTGTTCCTTTCCCCCCCCTTCTTTAGATAGAAAACATAAACTGTAACCCTTAAACAGATGAATGTAGAGAACGAAATTGCCAAAGGTTTCTTTTTTTTGTTTGTTTGTTTGGGTTGTTTTAGAAAGAGAGGCAAAATAAAGAAGAGAGAGAAAAAATCCAAGTCATGCTATGGGGCCAGATCCTCAGCTGGTGTTCCTGAACCTACTATGCTTTACCCCAGCAGAGGAGCTGGTACCTCACTCTCTCCATCTCTTTAAAAAAGAAAAAAAAAAAGAACAAAGTGCACTTGAAAGTGAATGACGTTAACTCTTAAAAAAGTGATTTTTAGATGCTGAATATTTAATTTGCTGATAAAAGGGTCTTGATTTCCTGCAAAAAAAAAACAAAAACCCCAACCTCCTCCTCCCCCTCCCACACATCTTAAAAGGGAAGCAATGAGCAGAAACTGACCTTTCTGTGAGCAAGCAGATGAGAGAAAGTATTTGGCTAATCCCAGCTGTCTCTGATTGGCCAGACAGAACCGTGTTGAAAATGTCTCCATCTGGGCTAATCTGCTCTCAGTTGGATGAGCTGAGGCCTTCAGAGTTAACCTGACATTTAACAATAATTACCCTTTCAGCTGACCTCAGCCCAATCTCCTGCTCTCTTAGAAATCTCTCTTTTTTTGTGTGTGTGCTCCCAAACCCCTTGACTCTTGTGTTAGAGATAGCTGAAAAGTGATGATACGACAATAAGATATACTACACACACACATACACACACATTTAAATATATATTGCTAAATGTGCAATGTGTGGTGAGGTTTGATCTCCACCATGCAGTTTATCAGACTCCTGTGTCATGCAGGACAGGAGATATTAGAAAAAGCAAGGGGGTTAATTTCACCAATTAAGTGATGGTTGTGCTCGTTTACTGGCCTTTGTATTAAAGCTCTCTAAGTTCCTGTCTGGCACTTGGATGCTCCTTATCTGTGGTCAGGAGAAATGGTGTATGGAAATAGGTTTAGATAGAAAAGCAGAGTTCAGAGATCACAAAGGCTAACCGTAGACGAAATGTGGTTGTTTCTTTTTACCTGAGGCTGGCTTCATTTTTCTCTGAAAGGTCATTGTGATAAAACAAAAACACATCTAAGGAGAGGATTCGTTTATCTCTGGTCAGGTTCCTTATTCCATTCTGGTGCTTTATTTATTTTCTCATATTTTGACCACATTTCTCCTAATGTTGTCTTCTGGCTGGAGTGGAAAGAGTCAGACACAAAGGATACTTTGAACTTAATAGGGCTATTCGGTGACCAGCACAGAATTTCTATTTAGCTGGAATTCACACCTAAAAGTTTGGGTGATTCTTCAAATGATTATAACCTCTTAGTTACGAGTAGGACCGCTTAAGAGAACAGGCATGCTCATAAGAAGAATTCTAGTAAAAGTGAATATGACACAAAAATCAGAGTTCTATTTCTCCTTGATTTATTTCAGATTTTCTACATGACCTTGGGCAAATAGTTGAAGCTTTCTGTTTTTCAGTTTCCCCATCTGTCAAACAAGGATAATAATAGCTATTATGAGATTTAATGTAATGTCTGTACAGCACTTTGAGATCCTTGGATGGGAGATGATCGAGAAGTACTGAGTTTTTTTATTTATGTATGGTACATCCTGTTGATAGTTGGGTTGGCTCCAATAACTAGCTTTACTCATAGTATTTATGCCTCCAGTTCTGGCCAGAATCTGGAAGTGCAGAGATGACTGAAAACAAAGAAAAAGGCATAATCAAAACCAAAAGGGGTAAAGTAACTCATGACAGTCTCAGGCCCTCTCTTATGCCTTTAATCCATTTTAACCATCTTTACTCAGTGTGCAGAGCTGCAAACTCTGATCCAGGTCTGTGTATGGATGCTGGATGTTCTCATCCTTGGTTGTGTTTGGATTTGGGGCTCCATATCAGGCTCTCTCACTTTGCACGGTAGTGTCCTGTACTTCAGCTGCATTTTTGTCATATGTCGTAACCCAGAGTAGATATGGGCTTCCTGCTTGTTCAGTTCAGGCATTGTCAGAGTCTGTTTGGGGGCAGTAAGAAGTAAGACTCATTTCAGAATACCCAATTGATCAGATATTGAAAGATCCTGCACGTCTCTGAACCTAATTCAGACTTACTACTTGGCAAGACTCTGGCTGTGTTTGGCCACGCAGAAAGAACGTAGGCTTGCAATGCCAAGGATGGATGTCCATTTCTACCCCCGGTGCCTGGTCAGATCTTGATGATGACACAGTGTAATGATTAAGTTCAGAGTCCTAGGGCCTGATCACCCCTCCCCCCCGCCCCTCCACCACCACCTTGCACCAATTTAACGCCAACCTATTGACCTATTGACTCCAGTGGAGTTACTTCAGATTTACTCTGGTGGGAGATCAAAATCTGGTTCATTTTGGGTTTGTTTTTTTTTTCATCCAGGTTGCTTGTTGTCTCCTTAATAAACCTCAAAAAGACATCTCCCCTTATTACCAGCTGTTTAGATATACCATGTTCCTTTCCATTTTTCCTTTGATCCCTCCTTTAAAACAAATATTATGTCCTATTCTGTTAGTCTTACCTCTTTAGTTACTGAGTTAGTTACTGAGTTACTGCAGAGAAATCTTTTTTGGGTGCTGGCTGGTGAGTCTTGGCCACATGCTCAGGGTTTAGC